>CM038677.1:188768414-188908153 GCA_021605205.1 Aegilops longissima
ATGACACTTTATGTAAGGCGTTACCAATAACACCTAGCCTTAGCATACCTTAAACCCTCCGCTCGTGGGCTGGCTGGGGTCTGGCGCACTCTATAAGCCACCCCCTCCACGGTGAAGGTTCGCACCCTGTAACACATCACGCATATAATCCGGTCGGCGCCTCGGGCTCCGAGGCGTGGGGCTGTTACTTCTTTCGAGAAGGGCCTGAACTTGTAAATCCCTTGCGTATACAACTTCTCTCTAGCTAGGATCTTGCCTCTCCATTCCTACCCCATTCTCTTTGTCGGACTTAGAACCACGGCGGTTGGCGCCCACCATGGGGCGGTGTTCTAGCGATTTGTTGGAGAAGTTGGGATTCTTCGATTTCCTACATCATGGTTTTGGTGGAGTTACTGGTGAGGGCCGCGAGATCCGTCTCGGTCGCTCACGTTAAATCGCCCAGCGACTCCAGCAACCGGAGGCTCCACTCGGCGTGGATCGCTCCCGTCCGTGAGCGACACACTTTGTAGCGTGTGTCATGGCGTCCTCCTGCGGCAATCGTCAACCCGGTATGGGTCGGCTCTGTGCCGTCCTCTCCCGGTCTCCCGCCCGAACAAGCGTTACAGTGGTCGAGGCTTCAGCGGTGGGTGAGGCATGCGGTAGCCCTTGATCAGCCACCCCCAAGTCGCGCGTCGAGGCCGACAAATCTCTCTGACTGTTAAGTGGCTCCGCGACTGCGTCCGAATGCGATAGCGATGACCAGCGGCGGAGGTTACGATGGTCGATGGACCCGCCCGTACCCAGTTCACTCGCACCAACAAAGGTGGCGGTGGAAGCGATCCGGAGCAAGCCCACGAAGTACCTGCGAGCCCTCACTTGGCAGGAGGAGGAGCTTCGCCCGTCGGAACATGGATGTGCTTCACACTCCTATCGTTGGAGAAACCCAGGCTCGTGCCTTGGAGGATGCGGCGCAGCCAACCTGGCTGGCGCTTTTCACTGGAGAACCTTCAGCGAGTACTCGGCGGCGCGACCAAGGGTTCGAGAATCCGATCGGCGTCGCTCTTCCAGCCACCAACTCGGGTATATCGAACTCCGATTCAGAATTTAGCATTTGCCGCCCGTATAGTAGAGTCAATTCATCCTTCCCGATCGGAATGGGTGAGGTTTGCTACAAATCGAGAGATCTGCTCCAGGCGGCGGGAGACCAAAACTCAGTCGTATCACAATCGTGGAGCAGGATTCTGGCCGATCCGTCGCTGCGAATTCATCGGTCGGCCCATAATGCGAGATCGCCCCGGCGTGAGAGCGTGGAGGCGGCGTGATGATCGATACAAAGCGCGAGCAATATGAGCACCGATTCGATCGCAATGATCGGCGTCGAGTCCCTCCTCCCAAGGGGTGGATCATATGCTCCTCGGCGCGAGGACGGACAAGCCTTGGCCACGGTGTTGGGCGAAGAGTTCGGTCGACCCAGGAACCAGGCTTTGATCACGAGATCTATTATCGTTCAAGGTTTGGTCGGCGAGAGCGAGCTCACGGGCAGCCATGACAAAGATGTTCCCTCGGCGGCGAATTCATGTCTCGGGGCGAGTGTTTCAGTGAGCCATCGCCAGTACGGTGATTCCTCCCAACTTCAGGTTGGCGGTTGAGTCGATAAGTTCCTTGGTGAATCAAGCGACACTTGGCGAAGATTACAGTGGTTGTTCAGATCGTGGCGGCAGCGATGAGGTAGCCATGAAGCATTGCCTCTTATGTTGGAGGTTCGGCCAGTGTGGTTGAATCAGTTAGCACCAATGATATTTACACTTGGGAAGATCTTGCCCGAGTGTTTGTCGGGACATTTGAAGGACTTGCAAGCGACCAGCAGGGTTAGCGGAGTTGCGATCGTGTGTGCGAAGTCAGTGAAACTTTGAGAGATTATATCGGAGGTGGATCACTTTGCACCACGATTGAGAATGTATCGATCACCGGCGATCTGTGCCTTCAAAGAAGCGTCAAACGAAGTTGAGTTTGAAATTGATCGAACCGGAGATATGACCACGAGTCGGATGATGGAATTGCCACCAAGTATATAAATGGTGAAGAAGAGGATCGGCTCGGGTGGTAAATAAAATCGGCCACTAATGAGGCGGCGGAGAAATTCGGTCGGGCGAGCGCCAAAGCCGAGCTAGCTGCTCCGGGAGGCCTTGGCTGTGACCCGGGGAAAGTTCAAGGAAACCCAAGAGTCCTTGGAACCCCAAGAAGGTGAAAGACCAGGGTGGAAATGACTTGTTGGATTTGCCATGTCACATTCACATGAAGAAAGATGAAGAGGGTAAACTCATTTGCGAAACACACCACTTTCGGCGATTGTCGACTCTTGATTCAGCGGTTCAAGAAACAACCCAGGATAAGGATAAGGAGCAGACAAAGTTGAGGACAAAGATGACAGCGATGATGGATATCCCAGGTCAATTCCACCACGATGATTTTTTTGGCGTCGAAAGCAAAAGTCGATTGA
This sequence comes from Aegilops longissima, assembly GCA_021605205.1. Classification (NCBI taxonomy): domain Eukaryota; kingdom Viridiplantae; phylum Streptophyta; class Magnoliopsida; order Poales; family Poaceae; genus Aegilops; species Aegilops longissima. The sequence goes on from CM038677.1 coordinate 188,770,894, forward strand.
AGGTTATCAATCGGAAGTGAACATGGTCGCTCCGTGACCTTGACTATCTGAAATGGTCCCGGACCCCCATCACATTCGACCAGTCCGATCACCGGCGCACATTGCCACCTGGGAGCAAGCGTTGATGGTCGACCCGATCGTCGAAGGCACTCGGTGACCAAAGTTCGATGGATGGTGGTAGTGGCTTGAACATATTCTCTGCGAGAGGCGTTGAAAGGGATGGGCATTCGATGTCGGACTCGATTACCGATAACATGAGCTTCCATGGGTAATTCACGGAAAGACGGCTGAGTCACTCGGCCAAATTGCTCTTGATGTAGTTTTTGGTGATTCAAAGCATTTCCGGAAAGAAAAATTGACCTTTGAGGTCGTGGATTTCCAGAGCGCTTATCACGCTATTCTAGGAAGGCCAACGTATGCACGTTTCATGGCCCGACCATGTTCGTGTATCTCAAACGAAGATGCCTGGTCCCAAAGGCGTGATCCTTATTACGAGCGATCGGAAGAAGCGGAAGAGTGCTTCGAAGGGCTCTAAGATCGCCGATGCTCGGTTAGCGATGGTAGAGCTACAAAGTATCGAAAGCTGCAGATCCGAGTGATTTGTTGCGAGCTAAGAAGCCGCTATGGAGTCAGCATTCGATCGTCGGTGAGGCGAAACAGGTTCACATTCACCGGTGATCCCAATGCTGCTCCGACCAACATCTCAACAACACTTTCGACTCAAAATAGGAAGAAGCGCTCATCCAGTTCCTCCGTGAGCGGGACATCTTCATGGAAGCCTCTTGACATGCGGGTGTTCAGGGGCTGGCTGAGCACCGCCTCTGAGTCGACCAAAAGTCAAACTGGTTAAAGAATATCTTGGCGGTCCGCCCGTCTAGAAGAAGAAAGGCCATTGGTGAAGAGGTGGCTCGGCTCTTTGTGGCAGAGTTCATCAAGAGATCTACCATTCAGTGGCTGCGCCAATGTCGTCATGGTCCCCAAGAAGGACAAGTCGTTGCGCATGTGCATCGATTTCAAGCATATCAATCGGGCCTGCCGAAGATCATTCCTCTTCCTCGCATTGACCAAATAGTCGACTCAAGCTGCGGGATGTGAGAGGTTGTCTTTTTAGGCGCCTATTCGGGTACCATCAGATCCGCTGTATGGACCCGATGAGATTAAAACAGCGTTCATCACTCCATTGGTTGCTTACATTATGTCACCATGCCATTCGGTCTCAAGAATGCGGGCCACATTCATGAGGATGATTGAAGTGTTTGCTCACTCAAATCGGTCGGAATGTGGGCGTACATGGATGATATAGTGGTCAAGTCACGAAAGGGTTGGGACCTGTTGGTGACCTTGCTGAAACATTTGCCAATCTCGGGAGGTATGATATCAAGCAACCCATCAAAGTGCACATTTGGAGTTCTGGTGGAAAGTTACTCGATTTTCTCGTTTACGGCGAGGAATCGATGCTAACCCGAAAAGGTTGGCACTATACTCCGAATGAAGCGCATACAATGCGTGTGCGATGTCGAGCTTCTTGGATGCTTGGCGCTTTAAGTCGATTCATCTCTCGCCTCGGTGAAAAGTCATTGCCTCTTTACCGGTGATGAAGAAGTCGAGACAAGTTGAGTGGACTCGAAGCTGATGCGGTGTTTGCGAACTAAAAGCTCTGCTCTCCACCCGGTGGTGCTTCTGCTCCTATCGGGAAAGAGCCTTTGTTGCTTTACATTGCAGCCCTTTGGACAAGTCGTCGATGCCGTACTTACGGTCAGTGGGAAGAAGAAGGAAAAGCCTTCAAAGTTCAACGCCCAGTTTATTATCTTTACGAAGTCTTGACCCCATCAAAGCAAAGATACCCTCACTATCGAAGCTTGTTTATGGGATCTATATGACCACAAGAAGGTTGCTCATTATTTCTCGATCATTCCATTACGATCGTCGTGACGCCCCATTGTCGAAATTCTTCATAGCAAAGATGCAAGCTGGTCGAGTGGCTAAATGGGCGATTGAACTCCTTCCCTTGATATCAAGTTGAGGCAAAGAAAGCCATCAAGTCCCAAGCAATAGCAGACTTCCTCGCCGAGTGGACTAAACAGCACTTCGACTCAAGTTCACTCGAACCTTTGGACTATGTTTTTGATGGTTCCAAGATGCTAAGCGGTTACGGTGTGGGGGTTGTATTGGTTTCCCCAGGAGATAAGCTCAAATATGTTCTCGATTCACTTTGATTCTTCCAACAACGAAGAAGAATATGAAGCACTCTTGTATGGGTTCGTATGGCCATTTCACTTTCGCCGTCCGTCGCCTTATGGTCTCTGGTGACTCGGATCTGGTTGTTAATCAAGTGATGAAGGAGTGGGATGTCGAAGCCCAGCTATGATTGATTCTTGTAATCAGTGAGAAAATTTGGAGAAGAAATTTGAGGGTTAGAGCTTCATCATATACCTCATTGAAAAATCAAGCTGCGGATGATTTGGCGAAGATAGGGTCAAGAGGAAGCCATTCCGGTAATGTACTTTTGGAGCACATTCATGCACCATCGGTCGAGGAGGATCCTTTCACGAGAAGAAGCCCCGCAGCAAAGAGTGCCAATGATCCGGTGAAGTTGAGGTCCCGGCCGTGGTCGACCTGATTAAGGAAGTTGTGGTCATCACTCCCGGTAGACGATGCCGTACATCTCATATATCCTAAAGAAAGAGCTCCCGGAGAATGAAGAAGAGGCTCGACGGATCGTTAAATCGATCCAAGGCCTTCACGGTGATCAAGGGACGGTTATGCGAGAAAGCCTTGTTGGAGTCGGCGAAGTGTATCACACGGAAGAAGGTCATATAATTCTTGAAGATATCCACTCGGGGACCTATGGCCATCATCGTCCTCTCGGACCATTGTGGCTAAAGCATACCGGCGGGATTTCTTGGCAAAGCAAATGAAATGGCAAAAGAAATAGTCGACAAGTGTGAAGGGTGTCGGTTCTATTCCAACATGTCACACAAGCCGCCTCAGCCTTGAAGACCATTCCACTCGTCGGCCCTTAGCTGTTTGGGGATTAGACATGATTGGACGGCGAGAACTGGTAGAAGCGGCTTCACTCATTGCTAGTAGCGATCGACAAGTTCACCAAGTGGATCGAAGCCAAGCCCATCAAGAACCTTGATGCATGCCTGCTATCGGTTTCATCGGAGAGTTGATATTCAGATATGGAGTTCCGCATAGCATCATCACCGACAATGGGTCAAACTTGATAATGACAAGTTCAAAGCCTTCTGCGCCTCTCGGGACTGCGAATTCGACTATGCTTGATTGCTCATCCTCGGTCGAATGGACAAGCGAGGCGTGCAAACTGCCTCATTCTCAAAGGGCTGAAACCACGGGTGATCGTGATCTCAAGCCGATAGGAGCTTGGGTCGACGAACTTCCATCAGTTCTCACGGGGATTGAGGACCACTCCTAATCGGTCGTGGGAGAACTCCATTCTTCTGGTCTATGGAGCTGAAGCAGTTCTGCGAGTGGCGTGCTTCACAATCGCCTCGAGTCGAACTATACTCCGAAGAAGAAGCGGAACAAGCCCGGCAAGATGTATCGACCTCTTGGAAGAGGAGGAGATGGCCTGATCCGCTCGACTATCTATCAGCAAGACTTGCGTCGATTCCATGCCAGAAATGTGAAGAGTCGAGCCTCCAAGAGGAGATTTGGTCCTCAGTGGATCAACAGAAACCACACAAGCTCGCTCCCACTTGGGAAGGTCACTTCATCGTCACAAGAGTTCTCCACAGCGGGCGTATCATCTCTAGCGTTGATCGCCGGATCGGCGAGCCTCGAGCTTGGAATCGGAGCTGCTCCGCCCCTTTTATACTTAAGTACTCACTCGGTTGAGATGTAATAAAAGTATTTTTGTAGTTTGTTTATCTAAGACAAGAATGTTATAATTTTCCCAGTGATTGTTATTATTTTTTGTTGAAATTTCCCCGATGGGTGGCTTAGCTGCGAATCCGGTTCGCCTAAGTTTGTAAAAAAATCCTTTCAGTGGCGAGCAGGTCTCCCACTCGGGGGCTTAGCTGCTTGAATCCGCCGCCTAAGTATTCAAAATCCTACAGTGGTGAGACAGCCTCCCACTCGGGGCTTAACTGCAGTCAAGTACTCGCCTAAGTATTCAAAATCCTACTGAGTGATGAGCCAGCCTCCCACTCGGGGCTTAAGCTGCAGTCAAGTACTCGCCTAAGTATTCAAAATCCTACAGAGTGGTGAGCCAGCCTCCCACTCGGGGCTTCTGCAGTCAAGTACTCGCCTAAGTATTCAAAATCCTACAGTGGTGAGCCAGCCTCCCACTCGGGGGCTTAACTGCAGTCAAGTACTCGCCTAAGTATTCAAAATCCTACAGTGGTGAGCCAGCCTCCCACTCGGGGCTTCTTCTGAGTCAAGTACTCGCCTAAGTATTCAAAATCCTACAGGTGGTGAGCCAGCCTCCCACTCGGGGCTTAGCTGCAGTCAAGTACTCACCTAAGTATTCAAAATCCTACCCAGTGGTGAGCCAGCCTCCCACTCGGGGCTTAACTGCAGTCAAGTACTCGCCTAAGTATTTAAATCCTCTGGGTGGAAGTCAGCCTCTCACTCGGGGTTTAACAACAGCCCAAGGATTAGCCTAAACATCCAAAATAATGAGCAACCCGCCAAGGGCGGCGAGGTGCAGGTCATTGCTACCTTCTCCTTCAAAGCTACACCATAAAAATCCTACAGAGTGGAGAGCAAACCTCAGGCTGGGGCTTGCTGCAGCCAGTGCTGCGCCTAAGTAATAGAAATCCTACAGAGTGGAGAGCAAACCTCCCACTCGGGGCTTAACTGCAAGCCAGTGCTCGCCTAAGTAATAGAAATCCTACAGTGTGGAGCAAACCTCCCACTCGGGGCTTAACTGCAACCAGTGCTCGCGTAAGTAATAGAAATCCTACAGTGGAGCAAACCTCCCACTCGGGGCTTAACCGCAGCCAGTGCTGCGCCTAAGTAATAGAAATCCTACAGTGGAGAGCCAACCTCCCACTCGGGGCTTAGCTGCAGCCAGTGCTGCGCCTAAGTAATATAAATCCTACAGTGGAGATCAAACCTCCCACTCGGGGCTTAAGCTGCAACCGGTGCTCGCCTAAGTATTAAAAGTCCTACAAGTGGAGAGCAAAACTCCCACTCGGGGGCTTAACTGCAGCCAGTGCTGCGCCTAAGTGATAAAAATACTACAGTGGAGAGCACACCTCCCGCTCGGAGGCTTAGCTGCAGTCGATGCTACGCCTAAGTAAGAATTCATCCCAATCCATAAGGATGACAAGGTGCTTGGTCATTGCTACCTTCTCCTTGAACTTCGCCACAAGTACAACGTGCGGTCCATCCCAATCTGGAAGAACTGACGAGGTGCAGGTCATTGCTACCTTCTCCTTGGGAGCTTAGCCACAAGTACAACGTGCGGTCCATCCCAATCCATGAAGCGGCGAGGTCGATTGCAGTCGTGCTCCGTCTCTACTGCAAGATAGATGAAAAGTACAAGTCATTGGAGTTTCACCTCAAGGATACTACTTACAACAATGAAATATATTCGAATGAAGAGCAAAGTTCTCTCGAAGGCAAATAAAGCATGTTCAAGGATAGATCAAGTTGGGATAAGCGTCCTCTGAGATCCGAAAGTGCTCGAGGCGTTAAGCTGTTAAAGTTTATCGGTTACAAAACCACTCGGCATTCGAGGTAAATTTAAGATGGGACTTAGAAGTTTTTACTCCTCGGTGGAGGGCTGGAAGGTGCAACAAACTGGTGAGAGTCGATTCCGCCCGGCTTGTCTGGTGTAGCAGCGATGAAGGTCTCCATGAAAGATCGGAAGTCATACTTCTGGTGTTGGCAACTTTGAGGGGCCTTGACTTGTCCTCTTGCGCTTCCTTGCGGTGTACGAACCGGAGACGAGCAACATCAGCACCACACACAGCGGAAGACTTTTCCATTCTTGCACTTGACTTGGAATCTCATTTAGTCTTGTCATTAAGGATTCAAGGTCATTCTGAAGCGTCTGATCTGGCCAGAGAGTTGAGTCGATCCAGCGACACGCAGCTTTCGGTCGAGCAAGATAATCCACACGCTAGCAATCACGAGACTCGGTCGAACACATTCATAGCAACCGTCCTTCACGGGAGAGTTGATGGGGTCCGGGCTGGTTTCTACTCATTGGTTTCTTCTTGAAGTTTTAACGAATTCTGAAAACACAGCTCGGACTCAAAACAACAATCATCGATGAGCGGTGATAGCAAGGCAGTCGGATAAAGAGATTACCTTCAAGCATGAGGAGCAGCTTCTTGGCGAGCCCTCAAGATAAACCTCGAGGTCATTTAAGCTTCCTGCGGTTAGCGGCCTTGTCGAACGAGCAATCTTGTCGTTCTTGATCGACTAACTTCCTTGTTGGCGCGTCAAGAGCAGCTTTCAGCTTGGCATTTTCATCTTGAAGTTTGTCGTGAGGCAAGTTTCTCTTCAGCGAGCTTTGTTTTCTCCAAAGCTGCCTTACGTGCCTCTGCAAGGTCAAGATCCTTCTTCTTGAGGTCTCCTCCGGTTTATCGCAAAGCAACAATGAGAACGAGTTGAGAATGAGCAGAAAAACAAAGGCGGTCGTCAAAGTTCTCACCAGCCATACCTTTTGCTTCATCCTTAGCATACGCAAATTCTCTGAGCAAGCTTCAAGTCGAGTTTGAGCTGGATCTGTTTGTTCTCTAACTTTCAGTATAGCGAGCCACAAGCTGTAAGATTTCTAAAAGTCAATCAACAAAAGACATCAAAGACAGATCACTTTCGGTGACTAAGGAAAAATCGTAGCATTTCTAAGACTACGATCGAATCAAAACATTGACGGTAGTCTCGGGGACTACACCCGGCGGGTGCACTCAGCGATGCCCCCTTGGTTTTACCAATTTGGTTCGACCGGTCGACCAAAGAGGCAAAAGGTTATGATTCTAAAACCATGGCTAATCGTCGTGATCAGACTGCGATAAAAAAACAGTTCTTTAGACTATAGTCATTGCCATGATCCACCATAGTCTCGGGGACTACACCAGTGGGTGCACTCAGCGTGCCCCACGGTTTCTGATTCCATTACGACTTGGTCCGACCAGGCAGTGAAGAAGTTCAAAGTATAAAGACTATAATCATTGCCGCAGATCCATCATAGTATCGGGGACTACACCCGGTGGGTGCACTAAGCGTGCCCCACAAAACTCAATCGACACACCCACCCGGTGGGTGTCTGAGATATAAATCTTGAGAAAAGCAGTTCGGGTAGCATGTCCTATGAGCAAGCAGTTTTTGGTAGCATATCCTATGAGCAAGCAACGATCGACTTACTTGGACATTGCTCGGAGGCTGAACTAGCATCATAGGCACTTTGGCTGGCCTCTCAGACTGCCTTCACTTGCTCCATCATGATCCCTGCACGGCGTATAGCCTCCTTAGCAACACTCACTTGGTCTTAGGGCGTGGTGTATAGCAAGAGGGATGGTGGATCAGCGATCGACGAAGTGGGTCGACCACTTGTCGTGATGAAACAAAAGACACGAAGCCGAGTGGGGTTGCCTCCCTCGAAACCAGCGTCTCGAGTATCGTCTGGCTGGAGCAGCCTTGCCGGCGAGCACCCTCTTGTTCTTCCTCTTCCTCAGCGACACTTCCTCGTCATCATCGGGAGATCAATGACATGGCGGAACTACAAGAAAGATTCAAAAGTAAACATGGAAATCAATCGACTAAAAGCGAAACTACGGAGATCATACCAAGGTTGGAGGTGGCGGCATCTTCCATTTCTGATCTTCGTGCTTGGTGAGGTCTCGGAGGTAGCAACCTTGCAGATTTCAAGAATCGGCCGATCGGTCATCAAGTCGACCAAAAGTACACTCATGTTGAATAGGAAATACAAGTTACGCTGATTACCGGAGATGGTGGGAATGACCATCCGCATCTTAGGCGGGGCCTTCGCCCGGCTTTGCGGACGTTGCTCGAGGTTGCTTGGTGGTTTCTCGGTTAGGCGCGGGGAAGTTGTCGAAGTCGCTAAACCGTCGACTACCGATGGGCGCAACAGCTTTACCGCGCCCGGCCCGCAGGTCATCGTCAACTTGGACCTTCCTTCCGGCGGGGAGGATCGGCGTCTTCCTCCTCTTCCCCTCCTCCTCCTCTTCATCAGAGCTGTCGTCCCCTCATCCTCCTCGCCGTTGGACTCCCATTCTTCTAGCTTTCACCTCCGCTTCCTTCTTCTTCTTGTTGGTTCCTGCGCCCGTTGGGCATCGAGTACATCTTAGTGGTGGCCTAGAGACAACAAAGCAAGGTAAAGTCAGTCGGCAATTTGCATCAAAGCAGAATGAATGCAGCAGAATCACGATCGGAGATAAGTGGTTATACCTTATGCATTTCGTAAGAATGGTCGAGTGGGGAATCCTCCTAGCTCCATGAGGATTATCTTTGTTCCTGTGATGGCAGTCATCCACTTCTCTAGTGTGGCGTCTTGACCTCCTGGATGGATCTGAGTGGTATCATCGATGCGGAGTACATCCATTGGATGGCCTCGGTATTGGAGTGGCTGAATCGCCGTCGAGACAAAACTTCGGAAGATCCATGCCGATCACCCGTCATGAATGAGCTGGACTACGTTCCATCAACAATTTTACTTGGGCCTTCTCCTCTGGTAGCACCTTCGGGGAAGAAGGCTTGTTCACTCAACTCATGGAGAAAGGAGGGAGTCGGTCATTTGCCCGGCGTCGGCTGGTCTTGGCAGTGAGAACAGGTCATTGCCACCCTCTAACAGTCGGGGAGAGTCATAGCTGGAAAGGCGCTCTTCCCCTCATCGGACCCAGTCCCCACACATCTGGATTACTTGGGTTCTCTCGTCATTCGGGTTCGTTTTCTTCACATGCGAGGCGACAAGTGAATATATGTGAAGAGGCCCGGTCGGCCGACAGCCCAAAGTTTTGCATAGCGACGACAGCAGCAAGATAGACAATGGAGTTGGGAGTGAAATGATGGAGTTGCGCTCCAAAAGTTCGAAACCCGGAAGAAAGGATTGACGCGGAGAAAATCCCGATCTCGTGAGTAGCTAGGAGAAACGCACTCACCCTCTTGGGGCTGCGGCTGCCACTCCGTTCCGGAAGCCTCGTGACCCATGGAGATCAGTCCCTCGTTGGCGGATCGTTGAGGTCCTTCTCGGTGATGGTCGGCGGATTCAATCTCCTTGGACCCAACCTTGCGGCGGTTTGGACCGAAGAAGATCCGCCCGGTGGCGCTCTCCCCTCGCCTTCGCCGCTGCCTTCTTCACCGCTCAAGGCTGCGGTCTTCTCCTTCACCATGGTGCCCGGCGAAGGAAATCTTGAGTTCGGCGCCGAGCGAGGCTAGGCGCAGCGAAAGATTTGGGCGGAAGGAGGGTAAGATTGGGGTCTGTTGTTCAAAATACCCGTCGATGCCTTATATGAGGCTGCTTCAGTGGTATTTGGTAGGCCCGAGTAATCCGTCAAATCTACTTGAGTGTAGCGCGCGTCGTGGCGAAAAAGCGGTAGCGAAGATCGGCGTCATCGCCTTATCCTATCCAGTGTCGCAGTTTTCTCCGCTTGGCGCTTCCCAATATTCAGATCTCGCGAAATCCGCTAACCGCGGAGCAACTTTGTCGAACAACGATTTCCTCCGATCCGTCGTCGAGAAATCCTCAAGTTCACAAAGTTCACTCAGCAAATGTGAAGAATGGATCAAAGCGTGAAAGAAGTTAGCGCCATCACTAAAGGTCATTGATCGAGTAAGGCACACTCATAACCACGAAGAACAGGTCGGAAAGATTATCAACTCCTTCCTCCTCAAACCTCGATCCATTAGGGGCTAATGATGAAGTCATGTACCTAGGGTAGGGTCATAGACCTGCCCAAAAGTACCCTTCCAAGGACACTCATGAAAGAAGCTGCCTACCGGTCGACTGGTAGGTTTCCACTCGACAGATTCAAAGACACTTGACCATGAAGACCCTTTCGACCACCGGAGTCCAAGAGCCACTCGGTGTCCAAGCGGTCTGTAGTTAAATAGTCTTTATGGTCATGATGACACTATGTATGGCGTTACGATGCGCCTAGTATATGTACCTTAAACCCTCCGCTGCGTGGGCTGGCTGGGGTCTGGCGCACTCTATATAAGCCACCCCCCTCCACAAGTAGAAGGGTTAGCACCCACATAACACATCGCATATAATCGATCGACCGCCTCCGGGCTCCGGGGCGTGGGGCTGTTACTTCCTCAGAGAAGGGCTGAACTCGTAAATCCCTTGCGTATACAACTACTCCATAGCTAGGATCTTGCCTCTCCATTCCTACCCCCATTCTACTGTCGGACTTAGAACCACGACACCGACGCTCCTCCGCCGTGCCTCCTCGTCGCCGGCGAACCAAGCAACTCCGGTGACGTCCACCACCACCACCCGAACAGCGACTCCATGCCAAGTCCAACCGTGCCGTCAGCTCGACCCGCCGTGCCCTGCTTCGCTGCCGGTGAGCATGCCGACCCTCTGGTTGCAAGGTCAGAGATGACAGGCGGGCCCCGCCTGTCATCCTCACCTCTCTCTCGCCCCCCTCTCTCCCACTGGCAGTTGGGTCCCGTCCGTCGGGTTTAAAACCTGGCGCCTGCAGCGTCTTGGCTCGCTGGGCCTCTTTTCCCTACGGGCCTGCTACTTTGTGGCCTTCGGGCCCGGTGGCATAGTCTCCACTTTCCTTTTCTTTTTCCGTCATTTTATAAAAATTCCACAGGATAAAATATTTATCCAAATGGAATAATTCAACTCCTAAAATCTTAGAATAATTCCACCTATTTATTGATGTAACCTTCATACACATCCATCACACTTTTCTGTACTGTTCAAATTTAAATTTGAATTTGAGCATTATGCTGTCATTTAAAATTCCTAACCTTTGTTTCCATGACTCCAAATCCAAAACTAGGAATTTTCCCTTCTTAGTTTCACCTAGTATTTAACAAAAATGAGTTGACATTTTTCTGAGAACTTTGGTTTTTCTGTTTTATTATTGCCTTAATTTTTTTTCTCGTTATTATTTTGCGATGATAGATTGCGTTGCCGACGAAGGAGTTGGACCAGAAGACTTTGAAGACCCAGAAGACTTTGTTGAGCCAGGCAAGCAACCCTTTGACCATGTCTATGAAACCCTTTTTATGCATGTCATATAGCACCATATTGTTGTTGCAACGGAATTATGCATGATGAGGTGGTAACCACCTTGATGGTTTGCCACCGTACTTCCTTGTTGATACTTGCATTGTGCATGACCCTACCTTATTATGAGGGTTATGCCGGTGGGGGTAGATAGGATGCTACGTGGTGCTACATGAAGGGCGGGAATATGCATGGTGATGGAGACAAAGTATTTTCAAAAGACTTTTGAAAACCCCATCGGGTGCCACTTATGCGGGGAGATGATGAGTTGGGTAGCCACTTGATGACAAAGTGGTGTCTGAGAGGCAAGTGTGTGTTGTTTTCAAAACGGAATTGTTTAAGTTGCGACCGTTATTCCAACCTTACATGCGCAACCACTCTACCCTTATAAATTGATTACCTAGGCGATACTAGCTTGGAGCCGCATTACTAGTAGCGGGGAGAGTTGGTGCTCTCTCTAGGGGCGGGGTCGTGCCGGTAGAGGCGACCATGGCTGTTTTCACGAGGGCCGGATAAACCGTTGTGTCCCTCTCGGATATTACGATCTCGAGTGAGTCTCGTATGATGTACATCGTGAGGATCTGGAACAACAAGTGGACTCCTTGTTAGTGTCATCTAGGGAAAGATAGTGATCGGTGCTTACCTCGGGTACTTGAGGTATCATGGTCGTGGATGACACGGAAATTCCCGATCTTGTGGGTATAGTGTGCAACCTCTGCAGTGTAAAACTATTGAATAGCCGTGTCCACAGTTGGGGACGATTAGGTAACGCTCTTGGGCTATGGCCACATGTTTACAAACCGGTGTGTGTGTTTGGATAAGTGGGAAGATCTACTTGGGTCAAGTCAAAGGACTTTGAGTTGGGTTGATGCCCACTCTATTTATGTTGATATCGATAACCTGTCCTCATGGTTACTTGAATTCTCTGATGCATGTCTTACAAGTTGTTGAACATGTCATTGCACTCAAAACTAGCTTTACGCAAAAATTTACCTATATCATGCATTGTTGTATCTTGAACCAAAACATGGGTTGCTTGCGAGTACATTCAAAGTACTCATTGGCTTGCCACTGGTTATTTTATTGGCCAGGCATGAAAGAACAGGATATAATGAAGAGTACCTTGGAGATGAACATGCGAGCTAGGACGCTTCCCAGTCAGAATGCCTATAGGGTTAAGGCAGATGGCATGGGTCCAAGTTGTTATTGAAGATTTGTGCTGCGATGATACACTCAAGACTTGACCATAATGGTCCAACTTGTGTAAAATGGTATGTATGGATGTAAGACTCTTGTTATTCAGCTTCTGTGTGTTCAATGAGCACTGATCTCTAGGATCACTGTACACGTGCATTCGGTGATCTCGACTTATGAGTCGGGGTCCCCACAATTTAGAGTGGTGCCTACAGCGCCGTTTTGATTGCTTCTCGTGGGAGCTACCTTTCGCTGCATCCTCGTTATTATTTTCTTTGGGTGTATCCACCATGTATACATCGTGTGATGAAGTGGTAGTCCAGTGCCCTATTGGCGATGGTTCCTGTTCGTCTCCTGCATCGTTGTCTATTCCATCGCTGTCTTCAGAGTCAAAGTCGAGCATGTCGGTTAAGTAAATCGGCGATGGCTACTAAGTGGGTGGTGGGTGGGGTGAATTTCTTCGTCATCCGCATCCCCTCTGCGAACATAGTTGACCAAGGTTCTCGAGCAGGGAGAGATTTTAATGAGTTTAGTATGTCGCCGATGGCGAAGTCTTTGAAAAGATATCGTGGAGGTGAACTCCATGATGGCGTGTCGGATTCAATAGGTATGGGCGTTGGTGGTTGAATGCGTAGTGGGGGCGAGTCCGGCGATTCGGCGACCGGCTCTCGTGAGGTAAGGTCAATATTCAGCTCTATCGCCCTTGAGGTGCGGTCTCGAGTGGCGAGTCTATATCGTGCTTTCGTCGGAGTGATTCTTTGGCGTGATCTGCTCGAACTAAAGGCGGAGTAATTCTTTGGCGTGATCTCCCAAACACCGTCAACCGGCGAGCTATATCGTGCTAAATCGTGATAAATGCGGCACACAGCAATGGCCCGATTCGTCGAAGATCAACTCTCCGCGGATATCAGCGGTGTAATTCAAGTTTCCAAACCTGACACGATGGCGAGGCGTAGCTCTCGATCTGCTCGGATGGCCAAGCAGAGTTGGCCGCGATGCGAAGCCGCCGAACCACGAAGATCTGTCGGGAGGAAAACCTCACCTGGACGCATCATTGTCGATGATCGAAAGGCCATCGAACCTTGCAGCGAAGGCCGATGGGACTCTCAATGAAAGCACCAATGTCGATTGTCAAAACCGGCGGATCTCGGGTAGGGGGTCCCCAAGCGTCGTCTAAGGCTGATGGTAACGAGGAGGCAAGGGACACGATGTTTACCCAGTCGGGCCCTCTCTATGGAGGTAATACCCTACTTCCTGCTTGATTGATCTTGATGAATATGAGTATTACAAGAGTTGATCTACCACGAGATCGTAGAGGCTAAACCCTAGAAGCTAGCCTATGGTATGATTGTTGTTGTCCTATGGACTAACACTACAAAAAAGACACATCCGTGACATTTTGGGCGAGCAATTTTTTTACGTCATACATATGACACTTCTATAGCGATAATTGTGACAAAACCGGTATCATCATAGATGTGGTGGGCTCCTACTTCTATGACAAAAATCATGATGAGAAAATGGGCTTTTAAGTCACAGGCGGGCGGAGGCAGCTGCATGACATTCTTTGGGCCGTCCATGGCGGAAAAAAACCGTGGTAGAAGCGAGGGAGGAAAATTTATGGGAGTTGCGGTTACGGTGAGAGGTCGAGGCGGAGCGATCGCGTTTCTCTTATGCGTCTGCGGCGTGTGTGTGGCGTTGGCTCTAGCGAAGCCGGCGGTGTTGGGCTCTAGCGAACCCGGCGATTGCCTTTGCGAGCTACGCGTTCTTGAACCCGGCGATCGATCGATGGTGATAGCGAACCCGATGGGCGATTCGCCGCTCTGCTGCTAGCGAAGCCGATCGATCTGCCTCTGGGATGAGCAGTGGCGTTGCGGGGGGGGTTTGGATGAGCGTGGCGGTGGCGTTGCCTCGGATGAATAGGAACCCGTGGTGTGGAGGCTGGATGAGCGATGAGCGGTGGAGGGGTGGCCGTGGAAGGGTGGTTGAGCAGGACCCGTGGTGTGGAGGGCTGGATGAGCAGTGAGCGATGGAGGGATGCCCGTGGAGGGTGGTTGAGCGATGGCGGTGGAGTAGCGGCGGTGGAGGCTGGATGAGCGAGGGGCCCGTGGAGGTGGAGGAGGTCGGCGGTAGCAGTGGAGGCTGGAGGAGGTCGGCGGTGGAGATGAGCGGTATCCGTGGAGTCCGTTTTGCGATGCGCCACACCCTCCCCGTTTCGACCGTGGCGCTCCAACACAAGTCCGTTTACGTCCGTTTTGCGATCGCCACACCCTCCGATCAACGGGACCCCGTTTCGACCGTGGGAGGTCCGTTCCTCCGTTTGCGTTACGCCAAACCCCTCGATCAACAGGATCCCGTTTCGACCGTAGGAGGTCTGTTTCCTCCATTTTGCGATGCGCGGGCCCCTCCGATCAACGGGACCCGTTTCAAGCGTGGTCGGTCGAACCTGAGCCGTTTCCTCCGTTGTGTGATGCGCCGGGCCTCGTTTCCATCGCTGTTCCATCAAGCCATCCCGATGAACACGACCACACATTACATTCCGACCCAACGGTTGGCTCCCCATGAACACGGCAGCGACCTTTGTTTCTCCGTTCGACCCAGCCATATGCGTATCTTGCGAGTGGCGTTGAGACCTGTCGTATGTATGTACATGGTCGTATTTTCTTTCTTGCACCCTCGCGCTATCGTGCGTGTACATGCTATGTGCGGCGCCTCTACTACGACACGTGCGGCGCCTCTAAATCCACCGGTATATATATGCGTACGTTCGCGACCAGAATGACAACGCTACGTGCGCCGACCAGGTGGGTCGGTATCGAGCACTTCCTTGCGTGCGAAGATGTAGCTGGTGGGTCCCGGCAGCCGGCGAATCGTTTTTTGCCGGACGCACTTCCTTGCGTGCAAAGGTGTAGCTGGTGGGTCCCGGCGGTCGAGAAACATTTTTTCGCGAAATCGTGGGCCTGTCCGATGGGTCCCCGCTGTCGGTGGAGGAATAATTATTTTGCGCATAATAAGGAGGCACTTCCTTCTGCGGCCGTGGACCCGGTATCGGCCTCTCCACGTCAGATCCATGTCCAATGGAAGCCATTCCTTGACCACGTTGACCACGCCGCGCCGAGAAGCACGAGGCGATGATGGGCGGCGAGTCCCTAGGAAGGGGCGGCGGAGCAGGGGAAGGCAGCGGCGGTGGATGCCAGCGTGAAAGTCTGAGGTTCAACTGGTTACGCTGCGGTGTGAGGCTGCCGTCGCCGTAGAATAATAGGGGTGTGGGTGAGTAGAGGATGGCACGGCCAGCGGTGGGAGTAGTAGAGGCGGTGAGGCCTCCGCGCGCATCGCCGACCCGACCAGGGGGCGAGGAGCCACGAGCCACGACCGGCGCTGGTTTGGGCGGTGGAGCAAGAAGACGAGAGGTTGAAGAAGCACACGGCCGTTGGATGGACATCGTCACAGTCCTTTGGAGCTAGAATCGTGCATATTGACTAAGTTGACAAAGCCCTCCGTCCCGTCAACTTAGTAGGCCCTAAGTCAGCCTGCCACTATCTTTGGATCCCAGCTAACGGGGAGTATTCATTTTTTGTGCGTAATAAGGAGGCACTTCCTTGCGTGCGAAGATATAGCTGGTGGGTCCGAGCTATTAGCGGTGATAACGTTTTTCACGAAATCTGAGGCCCTTCGGTGGGTCCACGATGTTAGGTGGGCGAATCATTATTTTGCGGCGTAATAAGGAGGCATTTCCTTGCGTGCGGCCGTGGACCCAGTATCGGCCTCTCCGCGTCTGATCCGCCGGATGCATGTCGATCGTTGACCACGTTGACCAGGCAGCGCCGAAAGCACTAGAGGCGGTGGACGACGGCGAGGCCTAGGAAGGAAGCGACGGAGGCGGGGAAGACTCGCGATTGTTTCCCGCGGAGAATCTGTTGAGCGAGGTTTCTTGGTTAAATCTGCCGTCGCGAAGAATAACAACGGTGTGGGTGAGTAGAGGGGTGGCTAGGTCAGCGATGGGAATGCGGTGGGGCGGTGAGGCCAGCGGCGGCACCGACCCGCAGGGAGGAGGAAGCGAGCAGTCCAGCGGTGCTTGTTTGGCGGCTGGAGTAGGAAGAGCGAGAGATTGAAGAAGCCGACGGTCGTTGGATGGCCATCCAACAATCCTGCTGCTTGCGTCAACCTTTTTAGGAAAGCCTCAAATCTGTGGAAAACACATACAACCCATTGCCATTATTTCTAATAATTTACAGCCCATTTGCTAATTCTTAAGGTTTTTTGGAGCCCATATTCTTTTTGTTAGCATTACAGCCCATATTGTGCCACGGTTAAAAATTATCACGAAATTTTGCATATTTTAGTGCGGTCGAACTGTTTTTAATGCGAAATTTTGACTCACATTCAGACTGATTTTAAAACTAAATGTATATGCCATTTTCTCGGCGGTCGGATGAAAGCTCTCCTCGTCTTGAAAGATTTGCAGCCCCAGGCACGACAAAGCGACTTACTTGGCAAATCACAAAAAGCGGGATGTGGCCGTGGACCCGGTGTCGGCCTCTCCACGTCTGATACTCTTCGATGGAAATCGTTCCTTGACCACGTTGACCACGCCCTTGTGAAGAAGCACCTGGCGGTGGATGGCGAGCCTAGGAAGGGACAGCGGGCCAGGAAAGGCAGCGGCGGTGGAAGCCAGCGGAGAGAATCTGAGGTTCCTTGGTTCGGCTGCGGTGTGAGGCTGCCGTCATTGCTGAGGGCTGGCCAGCGGTGGGAATAGTAGAGGCGGTGAGTCCTCCGCGGCCTGACCCGACCACGGGAGGCAGGAGCATGAGGCACGACCGGCGCTGGTTTGGTAATTTGGAGCAAGAAGACCGAGAGGTTGAAGAAGCACTCTGGCCGTTGGATGGACATCGTCGATCCTTTGGAGCTAGAATCGTTCATATTGACTAAGTTGACAAAGCCCTTCGTCCCGTCAACTTAGTAGGCCCTAAGTCAGCCTCCACCAAGGTGGGTCCCAGCTAGCAGGGAGTATTCATTTTTGTGCGTAATAAGGAGGCACTTCCGGTGGGTCCAAGGCGGCAATGCGGGGGGTTAGCGAAATCGGTGGCTCGTCGGTGGGTCCCGGCGATCGAGGGCAAGCGTTTTTTGCAAAATCGATGGCGCGTCGGTGGGTCCCTGCTGTCGGTTGGAGGAATCATTATTTTCAGCGTAATAAGGAGGCACTTACTTGCTGCTGCCGTGGACCCGGTGAGACTCTACGTCTGATATACTTCGATGGAAGTCGTTCCTTGACCACGTTGACCTCGCCGCGTTCCGTTGCATGCATCGTCCATGGGCGTGGTGCATCCCCCTGCCGACCTCTCACGTACAGTCATCTTCGATGACTCTCGGTTATTGACCACGTTGACCACATCGTGCGGCGCGCAATTGGAGCGACCGGAGATGGGGAAGGCAGGCGGTGGAGTCGCGAGATGGAGAGGTGGGAAACTTCCTTTGGTTTGGGTGCGTGGCGGCACAGCAGCGGTGCCACCCACGGGAGGCAGGAGCAAACGAGAGGTTGAAGAAGGAGCGCGGCTGTTGGATTAACATCAGCAGTCCATTTACTAGAATCATTTGTTGATTAAGTTGACAAAGCCGTGCGTACCGTCCGCTTAGCAGGCCCACAAGTCGATCACCGTCGGCGGGTCCCGGCTATCAGCAGGATGAATAATTTTTGCAAAACAAGGAGGCACTTCCTTCCGTGCGAAGATACAGCGGTGGGTCCCGGTGTCGGTGGAGAAACATTTTTAGCTTAATAAGGACGAACTTTCCTTGCGTGCGACCATGGACCTCGTGGGTCCCGGCCGTCGAGCTCTCCACGTATAGTCCTCTTCGATGACTCTTGTTTGTTGACCACGCCGCACGA
The DNA here is from genome assembly GCA_021605205.1 of Aegilops longissima. Lineage (NCBI taxonomy): Eukaryota > Viridiplantae > Streptophyta > Magnoliopsida > Poales > Poaceae > Aegilops > Aegilops longissima. The sequence continues at coordinate 188,789,157 of CM038677.1, forward strand.
ACACAGCGAGGCGGTGGGCTGACCGAGGCCCAGGCAGGGAACAACTTCGGAGATGGGAAAAGCAGCGGTGGAGTCTCAGATTGAGAGGAGGAGAAGGGTTATAACTGGTTACTGTTGCAATTCATATCAAACTCAGGTTCACAGGACACGTTCATATTCATAGCCAACATTCACTATCAACAACTCAAAAGATTCATATATACACAAGCTCAGCATATCTATGCATCAAATGATTGATAGATCACACGACAATATTCACATAATTCACAAAAGATTCGAGATATACACATGTTCAGTAAGCATCCAAATGATTGAGATCACAGCCAATATGATCCATGGGCGAACTTTAATTACCTAGGGTACATCTTTGGTAAATGGTGTTCAATCGGAGGTACTTCTTGCTAAAATTAGTTCTTGTACAAGTAAACTTTCGAGTACATAAGAGGCATACAGACAATCTGAACTTTGCTTGTAGGTTTATCCTCAAATAGTGGCCTCGTGCGGCGGAGGTTTGAGCAACGTGGCCACTACTTTCATCCAACTAGTTCTTGGCTCATCTTGGTCTTGTATCTGCCAAAATTCTACATTGCAGACAAGAAAGGAGGCGGTTGAGAAAATGAACCACCCAAATTTTTTGTGCAGTTCAAGCTGAAATGGAGCATCCTTGGCGTGCGGTGATTAAGTCCCGAGATGAATATCTGCGTCAACCAACATGCGGAATCTTTAGACTCCATGCCATATAGTTCGCTACCATATGTGCGATAACCAAAAGTCACAAGTTGGGAACAAAAATGGACTGCGTTTTTACGGGCTATGCACCAAGCAATATTTTGGCGTTCACTCTCCTAATACTTGGAGTTTGACAATTGGTTGGCGCGGTTGATACTCGAATGAATATAGGCACTTCTTGTCAACATCGATGCTTATGCGAGTGAACTTTGGAGTACATAGCAGCAGCATAAGTACCATCCATCGGATCATTTTGTGCAGTTCTCTGAAATCACCCGATGTAATGATTTGCTGCGAGTTCAGGCTCCAAATTACTCCTTTATGAAATCGGCAAGCAGTAGCACAATACCAAATTACCAATACATATGACAGGCACAATAATCGGGATAAAGACCGGTACCAACCTATGTGAGGTAGCATATCAATTACTATTTCCTTTGTTGGAAGCGAGATAAATAGCGGTGATGACAAAGGAAGAAAGCAAGCGGATATTAGCGGTGACAGGAAAGGGCGGAAGTTGTCGAGGCAATGAAGCACCCAAAGTTTTGTGCAGTTCCACCAAAATCGAGCATCCTGTTGGCACATATATTGAGAGAGTGAGATTCTTGTAATAGTGGGACTAGTTGATGAAACATACACTAACAAATAGAAGCACCCTCATTATCTTAATGGGTAAAGTTAACAACATAGTAGTCTTGCTTAAAGAGGTATTAGTTTATTTAATCGGTGCCAATTAGCTCAACTCAACACTCAAAGCATTGCCATTTATCATAGGTTGCAAAACTTAAAAGTGCAAAGATAAAGGAGTTTCTCATGGCGATGTACGATACAAATAGAGATGATGACAAACTAATATGGATGAAGGCCTTAGGCCCGTACCAACTGAGAAAAAAAGCTTATTCATGTAGTCCCATAAGAGATGATAAAGCACTCTTTGGAATCACACAATAGTATATATTTTGTGCACTTCAAATGTATGGTTGAAATCACTCTTGTTTACCGTCTTTGAGATTATATCGAAAGATTATCAAGAACTTCAGCGAGTTAAAGCCTTGGCTGGGATACGAGTTCATTGTATTGTCTTGTGTAGTTCCACTAAAATGTATGATTGGCACAACATGATCCCTGTTTGCACAAGTAGGAACAAGGTGAAACCTTCATTAGCTTAGTGAGAAAGGATAGGAAGACATTAGCATATTACTCAAGCAGTAGCATCAAATTCATGATGGACAATCATAAAACATTGCCTCATTGAACCAATGGCAATAAATTGACATGCAAAACAATAGCACTATTATGTCATGACACTAATAATATTCCTCCTGCTCCACCACATGATTCACCTCCATAGACAAACATTCACATGTACATGATTCAGCATAGGGTCCTACTAAAGATTTGTTTAACTCCAACGGAAAATTAGGCGATAATAAATTAGTGGTACTTAAGTGCTCCTAATTAATTAAGTGAGACAGCAGAAGTGGAAGGGCTCCTGGAGGATCGTCTCACATGTAAGGTAGTCGTTGCGGAGCCCTTGAATAGCCTCATTGAGGCCTCAGCTTCAACAAGATCGCCTTAGCAATGTTTATTCTTCTTCTTCTTCTTCCTCTTCATGCTATGTTTCTCTTTCTCCTCACAGTTGGTGAAACCAAGTACATGATTGGCCTTCTAATTCAGAATTGGTTTTGTCGGTGAGGAGTACAAGTGTACTAGTAAAAACAACATTATTTTCTCATGGCGGTCGGAAAATAGAGATGAACACATGCATTAAATATCATTCTTACCTAAAGGAAGGTTATTGCCAATATGGATGATGAGGATTGGAACACAGATCTCCTTTGTGCAGTTCCACCAAAATGAACCAACTGTTCCATCGACATTCGGTTAAACAACACAAAAGTCACTTCTTTTAAGAAGAGTTTTGTGCAGATGCACCAAAAGGTCTACAGACAACCGGTGAATTGGATATCCTGTTTGCACAAAAAGGCCTGAGAGGAAACAGTCGAGTCTCAAACAATTACAGGCAAAAACATTTGGCTAAACTTGTCGATTCTCAAACAATTCTGAGGCAAAAACAGTGGCATGGCTTCATTTTACGAGGACATTATATTAAGAACAGCTAAGGCTGCGTTAGGTTCCACGAGGTTTGGTGCAGGATTTTTGTAGGAACACAATTCCTACGTATTCTTTCCCTTCAACCGTTGAACATGGGAAAGGTGAATAGTGTTTCATAGGAAAGCTGATGCAGTAGTATTGATTCCATTGGATTAGAAACATCCACGCTGCTCATTTTTGGCGGAAGCCCGAGGCATCGCTTCGCTGCCATCGTTAGACAGTTCTTGTGCTGTGTTTGCGGAATAAAAAATCAACCTATGTGTGGTATGTGAGGTGAGGACAAGAGTAGTCTTTGTGCAGCTGAATAAACAAATAGCATCTCATATTGCCAAGCATGCTACTCTAAAAAACAAATCTGTACATTTAAGTAGTCCATCCGAACACATTCTCTTGAGAGTTTCCTCCGGTTCGCTGTTCCATAGTTTTATACCTACATTCCTTTCCTATTCCTCTATTTTCATCAAGACCTATGTTTTCTGCCCTTTATTCCGACCGGAGCCTAAATATTTGGTATAAGGGCATGGGGCGGTGGGTGCACCAGTGATACAACACCATGTACGTAAGCAGGGGCATAAAGTGGTGATTCATAGTTTGTTGCCCGAGAAACAAACATCCAAGAAACATATCTGGGTTGGTCCCATTTTGTTCCTCTAGCCACCTACTCCTATGTGTGGATAGCAAATCTAGTCCTGGTCATACCACTTTGTATGCAGTGTTACCCTATATTTCCCTTTTCGACCAAGAGACCGGTTGGATGACCGATCTGTACTACTTTCATCCCCTTTCCTTCCTGTTTGTACCAAGTCCGATGTACATACTAAATTCCCCCACCCCCACTTTATTTCAATGACAAGTATTTTCGGACGAAGGGAGTACAAGATTCGACTCCATGAAGTAGCTTTACCTCTAACAATAGAAGAAAAAAAATAGGTGACGTTGGACCATCCGATCAAGAGGGGCTGAGAGGTAGAAAATGATGCACTTGCAGCAGCGTGGCGAGCTGGGGAAGTAGAGCTAAAGCGGTTTGAGCGAAGATATACTGAAGGTCGTCGGGATGTGGATAGGTGGGGGCGGGAGGCGGATCCGCCCACGAGCAGCAACGAAGGATCGGAGGACCTCCAGCGCGGCGCTCGGCCGAGAGATAGCAGTGCGGCGGCGGTGGGTCTCCTCCTCGCTGTCGTCGGCAGCCCAAGCGCTGCCCTCCTCCCTTCACCGGCGGAGGGATCGTCCGGATCTGTATCCAGCGGTGAGGATAGAAACCAGTGTTTTTTGAAGGGAGAAAGACAGGGTTACTACCTCTATCTTGTTTAGATCTGGAGAGGATGATAGTGTGTGAATAGAGCATCCCTAGAAAGCAAGCGCGGAGGGTCCGACCTATATATAAGTAGTGGGGTAGTTTTCCTTTTTCACTCCATCAAAACAATCGTTTAAAATTGTGTACTATACTTACATGCCGGTCGCGGTTTTTTAGTTGTTGATTGTTTTTGAGATAGCTACCGCTTGTTCCAAGTGGTGTTACGGTGTGCCAGTCGCACTTTGTATCGTTCAAGTCTGGTAGTACTACAAGTCCCTCCATTAAATGAACAACCACCCCTCATAAAAATTGTGAACAAGCCCACGACTAAAATTAAGCGGAAGCGTGGGTTGCCCCAACATGCATTATTATTTATATTTTCTACTCCTCCATTCCTAAATATAAGTCTTTTTATTAGCCACACCTAAGACAAGAATTTTTTTATTAGCAGTGAACCCCACATGTCATAGACACAAAAATTGTGGCAAGATTCCTTAGGCAAGCCAAAGTGTGTCTAACAATTTGAGCAACTCAGGTTAGGCAAGTGTGGCAAGTGTGGGAAAAATAATGTGGCAACATAAGACAAACATAGTCACAATCCAAACAGCCCGTGATTTTTGTGACATGCATGAAAATTTAGTTAGTTAAATTTATAGTCAAAATTTGGCAAGGTGCATCAAATCAACACATGCAAGTATCAAAAGGAAAGTCACGGCATGCATGCATGCGTTGTACTCCCTCCGTTTCCAAATATAAGTCTTTTAGAGATTGCAACAAGTGACTACTCCTCCGTTCCTAAATGTAAGTCTTTTAGGGATTCCACTACAAACTACAGACGGATGTATATAGACATATTTTAGAGTGTAGATTCACTCATTTTGTTTCGTATGTACTCCAGTTCATAGTGAAATCTCTAAAAGACTTATATTTTGGAGCGGAGAAATCTATCTGGCAGAATATGTCTACTCCTACATACAAGTAGCCCATTTGAAATGTGTAAAAAGAGTTTTATCGAATGCAGTGCTTTGATGTGTCACGTCAACTCGTACAAGCCCGAGAAATTTGATTACTATGATGCCCTCTCCCTCGCGGACTGAGCTCCTGTGCCTTAACTGCACCTGCCTTTGGCTGCATGACAGGTGGGCCAACCACCTATTGGGCCCACCTGTCATGGACGCAAAGGAAGGAGCGATAAGTAAACTTTCTCTATCGCTATCCCTCCCTTACGAGGTGGGCGGACATGCAGCGATGGATTCGATACTTTAGAAGTAGGGGTAACATCATTGTTCATCTTCTCAAGAAGCGAAGAGCCAAGTGCAAACCGAGCGTGGCGATTCTGAGCAGCTCGCGTGGTGCAGTTCCTTGGAGTACTAGCCAGGCTCTTGCATGAGAAAAAATTGCTATTGTTTAACAATTAAACTCCATTATCCATTGGTTGATACTCATTACGCATAGGTCCACAGCGCTTAGCACCGTTTCCTCTGGAGTCACCAATGTTTATTTGCTAATTAATAGCATTCCATGCAATGAACTAGCCATTGCAAGTCATTAAAAGCATGCACACCTCTCATCTCTTATTGGTTGATATGTATGTCAAGAAACAAGAAACAAGGTAGAAGTTAATGCACCGCGCCTAAGTGTTTTGGGACTATTTGGTTTTCTTAAGATGACTTACACACATAGACGGAGGAGTAGTATAGACCTGTAAACCGGAAAGGAGTATTTGCCTTTCTAGAGATTTCAACAAGTGACTAGACTTCGGCTAAAAAAAACAAGTGACTAGACTACACCGTGTGGAGTACCCCCTCTCCTCCGGTTTATAGGGCTCAAATCTCAAATGTCATGAACCAAGGCATTTTGCGATTGGAGGAATGTATCTCGTACTTTACAAAACTACCCTAATTAAACTCATGCATTAATTATGTAGTTCTCTCGTTTTCCTCTCCGCCTTGGTCGCGGTGCACAATATTGAAGCTAGCCATAGTGGGAGTAACTTAGGTAGTAACTTAACACATCCCAAGACAATTTTGCTTATGTGGCAAGTATTTAATGAGGAAAGAGGTGCTTGTGGTAACATAATATATTCTTGTAACATAAGCGCTTTCGAGGCAAAATGAGTCTATGAGATAATAAATGAAGCAATCTATGATACTACTACTATGTTACTTTGCACTATGGAGGTACTAGTAACTTACACTAGTGTCATATGCATGACACTAGTCTAAATTACTCCCCACTATAAACCAACTGAGAGAGTGCTTTGATACGTTTTAGTCTCATGACTAAAAGTAGTGGGACTAAAACTTGTTAGCCTCATCCATGATTGGATCCAAATACTAAAGAGACTAAAATCAAGTTAATGACATTTCAAAGCATCCGGGCCCGCGTGCCATCCACCAAATCACAGCGAGGTGCTACGATCGAGACTCACTGTCACCCGGTGTGGCCGTCATGACCGATCATATCACAAAACCGACACCTTTACCAGCAGTGGTAAGGTGGCCTCCAAGTTGGACTGGACAAAGCAACCATCATTTCATTGGAATGCTCGTTCAAGCCCTTTCTTCCCTTTCTTGAAGAAAACCTCACTCCAGGCTACTCACTTCTGCAATTTTTCTTCTCTACCGATGAAGGAAAGGTGGGCGAATCGATTATGCTGCTATATTTTCATTCCAATAATCTTCTTTTTGCGAAGCACCGACCGATTCTCATCCTATTCTTTTCCCGTTTTCATTGCGATTGTGGTTTCGTTTGATTGCTTTTTGTTTGTCGGTTCATTGATGGATCACGGAGCACTAGGCAAGAGTTGCGGCGGACAACCTTTGGAGACAGCGAGCTCCGAGCGAGCACCGACCAACGAGTTGACCATGTTGGCGGGCCAACCCATGGAGCGAAGAACTCCAAGAAACAAGCGGCCAAAGAGTTGAGGGCGTTGGCGGACGAACTCCTCAAAGAAAGTTGGAAGAACATCAAGGGCCCCACCGTGCCTACCTCAGGAGCTCTGATTGCCACATATGTGAGGCTCAAGACCGAGTTTGAGGAGATAGTCGCCGTTGAGAAGCAATATTCCCCTAGCAAGGTGATGGCCCCATCGAGGGCGAGGAGATGGCCCCGGAGGATGAGATCCCGGTGAGCTGCACAAGGTAAAAATAATGGCTTATTACCATAGTTGTGGTTTTGATTATTTGCAATGTGCTTGCTTTTGATTATTTGCAATGTGCTTGCTAATATGTTAGTGTTGTGCAGGTGCGGTGGTTGTCCTAGATGATTCGATGTCGTGGCCCGTCTGTTGGCATCGCCCGGAGATCGATTCGATACGCTGTCCATCCTGTGGACATCGCCCGAAGATCGATTCGATGTCGCGGTCGATCCTGTGGACATCGCCCAATCGATTCCCATGCCGCTGTCCGTCTTTGTAGTCATTGCCGAGAGATTGATGACAAGAAATAGTTGGTTGCGCTAATCCTTGAGGTAGTTTGCATTGCCTGTGTTTAATTACGAGCGATCGTGTTATCAAACCAACTTAGGGCTAGTGCTTTGTCTTGTGTGGGCGGATCTTGCTACTTTTGTTTGATAGTGAATCATGCGATGAATCATGCGAACCCTCTCCGAGTTATGGAAGCAGATGTATCCTCACCAGCTTTTGATGTAATATATGGCATGCTTAGATGTAAGTTTGAACTGTTTATCATATCAGCGGGGCTTGTTTGATGATTCTTGGTGTTAGTAGGCTAGCTCTTTGTGCGAACTATAGTACTTGCGAACACTCACGAAGAAAGCGTTGGGGCTGATGAGCTCGTGAGTGCGCTTATACTTATCCCTCGTCGATCGACCAATAGCCCTAGCTCCTAAAATTGTAGGCTTAGTGATCGATCGGACAATAGTCGACATACATTCAGGCCTCATTTGGTTCATAGGGTAGGAAAATCATAGCAAAAATCTGGAGAGCGTGCAACACAAAATCATAGCGAGTCTGAGGCGTACTCCTCCGTGCCAAAATAGATGACCTAGGCGGGCTAGTTTGGCCTAGTGGGTTCGATGATATGGCGTGATACAGTGCCGTCTAGTCTTGGCGTGTGGTAGCGATATTGCGGGTGCAGTAAGTTTTCTTGAAGAAGCGGAATTCAGCGAAGTCATGATGGTTCCTTCATCGAACAACTTCACGGTGGGAAAGGTTGGGCCTGCGATCGACCGGGGTAGACCAGGATAATTTTGTGCATGGCAGGTGGACCGGGATGGTCGGCGTCCCACATGTTGGCAAATGGCAGTATTCTTTCGATATAGAGGGCGAGCAGCAGTATTCATTGTTTATTTTTTATGAAAGCTATTGTCTCCTTTGTTACTCCTTGACTTTGTCAATGCCTCTCTCTCCTCCACATAGCGGGGACTACTTGCTATGCATGCAGCGGGCAGCTGGCATCTTGAGGGCCAGGCGGTGAGGCGGGCTCGAGGCGGTCGGACTCCGGCATGGCTGAGGAGTCTGGATTAGAGGGTGTCCGGATGGCGGACTATAACCTTTGGCGCACTCTGGACTATGAAGATACAAGATTGAAGACTTCATCCGTGTCCGGATGGGACTTTCCTTGGCGTGGAAGGCAAGCTTGGCGATCTGGATATGTAGATCTCCTCCCATTGTAACCGACTACTGTGTAACCCTAGCCCTCTTGATGTCTATATAAACCGGAGGATTTTAGTCCGTGGGGCGAACAACAATCATACCATAGGCTAGCTTCTAGGGTTTAGCCTCTACGATCTCGTGGTAGATCTACTCTTGTACTACCCATATCATCAATATTAATCAAGCGGGAGTAGGGTTTTACCTCCATCGAGAGGCCGAACACAGGTAAAAACATCGTGTCCCTTGTCTCCTGTTACCATCCGCCTAGGCGCACAGATTCGGGACCCCCTACCGAGATCCGCGGTTTGACACCGACATTGGTGCTTTCATTGTGAGTTCCTACGTAGCGTCATCTTTAGGCCCGATGGCTCCTCCGATCATCAACAACGATGCGGTCCATGGTGAGACTTTTCTCCCGGACAGATCTTTGTATTCGGCGCCTTTACTGCTGCGGGCCAATTAAGCAGCCATCTGGAGCAGATCAGCTCGGCCCTGGCCATCAGGTCAGATTTGGAAGTTTGAACTACGGCGGCGTCGCGGAGACTTGATCTTGACGGGTTTGAGCCACAACCAAGCGCGCTGCCTTGTCGCGATGGGAATGATCTAGCTCTGCTGCCGAGCGAGTGCCACAGGAGGCCGCACGATGTCGCTCAACCTCTAGCTCGGGCCATTGCATGTCGAGGATGGGTGGCTAGACACGCCTCGGGGCTGCAATCTCTGGCGTCGAGGCGAACACCAGCCTTGTCCTTTGTGGGCTCGTGACTCAAGGTGCGGACTTTCCTCCGGACTCGAACCTTCCGCACCTGCCAATCGAATCCGATTGGGCGCCCGATCATGGAGTTCACCGCTGCGGACACCTTCGGCTTTTCGCCCTTGGCGACATCCTGAATTCACTAAAGTCTCTCTCTTTATCGAAGAGCCTTGGCGGATTATGTTCGGCAAGGTTGGGATCAGACGGACGAAGAAATTCAAAGCCCACCACCACCCACTTTGTAGCGCTGTCGATGATTTAACCGACATGCTCGACTTCGACTCCAAAGACATCGGCGGTATGGGCGGCGATGTAGGAGGCGAACGAGGAACCAGCGCCTATAGGCCTTTGGACAACCACCCCATCTCACGATGTATACATGCTGGATACACCTAAAGGAAACAATGACGAGGAACAAAGGGGCATAGCGAGGATCGTTCCTCGAAAAGCAATCAAAGCGGCGGCGTAAGTGCGCTCAAACCCACCTCGATAGAAAGCAGCCATCTGAGACCCAGCCATAGAGCGAGGCGAACCGGCGGACGACGAACATGCCATCGAGCAACCGTCCGAATAGGGCAACTTGGATAAACAACCCATCCCGGCGAAGACAACAGTTCCGGACGACCTCACGCCGGACAAGTTCTTTGGAAGCAGAAGAACCTCAAAAAAGGCTCGTCGCCATCGCTGCGTAGCCTGAAAAAGCGAAGCGAAAGCTCAAAACAGCGGAAGATGCACTCGAAATTAGATGGAGCAAAGTACTCAACACATGAGACAAATCGGTGACGATCGCCACACAAAAAGCTATCCGAAGCAAAAATTACTGCGGAATTTGATGATGAGGCCTTAGAAACCTCGCAATCAAAAACAAGGAAGCCACCGGTCGGATAAGCGACCCATGGCCAACACGGTCGGCAAAGGGCGCCGCACACAAGCCGACTGCGATCCGCTGAGATTTGCATCAAAAGATGGCCCAGCCAGATCTATCTATGGGCCAGAAAGCAAGCTCTAGTAAGCAATGCAACACATCAAATATCCGAACATCACGGTACACCCGGATATAGGGGTGCACACCCTATGTTTCAGCGATGAGGTCTTTGGATCATGAATTTCAGTGGGATTCAAGCCCGTAAACATAGAGGCATATGTGAAACAACGGACCACAGGTGCGGATTGAGGATTACATCCTCCACATACACATGGCTAGAGAGAGATGACCTCCGCCATAAAATACTTACCCTCAAGCTCAAAGGGCCAGCCCAGCATTGGCTTAAAGCCTTCGAAAACACCATTGGAAGTTGGGAAGAGCTCGAGGATACTTTTGGGCAAATTTTCAAGGGACCTATGTCCGACCTCCGGATCTGAGCGATTTAAGTCACATAACTCAACAACCCGGAGAGTCAGCCGGAAATTCTGGAATAGATTCCTTACTAAAAAGAACCAAATAGTCATTGTCCGGACTTGAAGCCTTAGCAGCTTTCAAACACAATGTCAGAGGCGAATGGCTCGCTTGAGACACCTCGGCCAAGAAAAGCCAAGAACAATGGCCGCATTAACAAGCCTCATGACCCGCTTTTGTGCGAGGAGAGGATAGCTGGTTGGCAAGATGCGATACCAGTGACCCAAGTACATCGAAGTTAGGGATGGAAGCGGAAACATGACGCAGCAGGACGATGACGGACCAAGGGAAACAGCCGAAGAGCACGGCGATCAATGCGGATTCAAAAGCTCTCGGCGAGAATCAGAAAAAGCTGCCCCTCAAGGATAACATGGATGAGCTATCTAACCTAAACAACATCTTGGACAAGATATGTCAAATCCACAGTACTCGGGAAGCACGCAAACCATACCCACGAGAGATTGTTGGGTCTTCAAGCAATCCGGCAAACTCAACGCTTGAACACAAGGGCTCGACACACCAAGCGAGGGCGATATGAAGCCCACAAGCGAGCACGGAAAACAAAAGAATTTCCACAAGAAGTCAAAGCAGTAAACTCACTTCCGTGACAAAGGGAAAAACATAATGGCGCCTATAGAATCGCGCCATCGGCCTATCCTAGAGAGTCCGCCCTTTGGTTGTTACAACCAATCACCTTCGACCAACAGGATTACTCTAGAAGTATCCGGAGCAGAGCTGGACTGCCTTGGTATTAGATCCGATAATTGCGGACTCCACTTCACACATGTCCTAATGGGCGGCGGCGGTGATCTAAACCTGCTATATCAGGACACAATCCATAAAATGGGGATAGACCCAACAACAATTAGCCATAGCAACACTTCCTTTCAAGGGGTAGCATGAGGCCAGATGCCCATTATGCGGGCTCTCTCTGCTAGAAGTTATGTTGGCTCACCCGACAACTTCCGCCGTGAAAAGCTAACCTTCCACATCGCCCCGATTACAAGTAGCTATCAAGCACTCTTGGGGCCTTGGCTTCGCCGCTTTAATGCAATACCGCATTATGCATCTCGTATACTTAAAATGCCGGTCCATGAGGCATCATCTCATTAAAGGAAATATCGAGTGTTCCTCGGCGCGGAAGATTGTGCGGCTGCCTTGACAGCCACACACTAAGCCGGCTTCACTAATCAAAGCACCTAAACAGGTCGTTCGGACCCAGACATAGCTAAACGAGTCGGTGTAAACATACAAGGGCTTACTAGCTGCATACCCCCGTACAAGGGCTCGCGCATATACAACAAGAGACAATAAAGCTCAATTTTATTCATTTTTGAATTGTACTTTGTTTATTTAATATAGCGTACATTTTCGCACGATCTTTTCAACTAAGTTCCTCTCTTTTATAGATGAACACCGTGCTACACCCGTCGAGGATCGACACAAGCGGAACACGGTATGAGGCGTGCGATAGGGACCCGTTCAAAGATTCTTTTCAGATTAAGACCTGCGTAAACCGTTTCTGTCTCTTGTTGATACACATCCCCCGGTTTCTTGCTATAACCGAGGTGGAGGCTGGCGTCTTGGCATGTGGCCACGTCAGGAGTCTGCGCGTACCTGGACACCAGGGCTTATTACTAAGGGCGTTGTTCAACCCGTTTTCATAAAGACCGAATACCTTAGGGAGTGTTAGGCATCGCGAGTTTGGCCTTATATGCATCAGCTCCGAATCATGTCTTTGGTCAAATGTTGGGTTTTCCCGGCTCCTGTGTTTTGCTGCCTTACGTTCCGCTCTATGGGCTAAAGCGGCACCGGAGAACTCTGCGATTGTGCCCGGTTCGGCCGGCGAGCACCTCGATGAAAGCCAAAAGCGGTTGTCATGATATATCGTGAGGCTGGTCAACCACTTTCGATGACCCGCCGGAATCTTTAGGATTCCTCCGCATTAACGAAGGGCGTTTCGGTCAGGCACACAGCGCCCGAATTGAGGCGGCGCGGTGCCCCTAGGGGCTATATAGTAGCCCCTCTCAAACTCATATGGCTAAGTGAAAGTGATAAAGCATTATAGTCCGGTTGCCTAGTTAAGCTGCGCTATCACATCCTTTATAGGACCAAGGCGTTGGATCAAGTGTGAAAATGCATACATGAACACCCCGCATTATATGCGTGGGGGCTGAAGCCGAAGCTGCCATCTTCAGGTTATATACACATATACATTACGGCCGCACGGGAGGTATTTTAATTCTTGTAGGCACAAGTATAAAAAGCTTTTATATTCCATTGAAACATTGTTTTACAATAGTACATGTTATTGAACATGATACCCTTGACACCTGCGTCTCTATTAAGCAGCGCCTGCAGAACTTCACGAAAATAGTGCTCGGCGGTACTCGGCTCCGTCCGAATCTTGGGATGCAGCGTCGGTGGCCTTCATCTCCGCCCGGTATGTCTTGACACGGGCAAGAGCCATCCGCGCACCCTCTATGCATCTTGACCTATTCATTGCATTGATATGCGGCACCGCACCAAGGCTGCTGCGCAAACTAAAATAACTCTTGGCTCGGGCCTTTCCGGCCACAGATGACTCGACATTCTTCATGGCGAGTCCGGATAACATATTCAGCTCCGCCCATTGACCCAAGCGCTTCGGTTAATGGAAGTGGGCGCTCGGATTAATGGGCTGCGACCAAAAAGCTTTTCCCGCCGTGATCTGTTGATCTCGGAAGTGTTGACCCGCGTCCATGGCACTTGTCGCCAAGTCGATAAGTATCCGCCGCACTCCACAGCCGGTCAAGCGAGCATATTTAGGATCCCGAACTTCATCCGCAGCATAAAGGGCTTTCCGGCGCGATATCTCGGCTGGCGTAGCTCACCTTCATGGCTCTCATTGCGAGCGAGCATCCTTAGCCTCGGTAGTGGCCTTCTCCGAGTCCTTCTGCTCCGCCCGATCTTCTTTTCAAGAAGCTTGCAGCGATCGGCAGCATCCTTCAACTTCACAGCCATCTCGGCCATTTCCTTCCTGCTTGGCGGTGAGCAGCCTGTTCGACTTTCAGCTCTTGGCCGCCTTTTAAAACAACCGCATCACTTTTCGGCCTGCTCCTTGGCTCGGCGAGTTCCGCCCGAAGGTTCTCCATGGCAGCGGCACCATCTGCATCAAGCATACATGTTGTAAGGCACGGGCATCAAGCCCCTTACAGTGTCGCGGAGAAATTGCATACCTTGTGACTCGTCAAGCCGCTTGTTGACAAGCGCGATGTCGGCATCCGCCACGTCAAGTTGCCGCTTTAGCTCGGCAAATTCATCAGTCCGGCTAGCCACCGGACACTTCACCACCTACATAGGAAGAGCGACATATTATACCTGGGATTATGATCCTCGGCGCGCTGTCATTTTTGACAACGCACCGACTCTCAGGGGCTACTATCTACACAGGGCGCATCTTATATATGCGGAACCGTCAAAAGGGTACATCATTTCGCGTACCTCAAAACCCGTCAGTAAACTCCTAGCGGCCTCGTACAACCTGCTCTCCGCGGATGAAATCCTTTCAATCACCGTACCCATCAACTCACGGTGTTCTTCTGAGATAGACGCTCGCCCGAGCAGATTCTTCAGCTCCCCCGACCGTGCACCGGACAGTGCGGACTCACCCGATGGCCTTTTTCGAAGGCCGGACACAGAGGGCTTTGGGGGGCCACATGACTACTTTCCGGCCCTGTCGGATTCGGAGAAACCCTCCGTGACGACTCCTCAGGGTCATCCACCTCGCACGGCGGTACGGCAGGGGGAGGCGTTCCGCTCTCCATCATCTCTGGACGAAGATCCCCTCAAGATGAGCTCTGCTGAGAAGGGCTGAGATCCGAACTACAAGGTAAAATTTCGGTTATCTTCCTCACAAATAGAACAGGGATGTCTCTTATTTTAAAACTCGCCTCTCTACTTACGGCTCGGTGGAGGGCTGATCCCCTTGGGGGCACGCAGTCTTGGCCGAGGCATCTCTCAGCCTGAGGACCCTCGCGAAGATTTCTTCCCCGCTTTGAGACCATGGTCTCCGGGTCTTTAGAGGCGGTCCTCTTCTTCCCCTGAATGGAGGATTCTCGATCCCTCCTTTCTGACAGTCTCCTTGGGGAGGCGGTAGCTTCCTTTCCCCCTTCGCCTTCTTCCAAAGGCGCAACCTCCAACATCTGGTTAACACGGGATCGGCGTGGTCTCGGGGAGGGCGGACACTGATTAGCTTTGCTTTCACTATCCACTCTTGTTTAAGGACATCTCTTTTAAGGGCAATTTTATGATAAATATCTGGATAGCGTGTAAAGTGCAGGGCTACTTACTTGAGTATCCAGGCGATTGCAGCTCAGACCTGCGTCCTCGGTCGAGTCCGGACACATTGCTTGTGATCCGAAGAACAATTTGTACATCTCCATGGGCGTCGCGCCCGTAAAGTGTTGGAGGCTCGTGGTCCCTCGGTTAAACTCCCATAGGCGGAGGCGGCGTTTGCGAGGGCAAAGTGCGGCGAATCAACATGACCTGCGTCACTCGGCCAGGTTGATGTCTCTTTCAGGAGATCTTGAATGCGGCCTGCAACAAGGGCACGTCCTTGGGCGGCCCCAGTCGAGCCCTTTATTGACCCATGGCGCTTGCTGCGGGGAGGACCCGGCGAAAGGCAGGTGGCGCCACCCACTTGGTGCCCACAGGAGCTGTGATATAAAACCACTCTCGTTGCCATAAGCTGAACTCCTCTTGAAAAGAGCCCTCGGGCCATGGAGCGTCAGCATTCTTGCTTATGACAGCCCCTCCGCACTCCGCTTGCTGCCCCTTGATCATCTTCGGCTCCACTTTGAAGGTCTTAAGCCACAATCCGAAGTGAGTGGTAATGCGGAGGAAGGCTTCGCACACGACAATGAACAATGAGATGTGGAGGATGGACTCCGGATCCAAGTCGTGAAATTCCAACCCATAATAAAACATGAGCCCCCTCACGAAGGGGTCCGTCGGGAAGCCTAGCCCCCGAAGGAAGTGGGGCCTTGAACACCACGCTCACACCAGGCTTGGGAGTGGGAATAACCTGCCCTTGAGCAGGCAGCCTACGCGAAATTTTGCGGTTAAATACAGCATCTCTTAGCTCTAGCACGTCCTCTTCCGTAGCGGAGGAAGGCATCCACCAGCCTTGAAGGTCGGGCGGACATCATCAAAGGTCAGGCGCTGAATCTGGAGCTTTGGGTGTTGGAACTCGGCGAGGCGGATTCGATTGAGATTGAAAGAAAGGAGTAGAGCCTTGGTCTCTTTATAAAGAGGTTGAATACCAAGAGCCCTCCCGTGACCGTTTGGGACTCGCCCGATAGAGGAGGCGTGCCAGCGGGCATGATTGGGTTACCGCCCGTATTAATGAGAATCCGGATTAAGGGACACGATCTCTGCCCGACAAGGCGTGCCAAGGAAACCGCCTTGCTAAATCGTTGAGGTGGGACGGTAAAAGCGATTGAATAAAGGCTTGGCCGTGGTGTGATGTCATGCTGCGGAATACGTCAACATGTTGAATTTGTGTAAATATTATTCTCTCTGCGGGGGTATGTGGAACTTATTTTGCAGAGCCGGACACTATCCTTGTGTTCAAAATCTTCTATGAAGTATTCGGAGGAGGAACCCGCCTTGCAATGTCGAAGACAATCTGCGCACGGACTCGTCGTCATTGAAGCCTGGTTAGGAGACTCTTGAGGAGTCTGGATTAGGGGGTGTCCGGATGGCCGGACTATAACCTTTGGCCGAACTCCTGGACTATGAAGATACAAGATTGAAGACTTTGTCCCGTGTCCGGATGGGACTTCCCTTGGCATGGAAGGCAAGCTTGGCAATACGGATATGTAGATCTCCTCCCATTGTAACCGACTCCGTGTAACCCTAGCCCTCTTCAGTGTCTATATAAACCGGAGGGTTTTAGTCCATAGGACGAACAACAATCATACCATAGGCTAGCTTCTAGGGTTTAGCCTCTCTGATCTCATGGTAGATCTACTCTTGTACTACCCATATCATCAATATTAATCAAGCAGGAGTAGGGTTTTACCTCCATCGAGAGGGCCGAACACAGGTAAAAACATCGTGTCCCTTGTCTCTGTTACCATCCGCCTAGGCGCAGATTCGGGACCCCCTACCCAAGATCCGCGGTTTGACACCGACAATGGCCCACCTCACATTATCACCATATATTTCTTGGAGTCCATCTTGCGGCGGGTTGGCGATCTCTTCTCCTCCCCATTTCTCTCTTCTCGGCCGACACCCGCCTTGGCGATTAGATTTAAATCTATCAGCGGTTTATTCAATTACGGTCCCACATGTCGGTGAAATTGCAAGACAACGCATGTCCCCTTTGGTGGCGGCGTGCGAGCCGACTGTCGAGGTTTGCGGCGCGATCTGAGTCGTAAGTGTGCCGCCTTTTCCTTTAGAACTTGCGAAGCATAACATTTCATACGATCGATCGATAGAAATCGAGAACAAAATGGCGAGGTGGTGCTTTCCGCTCGTTAAGCGGGCTAGTTCGAGTGATATGGCGTGCTATAGTGCCGTCCACTTGCTCCATTTTATGTAAGCAAGAGTTTACACTCGTCTGGAGGAGTCTGAAACACAGCGGATCTGATTTTGATCGAGGATAACTGTTCCTGCCAAATAATGGAGGATTGTTAGCGATTATAGCATGATAGTTAGGGCATCTCCGGTATTTGGCCCACAAATTTACACGGCATCTGTCCGAGGACACCGATGGATGCCATCCGATGCTGCTCGCATACCTTTCGACAACTATATGAACTAATCGGACGAAATTCGTGCAAACAAAGCAAATTTCAAATTAACCGGATGAAATTCATTACATTTCGAAAAATTTTCCTACAAACTGGACGAAATTTTATTACATATTTCGTGGTGGAGCAAGGAACCTCGTGGTGGAGCGTCTGCACTCATAATATTTAATATTATTCAGCGATATAAAATTAACCAATCATCTCCATAGTGGACTGGAAGAGTACGAAACACGGCAGCCCAATGTAGTTACATCATACTAGTACATGGCTAACCCACGCTATCACCATATTTCTTGGCTTCCGTCGACACCTATCTCTAGTAATCCATAGCTCATATCGCTTCTCCTCCTCGTCTCTATCAAAGTGCGGCGGGCTGGCATTTCTGCCGTCTATTGAGGTCGGTTAACTATCACATGTTAGCGACATGCCAAGAGCATTCTAAAAAAAATTCATTTCACGTTCCATTTTCAAAAAGAAAAAATCCTTTCACGTATGAATTTGCCTGTATGATTTGAGCAACTTGCATGTCCTATCTGCTCTGTTTGATACTCTAACTTAGCTAGAGGTTAGACTAACTCATGACTAACCCTGAACTAGCTGTAGCCAAAGAGGTGTTTGGGTGGCAGTGTTAGATTGACAATAAATGCACTTCATGGAGAGAGAAAAGTTATTTTCAGTGGTCCCAATGAGAACTATCTCCGATTAGCACCTCTTGGGTGGGATAGTTTTTTGGTGGGTTCGGTGCAACTTGCTCCAATTTAAACCCTCATGCTTGGATACTTTAGGGCTATTTGAGCCCCAACTAGCTCAAACTAACTCTAACCCATGGATCCAAACAGGGCCTATGGCCGATCTCGGCCTGAGCGATCGCGTGCACGAAGCGGCGCTCTCGGCCGTCGCGCCACTTCAAAGCCGGGCGCTAGTGAGAGGTCGCCTCCGCTCGGCCGGCCATTAATGCGGCATCGGCGCTCCAGGCGGCGCTGACCGTTTCACGCAGGAAGCGCTACCGCAAAGGAGTATAGGTTTTGAACCGTTTGGTGTAGTAATAATGGTAGTTTGCAAAACTACTCAATTATTGCACTCGGTTTCCTAAGAAATTGTGGTAAAAGCGTTACTCCACAGCCCGCTTCCTTCTCCTTCCTGCTCGTGATTTACGTGGCCATGTTAGCGTGGTTGTGTCAAAAAATGTCACTTCTTGCTCGTGATTTACGTTATATAATTACAAGCAAGATTCTCGTGCATTACGGAACATCAATATGCATTTTTTACAAAACACTTGTTATGATTGACCCATGCAGGAGTAATCCCATGTGTAAAACTAATGGTATCTCGAGAATTTTATCGGAAAACTGGTATCTCGAGAATGTCATCGAAAAATGAAAGATGAGAGATAAGGCGAGGAGGGGCGTGGTGGTGGTGGTGGTCGGAATGGGCGGAGGCATGGGGATGGGCCAGGCGCGGCGGTGGCAGTGGCCACCATGCATGCTAGATTGTTCTAGAGACTTATTCCTTTTTTAATTGCTGAGCAATGAGGTTGCGGGAGATAATGATGTGGAGAGAGGTGCGGGTATCTTTTGTAAAATTATCATAGTTTGCTTCCTATCCGTCAGATATAGATCATACGGTCTGTATTACAAGATGGCAGGCACACCATCATCGCCAACTCGTTTTTTATAAGGGTATCTGAGATGATAAGTTTCTTGACTACTAAAGTAAAGTGGAATCTGTCCATGTTATGCAAGTAAATAAAGGTGATTGTTTATCATACGGGTAAGGTTGGATGAAGGGTGGTAGGAACAAATGCTCCGCCTAGAGCATGTGTGTGTGAGATGGAGTCTTAGTGTGTGTGTGTGTGTGTGTGTGTGTGTGTGTGAGAGAGAGAGAGAGAGAGAGAGAGAGAGAGAGAGAGAGAGAGAGAGATGGAGTCTTAGTTTGTGTGAGAGAGAGAGAGATGGAGTCTAAGTGTGTGTGGGGGGTGTGTGTGTGTGTGTGTGTGTGTGAGAGTGAGAGAGATGGAGTCTTAGTGTGTGTGTGGGGGGGGGGTGCGTGCGTGCATGCGTGCGTGTGTGTGTGCGCGTGCGTGTGTGTGTGTGTGTCGGGGTCCTCTGTGGCGGATGTAATTTAAGTGTGCATGGCTTCATCATAGAGAGGTGATGTGTATGGCGAGGCCACCAACGATGGGGTGCGAGAGAGAAAATGCCCGTGGGAGGGAAGAGAAGGTGCGTGCGTGTGAGAGGAGTCGACATCGAGAGAGCGTGTTTGTTCGAGAGACACCACGGAAGACTACTATATATCGATGGTGCATGTAGGCGGAATTAAACAAAGGATGGTCTTATTGGTTTGAGGGATATAGGGAAGAGTGAGAGGCGGGGTAGGGGGTAGCTAGAAGGAGATTGTTAAGTGTGAGTGTGTGTTTTGCCCATCCGGTGGAAGTTATGTGCACAAAAGAGGAGAACGATTGATGTGGCGTTAGGATTGAGGGTAGTTAACTATGTATGGAGACATAGAGACCTTGAGCGTGCATGTGTGAGAGGTATACATGTATCGTGGGATGTGTGTGTGTGTGGCGCATGATCGAGATAAAAGAAAAAAGACATAAGTCCTAAGATCAGCGACATGGGAGAGCGGATCGATATGACAATATGCATGCATGTGAGAATGCAGGAAGAAGGCCCAACAATTGAGCATGTGTTTTTGTTATTAAGAGATAGTGGCATGGGCTGGAGCATGCATCTATGGCGGCGAGAGGGGTGAGGCGCAGCGATTGTGCAAAGAGATCAACCTATAAATGCATATGTATGGATAGACATATATAGTGTGGGTGATAGGAAGCAAGACTCCGTGTGAGAAAGAAATGTTGTGGAGAAACTACTGAGATAGATCTGAGAGATGGAGATGCTAGCTAGAGAGACATCCGTTAGTTTGGGTGTCGGAGATGACCGTCGGGTGGTTCAAAGGGTGAAGTTATATATATGTGTGTGAGGGCACTTGACTGCATGCATGTAGAGAGAAACATATGTAGTGTGCGTGATAGGAATCAAGAGTGAGGCGAGAAAGAAGGTTGATGGAGAAAGCAGATAAATAGAAAGATAAAGATGCTAGCTAGTGTGCGCTAGAGATAGGAGTCGAGTGGATCGGAAGGCTGGGTTATGTGTGTGGGTGTGAGAGAGATAGAGAGAGGTGCTTGTGAGTCACATACAAACAAATATCGAGAGAAATGAGATCGAGAGAGATGGAGTTTTGTGTCTGAGAGAGAAAGATATTTCTAGCGAGAGTGATAGCTAGAGAGACATATGAGGGAGCATAAGATATCTCTAGGGAGAGAGGGGTGTGTGAGCGACATACAAGAGAACAATGGAGAAGTATGAGACCCTAGGAGACAGAGTTTGTGTTTATGTGTGTGAAAGAGATATTGAAGAGGAAGAGTCGTAGGTTCTCATATCTAAGGAGCGAAAGACATCTCTGTATGAGGGGTGTGCGAGTGGCACACATGGGAATAGTTGAGAGAAATGAGACCCCGGGAGACAAAGTTTTGTGTTTGTGTGAGAGAAAGAGATTCCACATGGAGAATCATAGCTAGAGACACATAGCAGGGAGCGAGATATACTTAGAGAGAGATAGAGTGATGAAGGTCGATGGAGAGAGTACCGTCGATTGTGTTCTGAAGATAAAAGTTCATTGTCGACCTATAGGTAGCACGAGAGATGCACGAGAGGCGATGAGCGTATAGGTCAGAGAGATAGTCCTATATAAGCATGAGTGATAGCTATATGAGGCGAATATCTGGATTAAAGGGATTCAAATATTTAAACTGGAGATCACGACATCGATAATATCATAGCATAAATTGGTGTATCAAACATGCATATTCATTTGAATTTGGGCACACGTGTAATGTTATATAGTTTATCAATATTGGTGATCCATAGATTCTTCAATTACAAACAATGCATGGTTTATATGCAATTAGTGTCTAAGCGGGATTACACTATATGTTGTGTGTGTGAAACACATTATACATGTTTGAGAAGTTAAAAAACCGCATGAAACACACATTAATTGGAGGCAGTTAGCGAGGAATGCATACATTGGATTTCAACATAAAGTGGTTTCAAATATTTGAAAATCCAAATTGATGGATACAACCTTATGAATCTGAGATCATGCCATTTGTAAACCATATTTATGTATAAATGGTGTTGTGCTTTTGAAAGTATATATGTAAAAAATGATGTATATAGAATGTAATTCCAATTGAAAATGGATCCTTTGAAAAAAATAGTAGAATACAAGCGGGATTGAATTGAGTTGGCACGATGGCGTGGCACGTGCAAAATTTGAGCGAAGCGGGGAAAGTCGCGATAACCCGAAACCAAAATCTGCGAGATGGAAATCACTCGCCTATCCCTGCCGTGCAAAGCCTATCTGCTGGATTTCTATAGGTTTCGATAGGGGTAGGTTTGTAATTTCACCCAAGCGTGGCGTAACCGCCTCTCACGGATTCATACGGTGGGCGCCAAAACACAGTGTGCCCTCGGCGAAATCGACTCCTCCCGATTCATATTCATACATAGTGGGCGCCAAAACAAACTCTAAATCGGCAAATATTCGTGTATCTTGAGATTACCGTCCTATCCCCAACCAACTAATGTTGCTCTGATGTAGTAGAAATTTGAAACGGGGGCTAAGTTTGTAAATTTCCTCGCATTTGAGACAAGCGCGCCCTGACTACATGGTTCCCCCCTTCCTCTCTACCTCCCTTTTCCCCATTCGTACTCCGTGGGCGCCAAAACACCCTCTCCACCCCACCCTCCTCCGTCCGCTGCCGTCCGCCACCCCATCCACCGCCGTCCTCCTCCACCATGCCGGAGCTGATACCCCGATGCCGCCGTCCATTACAAGAGATCGACCTCTCTCATCCACGCCTTCGGACCGGGATCCTTGCATCCCGTTCTCTCGCTTCATCCCCGCCGTCGTCCACCTTACCGGCGCCGCTCCTACGCCCGTCTCGTCCACCGTGCCCCGCCGCCACCGTCTACCCTCCTAGATCTGCTTCCACGCTGCCGACAGCCATCGCTACCGCAGCACCGTCAAATTCTCACCAGACGCGTACACGGCGCCGCACCAGAGGCGGTACTCTTTCGTATCTTCTCAACTTATTTATCACAGCAAGAAAATAGATCGCCACGGCTTTACTCTGATTTCTTGTCTTGGTTGCGAAGTTGCCTTTGTCCGGTTTGCACCTTCAGATCCGCCATGGCACGCTCAACACTATACTCCCAATGCTTATGGTTTTCCCTTTTATATTCCACACTAGTTAAATCACGATGAGACTAAATTTCAAAATTGGGTCGATCGATTTTTGAGCTCGCGGAGTTCGCGGTGCGATCAAGGGCTCGGGTGGTTGTGGGGCCTCGCCAAGCGAAGAAAACTCGGCGGGTGGGGGTGGGGTGGCGGAGGAACACAGGCGGTGGGGGCGGTGGTCCCGCCCTGCCCGTCTGCGGTGTTCTATATGGGAAGAATCACAGACGAGGAAGAAGAAGGGTTAGGAGACGTAGGATCTTCATCCAACCGCCTGAAATGGCCGAGAGACAGCTGGGAGTTGCATTCTTAATGCGCTCTAGTTCATCATGTGTGGGCACTGCGCAACCAACATTTTATTATCCAAAACCTGCTTGCTCTTCTTTACCATGTTCGATAGTGCTGGCCTGTACGTGATCGATAGGCTTTCAATTACTAGCGGCAATACAACACCGTATTTTCAACCCAGTTCCACTTTCCCGATTTATATATCGTGGTTATGGTGTACCCCCGTTATGTACACTATGATCTGCCTAGTTGTTGTGTGCTCTTGTTATCAAGGTTTGGCAATAAACTATCTATACAGTATATTATGAACCTATCATCCGCCACTATCCTTTCTTACGGAGCCTATTTTTGTGTACTTGTGCGGATTATATAAATGCACGCATGCGATATTACAGCACACATGAGCTCTCTCATCGAGAATCCGGTGATAGCACATAAGTGTTTCTGAGGCGCCCTATATTAGAATATCATCTGCATTACAAAGATAATCTCACAACTATTTATGTTTTCATGGTTCTCGGATATTATACGCAATTACGGTGAATATCGAATCCGGCATCGGAAGAATATTGTGGAACACTGCAATGACTTACAAAATTGGCACCAAGGCATTGAGTGCCATTTTGGAAGCAATGAAACTCGTACACTCCCCACCTATTGATTCTTGTTAGAATATCATTCTAATGACTATTCTAACCTCGAGGAGTCAAAGGCGGATGGCCTGTCCTGTTCACCCATCAAGGTGCTGTTCTAATTTGGCAAGGTTTTATTGATTGCGCATATCTTGCATATGTTGTCTTGCATTTCTTTACTTTGTTGCACCACCATCTCGCTTAGTTTACTCATCATATAACTCGAGATGCTATGCCCATCCATTATCAATACATATTCCATCGTCGTCATACCATGTTTTTCACTCAAATGTTGTTCTTGTGCATCGGACATCAAAAGGAAGAGGGTGATTGCGAACCTGAAGGAGCACCGCAAAGTCCTTGAAAAGCGTGGTGGTGCGGAGAAATCAGACAGCGCCCACTTATATTGGTTGTACAACCAAGTGACACAAAAATAGGACCGACTCAGCAGATTGTACCCATACTTCTTGGCCACACCACTAGCCCCACCACACATGACCTGCACTCCAGCAAAAGGTATACCGATTTCATTTGCCATAGCACCAGCCGTACCACGAAAAATCCCACTCCAGCAAAAAGTACAACATGTCCACCGGCCGAAGACCTATCCCAAGCCGCAGAGAGCGACCAATTCCTGCAGTTTGGAACCCCATTCCATTTATTCCCAGTTTAAAGACAATGCTTTCAATGTTGTTAGGGACTACGTGCATATATTCCCATCATGGGAAGATTATAGTGAAGACAAACACCATTTTCACATCTTCTGTCCAACTTACGTGTAAGTGCTATTATTAATGGTTACTATTTTCCTGTTTTCGCTGATCGAACACATCAATGATTTACATTACATTGTTGTAACTAGGTGAGGTCAATCTGGATAGTCATGACTAGCAAAGCTTGCTTGTGCTTTTCAAGGAAGCATTGCAGCGATGTCGGTGTTACCGAGGAAATCACACTTTGATGGCAAGTCTATAAGCGAATTTCGGTGAAGTCTCCTGTGCTAAATTTAGAAGACATTGAATGGAAAAACCTTGTTATGCACTGGTCTCGTTCGGGATGAGGTCTCGTCTATGAAATCACATGACAATTTGAACTTCTACTTTTCGCATGTGCCTTACGGATCTTTTTGCGGAAATCAGCTCGAAGAAGAATTCGGTTTGAAAAGAACGACGAGGATATCGCAAATATGCTGCCCGCTGCTTTGCTCTTGTTAGTACTGTTGTCTGTATCATTGTACTTGCATACATACCTGGTTCATTATGTGATGGCAGTATGCATGATAGCTTGCTTATCAATTGTTCGCTCAAATTATCGATCTGTATGAATGGTTACATTAGTGTAGAATATATCCAATGCCAATGAATTTTTTTAGCTCTGCATTGTTCTTGTAAGTACATGCTGTCCTTTATCAGTGTACTTATATTGACAGGTAGTTGTTCATGTACCATCACTTTGCAGCTTATTTTCCTTTGCCCTCCATTTTCTAAACATCAGATCTATATTTACTCTTACCATAAGGTTGGTATTGAAGAAGTTTAGCTGTGCATTTCTCTTGGCTGTGCCTTTTGCCTGTATCGCTGCACATACATTTATAGCTACTTGGTTATGTAGCATCACTCTTCATCTTATCTTTAATATTCTCCATTTTTTCGTATATTATCACATCTATATTTACTCTTAATAAAATGTAGAATAAAGGCAATGCTTATGAAGAACATTCTATGCTAAACTTCTTGAATTGCCCCCCATCGGCATGGACAAGGGCTTTATAGAGCTGTCTTCACCGATAATGTAAGTTTGTCCTTCTCAAGCCTTCAAACTTTGTTGTGTATATTTGGTTAGGCATGACTGCAACAGCTGTTTATTTTTGGTGTTTGCATCAAATTGCATGTTTAAAGTTTATTATGTAGTTCATAAACAAAAGTTTGTCCTTCTCAATTTAAGTTTTCAGTTGTACAACCAAGTTCCTTCTTCATTCCATGTAAATTAAACTATACCGAGCTAGTGATCTTCTTTTGCATTGCATGTATGCTTCTGTTCTTCATCCGTAATCCAGTGGTGTGGTGAACCTACCCACTACAGCACAATATCATATTCTGCAATGTCTTAACTATGAACAATGTCATATCATTCTACTATTATTTAAACCGCCGCTTTATTTGCCAATCTCAAATGGGTTAAATTGACAACACACTAACCATTGATACTTATGAGTTCTTGATCTGTAATCCAGTGGTGTCGTGAAGCTGCCAACTCCTTCACAATGTCAATTCCTGCCATGTCTTGACCTGAACAATACCATATTGTGTTAATGCAATTTTAAACTGTGTCACTTTATTAAATCAAGAAGAAATGTGATGAATTATCAAGACTTGATACTTTTATGTGCAAAACTTGTCATCTGTCTTCTTGTTTATCTTTGAGTGAGGAAGATATAAGTGTTGAACAAGCGATCTCATCATCTTGCTCACCGCTTGCTTGCTTGCAGCTCCCAAAGAGGCTAACCTTTCTTGAACTCTATTGAAGTGTTGTCGGTTTTGTATATTATTTTGTCGGCGTGTTTATTTGCCTTTGGTGGCGATCTTTGATGCCCAGTGTATGTAATCTATTGTCTGCTTGTGCTTTATTATCATAGTGGCGAACTTTGATGCCCAATGGATGTAATATGCGTAATTTCTTTATTGTATAGTCTAGGTTTTTCTTATTCACGATGTGCAGTTATTTTATGTATATATATATCATGTCTTCGCGATAAACCGGCCAAACCGTAAAATTACGGTACATAATCGGGTAATCATGCAATCACGATGTATGGTCCGCATCATGGGCCCGTCAAACTGGCCCACTAGTAGATTCAGACCTTTAATAGGCGAGTAACCCCGCCCTCTTTTCGCAAGAAAACTCAATGGGCTTTAGGAGGTGAGAAGTAGGTTGGGCACAAGCGTGTCGAATAGCTCACGGGCGGCGGCAGCGAAATGGACCTCGCCCATGATTGTGCGAATCAATTCACGGGCTTTAACAGGCCAAAGTTGTCTCGGTCCTTGTTTGGCCCAATCAAATATCGGCTGCGAGCAGGCCGGATGCAAACCGGGCCGTAGTTAGGCCCAACTATATGACGGGCTTTTAACAGGCCGAAATTAATATAGGGCCAAAATGTTAAATGGGCCCTTAACAGGACGAAACTAATATCAGGCCGAATTACTAAATGGGCCTTTAGCAAGTGGGCCCAAAAGCATAGCGTCCAGTCGACGGCCCGAATCTGATATGGGCCATAATTGAGCCCAAAGCCTCTTAAAGGGCTGGACCTGATCTGGGCCGTGATTTGGCCCAGAAAGTGGGAGGCATTTAACGGGCGGATCTTATATGGGCCATTACTAGGCCGGCGTGGCAGCCATTAATGGACCGGATCAATTATGGGCGACATTTGGCCCAAAACATGGCAGCCGTTAATGGGCGGCCTACTAGGGTCCTCAAAATATTGTGGGCCTCTGGTGGGCCACCCATTAATGTCGGCAAAATCTCATGGGCCTTTAGTTGGGCGGCCCATTATGATCCGCAAAAATTTTGTGGGCCTTTACAGGCCGCCCATTATGGCACACAAAAATCTTGTGGGCCTTTACAGGCCGCCTATTATGGCCCTTGAAATCTTGTGGGCCTTTAGTTGGGCCAGCCCATTATAGTCCATAAAATCTCGTGGGCCTTTAATGGGCGGCCCATTATGGGCCGCCAAATCTTGTGGGCCTTTAGTTGGGCTGGCCCATTTAAACTTGATTGGCCGTGCCACATGTCGACGTATCATAGGCGTATACATCCAATGAGTGGATGACATCTGTCCCAACGATGAGCCGACACGTGTTTCCTCCGACCAATGATGATTTTACACGTGGAAAATCCCCATTGGTCGGGGCTGTTAACGAGGTTATCGGATCAAAACCCGACCCGATAGCTTAACGGCGTTCCGTTACGGTGGATGCCACGTGTCGATCACCCTTGACGAAAGCATTTCTACGACGCGCGATTTATCGTCATGGAAATGGACACTTCCGTGATGATAATTTTGGTAATGTCATGGAACACTTCTACGACAGCACAGGTATGACTATCTTGATTCTGTCATAAGTTTGTCATGGATGTACATGCATGACAAAAAACATGACCTATTGTGACAAACACGTATCATCACGGAAGTGTATTTTTTTTGTAGTGTAAACCCTCTGGTTTATATAGACACCGGAGGGGGCTATGGTTACACAGAGTCGGTTACAACAAAAGGAGATCTACATATCCGTATCTCCAAGCTTGCCTTCCACGCAAAGAGAGTCCCATCCGGACACGAGACGAAGTCTTCAATCTTGTATCTTCATAGTCCAACAGTCCGGCCAAAGGATATAGTCCGGCTGTCCGGATACCCCCTAATCCAGGACTCCCTCACTTGTACTAACAATGCAGCTGAGTATGAGGCCTAGCTCCATGGTCTTCGGATGGCTAAGGAGATGAGCTTAAGCCGGGTGAGGTGTTTCGGCGACTCTGATCTGGTGGCTCAGCAAGTTTCTGGCACTTGGTATTCTAAGGATCCACTCATGGCGGCTTACCGTCGAGAGGTTGATGCTATTGCGGGTCACTTTAAGGGTTATCAAGTTGAACATGTTGATCGCAGGAAAAATTAGGTGGATGCTGCTTTAAGCCGGCTAGGGTCTCAGCGTAAGCCGGTGCCACCTAATAGTTTCCTGGATATTCTGCATAACCCTTCTGTTAAATTGCCTACAGAGGAAGATCTGGCTATCCCTGACCCCGAAGCACAAATGGTGGCGGCTCTTCATGCGATTCCTGATTGGAAAGTTCCATATTTGGATTATATGACCCGAGGCGAGTTACCTGAGGATGAAACTTTGGCCAGGCAGATAACCCAGCGGTCCAAGTTAATGACTATCGTTCATGGAGAGTTGCATCACCGCAGTGTCACAGGGGCGTTTCAACGTTGTGTTTCTCCAGAGGAGGGTCGTGAGATTCTAAGTGAGATTCATGAAGGTGATTGTGGTCATCATGCCGGTTCTAAGTCTCTTGTGGCCAAAGCTTTCCGTCATGGGTTTTATAGGCTGATGGCTCACGCCGACACTGAGGATCTAGTCAGTAAATGTGATGGTCGTCAGAAGTTTTCACGCCGAGCTCATCTGTCGGCTCAAGAATTGAGGATGATTCCAATTACTTGGCCGTTTGCAGTCTAGGGGCTTGATATGGTTGGGCCTTTCAAAAGGTCCAATGATAAAAAGACACACCTCCTGGTGGCAGTTGACAAATTTACAAAGTGGGTTGAGGTAGATCCGATCAGTAAATGTGACGCAGCGACGGCGGTTCAATTCATCAAAAAGCTGATTTTCCATTTTGGCTTTCCCCACAGTATCATAACTGATAATGGCACTAATCTATCCAAGGGTGCCATGAAAGAATTTTCTCAAGAGCATATCCGGCTTGATGTATCATTAGTGGCTCACCCCCAGTCTAATGGTCAAGCCGAGCGAGCAAATCAAGAGATCCTGAAAGGTATCAAGCCCCGGCTTATGGTTCCATTACAGAGGGCGCCGGGTTGTTGGGTGGAGGATTTACCTTCCGTGTTATGGAGTATCAATACTACCCCCAAAACATCTACGGGTTACACGCCCTTCATGGTTTACGGAGCAGAGGCGATTCTCCCTAGTGACATCTGTCATGATTCACCCCGTGTGGCGGCTTATGTTGAAGCTAACAATGAAAAAGCACGCCAGGATGCACTTGACCTATTGGATGAGAAGTGTAACATCGCGGCGGCTCGTTCGGCGATTTACCAGAAAGATCTGCGCCGTTATCACAGCCGCCGGGTTAAAACTAGAACTTTTCAGGAAGGTGACCTGGTGCTCCAGCTCATCCATGATCAGACTGACATGCACAAGTTATCCCCACCTTGGGAAGGATCCTTTGTGGTCAGTAAAAATCTGAACAACGGATCATACTACCTTATCGACATTCGAGAACACAAGGATTTCACATAAGTCGGAGGAGGAGACCAACCGGCCGTGGAATATTGCTCATCTTCCGCCTTACTATAGTGAGCCACCGGCTCTTACAATGTATATATTTTGAAAATGTGTATATTATGATGATTATAATAAAGCCGACATCCCTGATAAAGCAGGGCCTCTGTCGTTTCTTTTCCAAGAGTAACGAGTCTTTTTACTTATGATCACTTGGGGGCTTCCTGCCCATATTTGAGGCATAACTGTGAATATCCCTCTTGAGCGGCACAATGCCACACTTATGGTCACTTGGGGGCTTCCGGCCCATATTTGAGGCATAGCTGTGAATATCCCTCTTGATCGACGCAATGCCACACTTATGGTCACTTGGGGGCTTCCTGCCCATATTTGAGGCATAGCTGTGAATATCCCTCTTGATTGGCGCAATGCCACACTTATGGTCACTTGGGGGCTTCCTGCCCATATTTGAGGCATAGCTGTGAATATCCCTCTTGATCGGCTCAATGCCACACTAATGACCGCAAACCACTTGGGGGCTTTCTGCTCATATTTGAAGCATAGCTGTAAATATCCCTGTTGTTCCGGCTCATATCCGGCTTGGCGGCCTTTGAAAGCCTCGTTTTCTCGCTTGATTTGTTTTTTGAACATTTTTTTGGATTTATCTTGACATATGATTTAACAATGATTCAGGCCATGTAGCCTGTAGCAACCCGACCCGAATGGATCAAGTCTCTGTGCTCCGGTGTCATACCTGGATCAGTAATGCTGACACCACACAGTACTTCGAAGGATTTATAACAGAGTAGCAATCACACACTTATTACATCGTTTGTCCAGAAGAGGACTTATAACAATAATCATGGCTTAAGGCCATCTAATAACGATAACAGCGGAAGACTTGGAAGATAAGTGAGTCCATCAACTCCGGTGACATCACCGAGTATAGAACCACGACCTAAAACACCTTACTGTAAATGCGAAAAGTCGCAACATGAAAGTTGCAGCCAAAACAATTGACACATGGAATATCTTGGCAATGTAACACATAGAGAATAATGAATGATAAGCCTGTACTATATGCATATGTGGCTGGTGGAAAGCTCTCTGATTCTGAGTTTTGCATAAAGCCAGTTTTCCCTCTGCAAAGGAATAAATTTGTTTACTATCATGGTGGTTGTTAAACATTGAGAATGGTTGACAGCATCCTCAATCCCAATTAAAAGTACTCATTAAAACCCAACAATATTAATTAGAGTAACATGTTGAGATTCACATGATATTCAAGTACTAGATACTCAAGATGTCCATAACCGGGACACGGCTAATCATGATTAGTTTATACACTCTGCAGAGGTTTGCACTTTTCCCCACAAGACTCGATCGCCTCCGTTTGGTTTCTCGCACTACATGGTGTTTGAGAGACGGATGACCGAGACATAGTCTTTCAGAAGCGCTAGCACCTTACGATGGGTAGACCGTACCACCTATAACCCCTACATCTGCTAGTCTACCACTGTAAGAGTTCGCACGACTTAGTCAACTATGCCAGAGCCCATAATGGCTTGTGGCTGCACATGTAAGTTACTAGTATGAATTATCTTATGATCCCTTTGAGCCTGGGTGGCGGTCCAAAAAAAACAGGCAAGTCCTGATGGAAACCAGGTGCCTCAATCCACCTAGATGTGTGTTTAAGTTGCCACCTTAGATAAACCATTAATTTAACAATCTCACATCTGTCATGGATATCACTCACCCAATCCACGTCTACTAGCATAGCATGGCATAATAAGCAAGCGTAGAAGTAACTCCCAAAGGTTTCATAAGTAAAACAGGTAATAGGTACTACCTCAATCTACTTCCCATCCCACAATTTAATTAGATCCTACTCATGCAAGTGTTTGAGCATTGATCTAATGCATAAAAACTGGGTAGTAGAAAAGGTATGATCAAGTGTTACTTGCCTTCTCGACGATCCATGAAACCTAGAGACTCAAGTAACAAGCGGCGCACCGGGTGATCTATCGCAGACAAACAACAAGCATACAATAAGTAGTCATCTAATGCACAGGTAAATCTCGAATAAAAGATCTAACCAGAAAGTTCAACTTAAGAACCCTGGTTGCGAAAAGAATCGAATCTAATAAAGCAACGAAAGTCAAACGACGAAAGAAAACAACTCGGTTCTAGCAAGTTGAAACTAAGTCAAATTTTACAGTAGCAAAACTTTGTTTAAGTTGATTAGTCGGAACGGCGGTTTCGAAACGAAACTCCAGGCGCTTGAATCACCTGGTTCCGATAAACGAGCGAGAAGATAGACTAGAAAGAAAATCGGATCTGAAATCGCTATCGGAAAATAGCGGAATAAATCCGATGAGAGAGAAAACGACGAACGGTCAAACGAACGGACGTTCAACCGAAGCAATCCGGTGATCATGTTCGTTAAGACGAACGGTCCGGCGAATGCTTGCTAAACAAAACCGGAAAGAAAAACTGGCGAGAAAAACCGATCTAGGGTTTCGGAAAGAAAACCGAAACGAAAAACCGATCTAGAAAACCGGAACAGAATCCGGTACGATTTACGAAAAACCAAACCGAGGAAAAGAAAAGGTGACGCGGCGCGGGGCTAGTACCTCGAAGAGGCGAGGGGCTCCGGCGGCGGCGGCGGCGTTGGGTGGCGGCGCTGGGTGGGGCGGCGGCGGCGGTGTGGAGAGGAGAGGAGAGGTGTTGGTTTGATGTGTTAGAGGGGGGTGCTTGGGTATTTATATTGGGGAGGGGAGGGTTTTTGCTTGGGGTAGGTGACAAGAAATAGACTAGGATTAGGAAACAAGAGGGAAAAGATCTAGAAACAGATACGGAATAAACGGAAGTAGGACAAGAGTCCTACTAGGACTAGGAAAAAGGAGGCTCCCTGGCTTCCCTTGGTGTGCGCGATGGCCTTGTGGCCTTGGCCGGCCGGTGGCTTGCGGCTTGGGCCTTTGGCCCAAGGCGCTGCGGGATTTTTTTTAAACGGTCTCACGCGCAGAAAAATAAAAAAAAATCTAAACGAACTCCAAAATTAATAAAGTAAATTTTCCCCGACTCCTAAAATGAGTGAACAAAATGAACTTTAATACTGGGGCCAAAATGCAATTTTTGAAAACACGATTTTCCCTAAGGCAAATAAACTCGAGAAAAATCCAAAATTTGATTTATTTATTAAATCTTCATTTTCCTAAATTTTGGGAAAGTCATATTATTCCCTCTCTTATTTTTGATATTGGAAAAATATTTGAAAATAAAATAAATAAATCCAATGATCCTCTTTTCATAGTTTTGAGAGAACTCAAATACGAAAATTTCAAAATCTCCAACTCTCTCGAGGGTCCTTGAGTTGCGTGAAATTTCTAGGATCAACAAAATGCAAGAAAATATGATATGCATGATGATCTAATGTATAACATTCCAAATTGAAAATTTGGGATGTTACAAACCTACCCCTTAAGATGAATCTAGCCCTCGAGATTCGGGTTAACTAGAAAATAGGTGAGGTGATCCTTGAGCAAATCTTCTTCTCTTTCCCGGTGTCTTCATCCTCGGTGTGGTGGCTCCATCGAACCTTGCAAAACTTGATTACCTTGCTGCGAGTAACTCTGCTGGCATATTCGAGAATCTGTGGTTTCTCCTCATAGGTTAAATCATCCTTCAACTGAATTGCTTCAAGTGGTCTTGTATCTCTTAGCGGTATTTCGCCATGTCGGCGTGACATTTCTTGGTGAGAAACATGGAATACATCATGAACTCTGACAGTCCTTCGGCAATTCCAGCTTATAAGCGACTTCTCCCATGCGTTGCAAAATCCTATATGGTCCAACGAAACGTGGTGCTAACTTTCCTTTAACTCCAAATCGCTTAACTCCTCGAAGTGGGGATACTCTAAGATAAACTCTGTCTCCAACTTCGTATTCTATCGCTTATGCGTTTTGAATCCGCATAGCTTTTCATGCGGACTGGGCTACCTTGAGCCTATCGCGAATCAACAACCTTCATTGGACTCCTTAATCAAATCTGGTCCAAACAAGCGACGGTCTCCAACTTCGTCCCATGATAGCGGTGTCCTGCACCTCCTTCCGTACAAAGCCTCGAAGGTGCCATCTTCAAGCTGGTTTGGTAGCTGTTGTTATAAGAAAACTCTGCATACGGCAAGTTATCATCCCAACTAGATCCATAATCTAGTGCACAAGCTCTCAAACATATCCTCCAAAATCTGATTGACTCTCTCGGTCGTCCATACATGCGTGGGTGGAAAGGCATCTTGAATTCCAGCCTGGTTCCTAACGTTTCGTGCAACTGATACCAAAACTTTGAGGTAAATTGAGTTCCTCTATCTGATACGATACTCCTCGGAACTCCGTGCAAACACACAATCCTGGTCATGTATATCTTTGCCAACTTAGCACTACTATAGGTAGTCTTGACTGGAATGAAATGAGCTACCTTCGTCAAGCGGTCGACTATAACCCAAATCGAATCATAGCCTGAACGAGTCTTTGGCAAACCCGTGATGAAATCCATGCCTAGTTTATCCCACTTCCATTCGGGTATCGGCAATGGTTGCAACAATCCTGCTGGCTTCTGATGTTCTGCCTTCACTCCTTGACATACATCACAAACTGCTACATACTCTGCAATATCCTTCTTCATTCCGGTCCACCAGAATGTTTCCTTCAAATCTAAATACATCTTGGTATTTCCTGGATGAATCGAATAGGGTGAATCATGTGCCTCTTGCAGAATCAACTTCCTGATCTCCGGGTCATTTGGCACGTAAATACGGTCCTCAAACCATAGGGTATCGTGATCATCCTCACGAAATCCCTTTGCTTTTCCTTCACTCATTTTCTTATTTATATCCGCAATCTCGTTGTCCCTTTTCTGAGCTTCCCTGATTTTATCCATCAAGGTAGACTGAATCTCCAATGCTGCTACGTAGCCTCTCGGAACTATTTCCAAACATAGCTCACGAAGATCTTCTGCTAGCTCCTTTGGTATTTCTCCCGTCAATAGCGTATTGACATGGCTCTTGCGGCTCAATGTGTCAGCTACTACATTAGCCTTTCCGGGATGATAATGCAATCTCATATCATAATCCTTGATGAGTTCCAACCATCTCCTTTGTCTAAGGTTTAACTCCTTCTGCGTGAAAATGTACTTCAAACTCTTGTGATCCGTGTATACCTCACAATGATTTCCAATGAGGAAATGTCTCCATGTCTTCAATGCATGCACAACGGCTGCTAACTCCAAATCATGTGTGGCATAATTTAATTCATGAGGTTTCAGGTTGTCGTGAAGCATCTGAAACAACTCTTCCTTCTGCATAAGCTTTGCTCCAAGTCCTCGGCGTGAAGCCGTAATACACCTCATAATCCTTGGTCCGATCCGCAAAATTAACTTGGTGAGGTAACCAATCTTTTCTTCAACTCCTGAAAACTTGCCTCACAATCCTCAGTCCATATGAACTTGGTATCCTTTTTCAGCAATTCCGTCATAGGTTTTGCAATCCTTGAGAAATTCTCAATGAATCTCCGGTAGTATCCTGCGAGTCCAAGGAAACTCCGGATCTCTCCAACTGTCGTTGGTGCTTCCCATTTGGTTACGGTCTCAACTTTTGTGGGGTCAACTGCTATCCCTTCTCCGGATATAACATGTCCAAGAAATCCAATTTCCTTTAGCCAAAACTCACATTTGCTGAACTTGGCATATAACTGATGTTCCCTTAGCTTCTCCAAAACCAATCGCAAATGTTCCTTATGTTCTTCTTCATTCTTCGAGAAAACCAAAATATCATCAATGAACACCATGACGAACTTATCCAAAAACTCCAAAAAACACTTTGTTCATCAGGTTCATGAAATAGGCTGGTGCGTTAGTCAGTCCAAATGACATAACGGAGCCAATCATCTGCTACTATCGGCTCGGTGCTACTGGAAAACACCGGCGGATTCAGCCTAAGGAAACGAGTCAAGTGATTCGCAGGTGGTGGTGGTGGTGGGTTGTTGTTGTTGTTGTTGTTGTTGCCTTGGTACTGTACCAATGTGTGGATCAAAGTGTTCTGCTGCTGGATCAACTGGGTGATCTCTGGCGGGAAAACAAACCCGGGGTCGCGTCTCGGAGGCATCTGATGGGTTTAGAAAAGATGAGAAATTAAGAATAGAGTGAGGTCTAAGGAGAAAACACTACCCAAATGCACATGAGCAAATGCACACAAAATCACTTCATTCAATTCAAACAAAGGGCTAACAACGGTCTAACTATCGCAAAAGTGCTTGTACTATGATGTTTACATGGAGGGAATACTACTAATATGTGGGGGTCATCTATTAATTTGAACCGGTGGAAGACTCCATGATGTCTGCTCCGACCGTCTTCAAAGTCGGGTTCACTTGGATCCGAATCGGTGTAAATCGATGATGATGTAGTTGCTCGGACAGCCGACGTACTTGTCTTCATTCTTGGCGCCAATTTCTTCTTGAGTTCTTCAATCTCACACTTAAGATCGTTATTGTGTCTTGCTACAGCTACGATCTCGTCCATGTAGTCCTTGCGTGTAGACTTCAGTTCTCCTTGAGTTCGATGATCCTTCCTTTGCATTCTTCAACTCTATCATATCATTGCACATCTGGTTCTCTGGCGTCGAATGTGCTGGTTTAACTCTGGATGAAAGCTGCAATGGATCTGTCCTTCTTGGTGCCGACTATCTCCCATTGTTCATTCCGCGTCCGCAAATCTGGTAGATAGTGTCCTTGAGGTCTTCTTGATAAACTTCTCCAATGCGTCCCATGGTGATATAGGCTGCCATGCTCTTTCCTGACTCGAGGTTGGTGCATCGAAAACACTATCTATAGGCTTGGTGATTGGGGCGAATGTCCTTCCGGAACATGAGCTTGAATCTTCAGCGCTCCTCTTGAGCAGAGTGGCGTTGAAAGTCCGGTGAAATTTGGTAGTCCAATGTTCGGTACTTGGTGACTTCCTTCAAGTGAAATCCAAAAGGGGTGCCTTCATCTGGTTGGGCTTACTTGATCTTCGCGTCCTCCATCCTAAAAGAGTAGAAAAGATGAGGAGTTAGAAAATGAGAAGAGAGTAGTGATCTATGGCTTTAACTTAGTGGGCGTGTCCTACAATCAGCGTGTGCTCTGATACCATCTCTCAGAGCGACCGACCGAATGGATCAAGTCTCGTGCTCGGTGTCATCCTGGATCGATGTCGACACCACACAAGATGCTTCAAGGATTTATAACAGAGTAGCAATCACACACTTATTACATCGTTTGTCCGGATGAGGACTTATTACAATAATCATGGCTTAAGGCCATCTAATAACGATAACAACGGAAGACTTGGAAGATAAGTGAGTCCATCAACTCCAGTGCATCATCGAGTATAGAACCACGACCTAAAACACCTTACTGTAAATTCGAAAAGTCGCAACATGAAAGTTGCAGCCCGAAACGGGTCACACATGGAATATCTGGCAATGTAACACATAGAGAATAATGAATGATAAGCCTGTACTATATGCATATGTGGCTGGTGGAAAGCTCTGATTCTGATTTTGCATAAAGCCGTTTTTCCCTACCGCAAAGGAATAAATTTGTTTACTATCATGGTGGTTGTTAAACATTAAGAATGGTTGACAAAGATCCTCAATCCCAATTAAAAGTACTCATTAAAAACCCAACAATATTAATTAGAGTAACATGTTGAGATTCACATGATATTCAAGTACTAGATACTCAAGATGTCCATAACCGGGACACGGCTAATCATGATTAGTTTATACACTCTGCAGAGGTTTATGACTTTTCCCCACAAGACTCGATCGCCTCCGTTTGGTTTCTCGCACTACATGGTGTTTGAGAGACGGATGACCGAGACATAGTCTTTCGTAAGCGCTAGCACCTTACGATGGGTAGACCGTACCACCTATAACCCCTACATCTGCTAGTCTACCACTGTAAGAGTTCGCACGACTTAGTCAACTATGCCAGAGCCCATAATGGCTTGTGGCTGCACATGTAAGTTACTAGTATGAATTATCTTATGATCCCTTTGAGCACAGGTGGCGGTCCAAAAAACAGGCAAGTCTGATGGAAACCAGGTGCCTCAATCCACCTAGATGTGTGTTTAAGTTGCCACCTTAGATAAACCATTAATTTAACAATCTCACATCATCATGGATATCACTCACCCAATCCACGTCTACTAGCATAGCATGGCATAATAAGCAAGCGTAGAAGTAACTCCCAAAGGTTTCATAAGTAAAACAGGTAATAGGTACTACCTCAATCTACTTCCCATCCCACAATTTAATTAGATCCTACTCATGCAAGTGTTTGAGGATTGATCTAATGCATAAAAACTGGGTAGTAGAAAAGGTATGATCAAGTGTTACTTGCCTTGCTGACGATCCGCGAAACCTAGAGACTCGAAGTAACAAGCGGCGCACTCCGGGTGATCTATCGCAGACAAACAACAAGCATACAATAAGTACTCATCTAATGCACAGGTAAATCTCGAATAAAAGATCTAACCAGAAAGTTCAACTTAAGAACCCTGGTTGTGGAAAGAATCGAATCTAATAAAGCAACGAAAGTCAAACGACGAAAGAAAACAACTCGGTTCTAGCAAGTTGAAACTAAGTCAAATTTTACAGTAGCAAAACTTTGTTTAAGTTGATTAGTCGGAACGGAGGTTTCGAAACGAAACTCCAGGCGCTTGAATCACCTGATTCCGATAAACAAGCGAGAAGATAGACTAGAAAGAAAATCGGATCTGAAATCGCTATCGGAAAATAGCGGAAAAAATCCGATGAGAGAGAAAACGACGAACGGTCAAACGAACGGACGTTCATTAACCGAAGCAATCCTGTGATCACGTTCGTTAAGACGAACGGTCCGGCGAATGCTTGCTAAACAAAACCGGAAAGAAAAACCGGTGAGAAAAACCGATCTAGGGTTTCGGAAAGAAAACCGAAACGAAAAACCGATCTAGAAAATGGAGCGGAAAGCTGCACGATTCTGAAAAACCGAACCGAGGAAAAGAAAAGGTGACGCTGGTGTGAGGCTAGTACCTCAAGAGGCGAGGGGCTCAATGGCGGCGGCGTTAGATGGTGGCGGTTGGGTGGGGGCGGCGACGTGTAGAGGGCGGCGGCGGCGGTGAGGGGCGGCGGTCAGATGTATGGCGGCGGTGTGGAGAGGAGAGGAGAGGTGTTGGTTTGATGTGTTAGGGGGTGCTTGGGTATTTATATTGGGGAGGGAGGGTTTTGCTTGGGGTAGGGGACAAGAAATAGACTAGGATTAGGAAACAAGAGGGAAAAGATCTAGAAACAGATACGGAATAAACGGAAGTAGGACAAGAGTCCTACTAGGACTAGGAAAAAGGAGGATCCCTGGCTTCCCTTGGTGCGCGCGATGGCCTTGTGGCCTTGGGCGGCCGGTGGCTTGCGGCTTGGGCCTTTGGCCCAAGGTGCTGCGGGATTTTTTTTTTAAAACGGTCTCGCGCGCAGAAAAATAAATAAATAAAAATCTAAACGAACTCCAAAATTAATAAAGTAAATTTTCCCCGACTCCTAAAAATGAGTCGAACAAAATGAACTTTAATACGGGGCCAAAAATGCAATTTTTGAAAACACGCATTTTTCCCTAAGGCAAATAAACTCCGAGAAAAATCCAAAATTTGATTTATTCATTAAATCTTCATTTTTCCTAAATTTTGGGAAAGTCATATTATTCCCTATCTTATTTTTGATATTGGAAAAATATTTGAAGATAAAATAAATAAATCCAATGATCCTCTTTTCATAGTTTTGAGAGAACTCAAATACGAAAATTTCGAAATCTCCAACTCTCTCCGAGGGTCCTTGAGTTGCGTGAAATTTCTAGGATCAACAAAATGCAAGAAAATATGATATGCATGATGATCTAATGTATAACATTCCAAATTGAAAATTTGGGATGTTACATAGCCTCAATTATTACAGCTCATATTTTAGCATATATGAGGTTTATGATAACCCGGCCTGGCTTTTGACGATAAGTCGCCAGCATCTGATGATCTTAAGTACTTAGAAGTATTGTCTTCTAAGTTTCGGGTTATCACCCTAACTGCTTTGGTATGGTAAGCCGGTAGTTTAATCACATATTACAGGATCGTTGTCATGTGTTTGTGTGCAGGTACAATAAATAAGTCTGACGCATAGAGTTGATGAAATCATAAATATACGTGGCAGATTTTCAAATATTGGTAGCTTAAAAGTATCACACAGAACAAAACATGCATGATGGCATGGTAGATCAAGAGTTTAACTAAAGCCTATTACAAAGGCATCGAGTGCCCCACAAGAATAATTGTCTTAGCAATTTTCACAGAAAGCAGATGTTAAGCCGGCCAACGGCTTACAACTCTTGGCCTTGTTGTGTTGAAGGTTGCGGCTCATCCAGCACCGGTTCATCTTCCTCCTTTTCACCCAATGGATGGAAGTTAGTGGTCGACCAGTCGATCCCAGTTAACACTCCGAATAAAGCTTCATCACTTATAAGTGTGGATGGATCAACATCAGGGGCATAAGTGTGCTTAGGAATCAGAGGAGTCAGGTCTGGAGCATCATGAGTCGGTGCTTTCACCTTCTTATTATTGGCATCATAAACTGGTTGGTAATGTGTAAGATCAGTGTCTTCAGCCAGTTTGCTAGCCAACGAGCGCATTTCCCTCGTAAGAGCGGCGAAATCATCTGCAGTGAAGGGTGACCCATTTCTTTAATGCTTGGGCAGCCGTTTGCCAAATCTGTCGGTTCAAGATCAACTAACCACGCTTTGGCCCGGGTTAGTGCAGTAAGGGTACCAGCTCTTGCAGCTAATTTCTTCAACTCTTCGATCCGTGCAGGCAGCATCGATAGTTTGTCCAACGTATCCTTGATAAGGGTTGGAGCTGTTTTGTTGTGAGCAGCTGTGCAGATCACCTGCTGCGCGCCAGTGTACAGCTGTTCTATGAGCGTGTACACAACTTTCAGCTTTTTCTGTATGTCTACGCCAAGATGGGTAACCCGGGATCCTGTGTCATCAAGGATGTTGTAAGCCGGGAGCATATTGAATAAGCATATGTTCAGAAATTAAAAAGGTTATTTTACCAAAAATGGCAGCAGTCATGGCATTAATTTGCTATTTTAAGCCGACAAGCTCTGAAGATACCGGTTCAAGGGCCGCTTCAGCATCTTCAGCCCTTTTCAGCAGAGCTGCCTTCTCTGTCTCCCAACCCGCTTGTTCAGCCTTGAAGCTTTCTTTCATTTTATCCATGGCCGCTAAGGCACTAGTCAGTTCATCCTTGGCCTTGGAGGTTTCTGCTTGTTGAGACTTGATATTTCCTTGAAGGTCGGCGACTTGGGATTTTTTACTGCTAAGCTCAGTCCGCAAAAGGTAAACAGTAAATAAGATGGCAATGAAATTATTTGAAGTCCCGAGCACAATACAAGCATTATACTCGGCACTTGGGGGCTAATGTCTATTTGCTTCTTAAAAACATTGTGAAGTCCCAAATACAATACAAGTATTATACTTGACACTTGGGGGCTAATGCATATTGCTCTTCAAACATGTCTTTACTTGTTGACCCGGACAAACGGTGATGGTCCGGCTTACGAAGGCTATGACTGTGATTATGGATTTCTAGAAAATGATCAGTCTCGACTTAACATATTTGTTAAGCCGACACTTGGGGGCTACGGACGCAATGTTAATTTTTGCTGAGTTAAAAGTCCCGGCTCAACATACTTATTAAGCCGACCCTTGGGGGCTACAGATGGAAAGTCAAGGAGCTAGTATTAAAAAGTCCCAATTTATATCTGCGAATGTAAACCGGCCCTTGGGGGCTATGGGAGTTGATCTATGCAGTTACTAAAGTTTCAAAGTACATGTTATTTTATCATGTCCAATCAACTTGGCGCCTAAGGGGAAGAATATTCATATGATAAGAAGTTGCAGTGCTTACCTCATAGTGCTCCTTCATCAGGTTCACTAAGCCGACTTTAAAGTCACGGCTGGTGTATAGGCGATTCAAATAACCAGAATGGAGGTCTTGAGCACTGAAATGAGTATAGCTCTCCAAGTCTGCTTTCCACTTGCCTTTATCCTTAACATAAATTTCTTCTTTAGCACTGTGTTTCGATACGACAGTAGGTTGACCCGGAGCTGTGAATCCAAAACCGGTGACAACAACGTCATCAGTCTTTTCTACAGCAGGTTTAGTTGGGCCTGGCGACTTAGGGAGAGCTGGCTCAACAACCATATCATCTGGAGAAACTCCATGATCTTGTGGTGGAGGATCGCTAAGGGTGGCATCAGCAATTGGTCTAGCAGGTTCTGACTGTTGCTTCTCTGGTTCAGACAGATTGAGATCGTCGGTCGGCTTAGTTAACCTAGCTTTCTTGCTGGGTTTGGCTTGGCCCCTGAGAATAAGAAGTGTCAAGAGATTTGTATAATTATCAAAGTATAAGGCATGGATGGTTAAAAGCTATCCTTACCCAGGTAAAGTTTTAAAAGTCGGGATTTGGGTCCCTGATGACTCGCCAGAAGAAGAATGAGAAGTCCCCTGATAGTTTGAATCAGACGGGTTAAGAGGTTGTCGGAAATGACCTGCCTTGGGAGGAGATATATCAGAAATTTGAAGGACCTCTGGGCGGCGTTTGCGAGTCCGCGTGTTTGGTAAGCCGGAACAAGTGATCTGCCCACCACTATGCCGGGTAACCCGGCGAGCTTCGTGTTGCTATTTCTTCAAAAGAAAGTTGGGATCCAAGTGAGCTAGAGGGTGAGAAAAGCTTACTTTCCGGCTTGCTTGTCGGGTTTTCCGTGTTGGCAGAGGTTCTAAGCCGGAAGAAAGAGTAATTACCTCTACATCACCTGCACGGCTGGCTTCTGCGTCGTCCTGATAACAATCATTGTCAATGAGATGTATAAAAAGGGAGCCAAGAGAGTCAAGTTCTACCTCAGACTCGTTATTTTCATTGTCATCAACAGACTCGGTAGTCTTTTTGGAAGACTTCTTGATGGCCTTGGTTTTGACACGAGCCGGCTTGGCCGCTTTATCCTGCGTCTTCCTTTTCCAAAATGGATCGTCGGCCTGTTAAGATGGAAAAGATCATAAGTTGGCATCACAATGTGGATTAAGCAGAAGATGTATAAATTCTTACAGCTGGCAGCTTGTTGAAAGTGCAGAAAGGACTAAGTCCGGTTTTGCTGCACTCCTTTACAGACTCATTCAGTAGCTTTTTGGTGGCTTCAGTAATTTCTGCATCGGACAGCTGAATGTCACAATGGCGCATCGGACGGCTGAATGTCACAATGGCGCTGAGGATCTTTTGTATTCCCGGTGTATTCGCACATTAAGCCGGCGCGACAGCTTAGTGGTAAGATACTCCAAGACAGCCAGCACCGGGAAAGGTGAACACCAATTAAGCCATTGGCTATAAAGGCCGGGAGCTTTGAGAAGGCTGGGGCATATTTGGTATGGTCCTTCGCATCAAGCCGTTGGGGGAGTGGATGTGTGCTGCTAAGTCGGTGTTCACGATAACCCGACAGAGGATTCTCATCGGTTGGAGATGTATCCTGACAATAGAACCAAGTTTGGTTCCAATCTTTTGGGTGACTGTGGAGCTTGGCATGGGGAAAGGTAAAATCTTTTCTTTTTTGAATAGAGACCCCACCAAGTTCTTGGCATGGCCCATCGACAAACTCTGTTTGGTGGTTTAAGTAATAGAACTCCCTGAATAAGTCAACCGTGGGCTCCTCCTGAAGATAAGCTTCACATAATACTTGGAAATTGCAGATGTTGGACAGGGAGTTGGGTCCGATGTCTTGAGGATGAAGTTGAAGGAAATGAAGCACATCACGGAAAAACTTTGAGCCGGGAGGACTGAATCCTCGGCCTAAGTGGTCAGCAAAAACAACCACTTCTCCATCTTTCGGCTGAGGAGGAACTTCTTCACCAGGAGCTCTCCAATGGATGATCTCTTTCTTGGCTAAAGCACCAGTGGCGACAAGGTTGTTCAATTCTTCTTCGGTAACCTGTGATTTGACCCAATTGCAAGCCTAGTATGTCTTAGCCATTTTATCAATGATCTGGAAGAAAGGATGTGCCGATTCAATATTACATGGTTAAGCCGGTTTATGGTTAAAAAGCAAACAATAAAGAAGTATGCACAGGTGTTAAGCTGGAGATTGGCATTGCAAAGTTGCAGGGAATTATTGGCGGCTTAAAAGGGGACTAATGATACCTGGGGATGAAAAACCGCTAAGTGCTGAGAAAA
Organism: Aegilops longissima; assembly: GCA_021605205.1. NCBI lineage: Eukaryota > Viridiplantae > Streptophyta > Magnoliopsida > Poales > Poaceae > Aegilops > Aegilops longissima. The sequence continues at coordinate 188,833,424 of CM038677.1, forward strand.
ACAGGTTTCGCAGAATTGATGCTTTGATTTTGGATCTACCGCACTTCAGTTAATACAAAAATATTTAGACCTAAAAGTATCAGTACTCGAGCAGTTCATGGTCCAGATCGATTTTCTAATATAGAGGAGATGTTGTAAATAATAAAGAGGATTGCTACGACTACTGCGGCATAGGGGGAGCACCAAGTTCAAATAAAAAAAAGAGGGCTATAGCCAAAAACAAGCACGAACTTTGATGAACTTCGCGAAACCCTAATGAGATCTATAAGAAAGGAGGAAAGGAAGATGTACCAGGGCTGATGAACAGCGGAGGTGCGCGGACGAAATCTGGACAAGGTCATGTTGATGCGGCGGCCGTTGTCGAGGCAGAGGCGAAGGTCGACGGTCGCGGCAGAGCTCAAGTGTTCAGGCGTCGCGAGGTAGAAGATGGAGATGAAGAGGCAAGGGGGGAAAGTGAAAGGGACCCCCGACCCTATTTATAAGGCAGATGGAAAAGTGACAGGCGCGGGAATCGAGGAGGCCAAAAAATGAATGTGACAGACGCAGATGACGCATTTTTCGGAGATTTATTAAAAAGAAGATTTATTAAGATTTGAGCCTGAACAATATTAATGACAGATGACATCACGACGGGTTACCAAGAACCTACAAGATGATGTCACAGTGAGTTACAAGGTTTTGCAAAGGTAATGAGGAAGGAATTTTTTTTCTAAGTATTGAAGATTGATATGAACAAGTTCAAATCAACCTGGGGCCTAATGTTGGGGATATAACTATTGGGTTAACCCGCCCAGGAGGGGCCGGGTTAAGTCCCTAATGGTTCACCAAGACAAAGCCCATGAAGATGCTTAAGGCGGTAGTCCATTACGCAAACTCTTCAAGGGTCTGGAGCCCAAAGGCGACTTACGGCCCAAACAAGTGTAAACCGTCATATATGTGTAACTTGTATTATAAGGCATGTGCAGTTAGTCACCGAGCCGGACACATTGTTTATGAGCCGGCCGGGACTCTGTAAGCCACCGTGCGTCGACCTGTGTATATAAAGGGATGACCCGGCGGCGACTTAGGGCAAGAGAGAAAAGATCGAAAGGTAGGTCAAGCATATTCGCTCCCTAGTAATCGAGACATAAGCAATACCACCTCAAACTGGATTAGGCCTTTACCTTCACCGCAAGGGGCCGAACCAGTATAAACTCCTGTGTCCTTTGTCCCGTTTAACCCCTTTAACCTAACCTAGTGCGATGGCTCCCCGACTAAGTCCTTTCGCTAGGACATCTGTCGTGACAATTCCACGACAAGTTCCAAAAGACATTTTTCTGCCCTAACATGAACTTCCTCTCCCCCTGAATCTAGCATTGGATATTGGGAGTAGGTAGGGTGAGCCAAAATCAGAGCAACACTCAAAATAAGAGCAACATGTAGAATTCTCTCCTCTTATAAAATGCATCTCTCTCCCTTAGGGTATTCCTTTTGATACAGAAGAGATTGTAATAAGCTTTGATGTGCATCTCTCCCCCCTTTGAGACCAATTTCCAAGAAGGGTCTAGCTTCAAGGTTATTGGCGAAGTGGGTGTGGTCCTGGAGAGGTACAACTAGGCATGATGTAATTTTAGATGCAGGCAGAGGGAAAAATCATTGAGTGGAACTAGAAAGAAATAAGGATAATCTCGAGAAAAGATTCTTTTGGCAGCGAAATCGGTGACTCCGAGATGTATTGATCGATGACTCCGAGATAGGTACATCACAGAACGATCACATCGGTGGGTCCAAATTTGTTCGCTTCATTTATACCAATGAACCGATGTGTGGTGATAACTCCATTTTGGTGTATCCGATGTATTTCAAGTCGATGGGACCGATTTCAATGCAGAAAGAAAAATTTGTCAACTCAGCTCACTAGATAATGGGCTCTCACAAAGATTTTCAAGGAATTTGAATAGGATATGCAAGGAATTAACTAGAAGAGAAGCTAGTAGGAGAAAGAAAGTGAAAAGCGTCTAGATGATGTTTTTTCTGAAAAGGGAAACAAAACACCAAAATGAAATAAGAGAAGGAAACTAAGAAAGATACGAGGAACTTCATCTAGAAGGGGGTCGGTGACTAGGTCACCTATGTTAGAGTCTATTGACTTAGGAGTCAAGTAAGTACACTTGATCATAGGCCATACTCGTTGTTAAGCTCAAACTGGGGTTACCATTTTTCGTTTAAGCATTTCAATGTATTCATATCTTGTTGAGTTGCTTTGGCTCATGTCTTTGAGTAAAGTTTCTCTAAGATGTGAGGGCTTACATTGGGTTTTGGTATTGATGTCCATCATGTAGTTGAACTTGAGGTGGATTCTCATGGAATGAAGTTGGGAGCAATCCTTTCATTTTTAGTTCATTTTCCTACATGTGTTATTTTTGCAAGGAACAACATATGTATCCAAATTGACAAGAGTGAAACATAGATTCATATGTTGTCAAAGGATACATTTGAGTTGTCTTGTTCCTTGGGCACACCAAAGGTCTAGATACTTGGTCCAACTTTGTTTACTCTAAATGGGAGTTTGAGAGCAAACTTATGGAATGACGTAATATCCAGGTACCTACAAGGGGTTAGATGCAATACAAGGGAGCAATGTATCCAAGATATGAAATGATCATCATAAGAGAATTATCAAGGATTAGTCATGAAAGCTCATGCCATTGCGTGCATCCAAGTGAGTTTCTAGTTCATGTTGGAGGCATCAATGAAATTCAGCTCACTTCTCAAGTGACAAAATATCTTCTCATCAAGAAATTTAGTGAAGGTATCAGCCAATTGTTTGTCGATCTGTGAAGGAAATATGCCCTAGAGGCAATAAGAAATTTTTTATTTTATATTTCCTTATTCATGATAAAGGTTTATTATTCATGCTAGAACTGTATTGATTGGAAACTTAAATACATGTGTGAATACATAAACAAATACCGTGTCCCTAGTGAGCCTCTACTAGTCTAGTTCATTGCTCAAAGATGGTTAAGGTTTCCTAACCATAGACATGTGTTGTCATTTGATAATGGGATCACATCATTAGAAGAATGATGTGATGGACAAGACCCATCCGTTAGCTTAGCATGTTGATCATTCAGTTTATTGCTATTACTTTCTTAATGTCAAATACATATTCCATCGACTATGAGATTATGCAACTCCCGGATACCGGAGGAATACCTTGTGTGCTATCAAACATCACAGCATAACTGGGTGATCATAAAGATGCTCTACAGGTATCTCCGAAGGTGTTTGCTGTGTTGGCATAGATCGAGATTAGGATTTGTCACTTCGAGTATCAGTGATGTATCTCTGGGCCCTCTCGGTAATACACATCATAAGAAGCCTTGCAAGCAAAGTGACTAATGATTTATTTGCAAGATGATGTATTACGGAACGAGTAAAGAGACTTGCCGGTAACGAGATTGAACTAGGTATGAAGATACCGACGATCGAATATCAGGCAAGTAACATACCGATAGACAAAGGGAATTACGTATGTTGTCATAACGGTTCGACCGATAAAGATCTTCGTAGTATATGCAGGAACCAGTATGGGCATCCAAGTTCCGCTATTGGTTATTGATTGGAGAGGTGTCTCATTCATGTCTACATAGTTCTCAAACCCGTAGGGTCCGCACGCTTAACGTGCGTTGATGATATAGTGTTATATGAGTTATATGATTTGGTGAATGAACGTTGCTCAGAGTCCTGGGTGAGATCACAAACATGACGAGGAGTCTCGATATGGTCGAGATATAAAGATTGATATATAGGACGATGGTATTCAGACACCGGAAGTGTCTCAGAGTGTACCGGGTAGTCATCAGAGTACCGGAGGGGGTACCGGACACCCCTGGGAGGTTAGTGGGCCTATTGGGCCATTAGTGGGGAGCACACCAGCCCACAAGGGGCTGGCGCACCCCCCATGGCAGCCTCCGAAGTGGAGGAAAGGAAAGGGGGGATTCGGCCTCCCCCTTCCTTCCCTCTTCCCCCTTTCCTTTCCCTCTCTGACAAATATGGTAGGGGGGGCGCGGCCAAGGGCAGGAGCCCAAGTAGGATTCAAACCTACTTGGGGCGCCCCTTGGCCTCTCCCTCCCACCTATATATATGTGGGAGGGGGGCACCTAGCACAACACAACATTGTCTTAGCCATTTGCGGTGCCCCTCCACCATTTACACCCCCGGTCATATTTTCGTAGTGCTTAGGTGAAGCCATGCGGAGATAACTTCACCATCACTGTCACTGCTACTTCTTCAGCTTGCGTTGGTTTTTTCCTTGAAGAGGAAAGGGTGATGTAGCAAAATAGAGATAAGTATTTCCCTCAGTTAGAGAACCAAGGTATAAATCTAGTAGGAGGTACAAGCAAGTCTCCAATCTATGCACCTGCACAAACAATCAAACACTAGAACCCAACACGATAAAGGGGTTGTCAATCCCTTCACGATCAATCGCAATGGTGAGATCTGATAGAGATAGGTATAAAAGATTAGTAAAACATAAAACTAAATAAAAGTAAATAAATTTCAGCAAGGTATTTTTGGGTTTTTTGGTTTATAGATCTGAAAATATATGATGGAAAATAGACCCGGGGGCCATAGGTTTCACTAGAGGCTTCTCTCTTGAAGGCAAATAATATGGTGGGTGAACAAATTACTGTTGAGCAATTGATAGAAAATCGCAAAGTTATGAAAATATCCAAGTCAATGATTATGCGTATAGGCATCACATCCGTGTCAAGTGGACCGAAACGATTCTGGATCTACTACTATTACTCCGCACATCGACCGACTCCCTGCATCTAGAGTATTAAGTTCAAGAGAACAGAGTAATGCATTAAGTAAGATGACATGATGAAGAGGGATAAACTCAAGCAATATGATGCAAACCCCATCTTTTTATCCTTGATGGCAACAATACAATACGTGCCTCGCTACCCCTACTATGTCACTTGGTGAGGACACCACAAGATTGAACCCAAAACTAAGCACCTCTCCCACTGAGAGAAATACTTATCTAGTTGGCAAAACCAAGCCGATAATTCAAAGAGAAATACAAAGATATCAAATCATGCATATAAGAATTAAAAGGATATTCAAATAATATGCATAGATAATCTTATCATAAATTCACAATTCATCTGATCTCGACAAACACACCGCAAAAGAATATTACATTGGATAGAACTCCAAGAACATCGAGGAGAACATGGTATTGAAGAACATAGAGAGAGAAGAAGAAATCTAGATACTAGCTGTGGACCCGTAGGTCTGAGGTAAACTACTCATGCTTCATCCGAAGGGCAATAGGGTTGATGTAGATGCCCTCCGCGATCGAATCCCCCTCCATCAGATCACTGGAAAAGGCCCCAAGATGAGATCTCACGGGAACAGAAGGCTGCGGCAGCGGAAAAGTACTTTCGTGGATGCCTCTGAGGGGTTGGGAATATTCAGGAATTTATAGCCCGAAGAATAGGGTTAGAGGAGCTCCGATGGACCCACAAGGCAGGGGGAGCACCCCCTAGGGCCTGCCCTGCACCCCTGTCGTCGCCTCAAGACTCTTCTGACTTGGTTCTCAAGTCCTACGTGTGTCTTCTGGTCCAAGAAAAATCATCGTAAAGTTTTATTCTGTTTGGACTCCGTTCAATATTCCTTTTCAGCGAAACTCAAAAACAAGGAAAAAAACAGAAACTTGCACTGGGCTATGGGTTAATAAGTTAGTCCCAAAAATAATATAAAATAGCATATTAAATGCATATAAAACATCCAAAACAGGTAATATAATAGCATGGAACAATCAAAAGTTATAGATACATTGGAGATGTATCAGTCACGACGCCGTCATGCTGCCGGAACTCATCCACTACCTCGCCATCTTGCTGGATCAAGAAGGTGCAGGACGTCACCGATCTGAACGTGTGCTGAACGCGGAGGTGTCGTACGTTCGGTACTCGGTCAGTTGGATCGCAAAGAAGTTTGACTACATCAACCGCGTTACTAAACACTTCCGCTTACGGTCTACGAGGGTACGTAGACATACTCTCCTCTCTCATTGCTATGCATCTCCATGGGTAGATCTTGCGTGTGCGTAGAATTTTGTTTGTTTTCCATGCAACGTTTCCCAACAATATGAACTGCTAGAGGTCAATGTCATATTTAGAAACATGATCTCGAATGCAATGGTGACGAACCTCAATATGCTTAGTTCGAGCATGTTGCATGGGATTGTGCGCAATCTTAATAGCACTCTCATTGCCACATAGCAACAGCACATGTTTCACATGTATCCCATAATCTTTGAGAGTTTGTGTCATCCATAGTAATTGAGAACAACACGATTCGGCTGCAATGTATTTCACTTTGGCGGTGGATAGAGATACCAAATTTTGTTTCTTGGAGGACCAAGACACAAGAGATCTACCAAGAAATTGACATGTATCCAAAGTGGATTTCTATCAACCTTGTATCCCACATAGTCCAAGTCAGAATAGCCAACCAGTTTGAAAGAAGATTCTTTCGGATACCAAATGCCAAAGTTTGGTGTATGTATCAAGTATCTCACAATTCTTTTTCACGGCCTTAAGATGACATCTTTTGGTGTCGCTTGATATCGTGCACACACTTAGCATAATTTCGTGACGGGAGGCACATAGATATAGCAATGGACCAATCATGGAACAATAAACCTTTTGATCAACCGGTTTGCCATCCTTGTCAAGTCAAGATGTCCGATGGTAGGCATGGGAGTTTTCATACCTTTGCTTTCTTTCATGTTGAACTTCTCGATAAGTCCTTGGTATACTTTGTTTGAGAAACAAAAGTACCATCTCTAGTTTGCTTGATTTGCAAACCAAGGAAGAATTTGAGTTGACACATCATTGACATCTCATATTTTTCCGACATTAACCTTCCAAACTTTTCACTAAAGAGAAGGTCAGTAGAACCAAATATGATATCATCAACATATATTTGGCATACATATAGTTCACCATTAACTCCCTTAATAAACAAGGTTAAATCTATTTTACCAATCTCAAATCCTTTCTCAAGAATAAACTTTGTCAAGCATTTGCACCAAGCTCTTGGTGCTTGTTTGAGACCATAGAGAGCTTTATGAAGTTTATAGAGATGGTTTGGTTTCTTGGGATTAACAAAACCGGGAGGTTGTTTAACATAAACTTCCTACTCAATTTCACCATTTAAGAAATCACTTTTAATGTCCATTTGGTAGAGGGTGATGTCATGGTGATTGGCATAAGCAAGAAAGATGTGAATGGCTCAAGTCTAGCAACGGGGGCATAGGTCTCACCATAGTCCATACCTTCGACTTGTGTAACCTTGAGCTACAAGACGAGCTTTGTTGCATATCACTTGTCCATCTTTATCTTGCTTGTTACAAAGCACACATTTGGTTCTGATGATGTTTTCCTAATCCTTAGCCTTCTCAACCAATCTCCAAACTTGATTCCCCTCAAGTTTGTGTAGTTCATCGTGTATAGCATTCACCCAATCGGGGTCTTCAAAAGTTTCTATATGGTTTTGATCAAAGGTTTACAAAGCAAGTCATATCCCATTCCCAGCTAGCCGTCTGATTCTTTGTCAAACAACCGGAGTCAAAATATGGACTGGTGAGCAAATTTAGTATAACATTACCAGCTAGCCACGCTAGCGCTAAGCACTTACCATATCAACACCACAATTCCAATCTGGGGCCAAAACAAATTGAACCAACCCAATAACAATCGAAACCTAGAGAGGAATTCCTCCTAAAACCATCAATCAAAAACCTAAATCTCGCACCACCACCTCGGCCTCCACTGATCAGTGATCAAACTGCTAGTAGCATCAACCTCAACCTCTTCGCATCCCGGGGCGGGCTCTCGTCCTCGTACCCGGCCACCACCGACACCGGCAGGTCCTGGTCGAAGTCCCTCAGCAGTGACGCCTCCTTCGCCTTGGCAACCTCCTTGTCCTTGCCGACCCCGTCAGCTGCGGCGCCACCCTCGTAGTGCAGGCGCTTGTGCCCTCCTAGCGCCGGTCCCGACAGGAACGTGCGGTGGCAGAGCGAGCACTGGTGCACCTTGGCCTCCGCGGGGGCACCGCCGGACACCTCGTCGACGCCTGCCGACGCTGTTGGCGGCGTGGGCCGCTTCCTGTGGCTCTTCTTGTGGCCGCCCAGCGCTTGGTAGGACGCATAGATCTTGCCGCACAAGGAGCACTCATACCCCTGCGCCTTGGTCGGCGCCGTTCCCATGCCCTTGATGCCTCCTCCGCCGCCGTCCTCAACCTCGCCGCGCGCCAACATGAGGAGAGAGAGTGCTAGGTACTCCTCCTCAGACTTGACACTGTCGACAGATCTGACGCTGCCGCTGCTGCGATGGCGCCTGGAGCGACGCCCTCCCCGAGCCCACGAGTCCATTGGTGGAAGGGGCGGTGGAGGCACGGGCGACTTTCTGGACACGTTGTCGGGCGACATGGCTGGCGGAGATCAGCCCCGACGGAGGGTCGACCGGAGCAAGAGGGAGGTGGACAAGTAGGAGAGTTGTGGGTGTGGGGGTGCGCGAGCGATTGAGATGGAGGTGTGGTTTGGGGTTGCCATATATAATGGTGTTGGGGAAGTGAGGGTAGTGCGGATTGCGGGGTGCGGCACTGTGCTCTCCTCCAGTGGTTACGCGATGGCAGGGAAGCGGGCTGGGGCGCACGTATGCGACCAAGAGGCCGTGTGTGCGCGCATTTGTCTCAGTTGGTGATCAAGTCATCATTGTGTTGATGGATGATCTGACGGTGGGGGTGTCATTGGGTTCTGTGTCGGCGTGATCTAGGGCCTTCATGAGGGATATGGGGTGTGTTTGTTATGGCGGATAAGTCTTCGTCAACATACTTGGTCTTCGTGTGAAACGTATGTACACCCCTCCAAAAATGCCCAAAAAGATATCTTGCATTTTTTGTCTAATACTATGTGTATTATAATAATAGAATGACTAACTGGCATTTTTTATGATTATACTTGGCATTTTTGTTACGAGTGAGAAGGTTGGCATCCTCTGTGGTCAAGATCTGTGTCCGCCACTGCTGCTTTCGGGATGATATGCATGCATTGATGGAGGACAAATCTAAATCTTTGCATTTGAGATTATATATTCATGTACGCCTTCATCTTTCCATTTAATTCAGGATATGGTAGCCGTCAGCCGACTGAAGCTTAAAAAATGGTGCTTCCTTAACCATTAGATTTTACTCAAGTCACAATCACGAGACATCCGGTTAAAACCCAGCATGCAATATGTGTTATATGTTTTCTACATTGTTGCATTTTCCTTCACGTTTTTGTGAAAAAATTGTGAGGAGAACGTCAGAATTTTTCAACACTAGCACACAACAATAAAATGTAGGTATGCATGTAGCAAATTTCCATTCATTGTAGCATGTATGTTTTCAAATGAATCGACAAAGCATGAAAGATAAGTAAGGGCAGATAAGTGTTCGTTAACGTACTTACGTCTTTGTGTGACACGTATGTGGTGCTTTCTGGGAAGATATGCATGCATTGGTGGTGGACGGATTTAAATCTTTACCAGATTACAAAGATTTATGGACGCCTTATCTTGCCATTTTGTGAGGAACTAGTAAATGCGCGCATGCAGTGCACATTAATATTTAGGCAATATATTAATTTCACGCGGATATTTGGTATGCTATTATTTGTGTTTTAATTCTGTGATTAGTGCAATATTTGGTATGATATTAATTGCGTGTTGAACGCTCGCCATTGGAGCAGTCTAGGTCGTTGTATTGATTTAGTTTGATGGTCGAGATCAGTTGGATCTGCCCCATTGGGTCTTTTTATATTGGTATAGATACATGACAAGAAAAAAAAATATGCACGCATGCAACACATTTCCATTTACTGCACGCCATGCTTACATAAACTATTGCAACAAACGATCATGCAGAAACAATGTTTACATTTTAAAATGGATCATAACTATCACGGCATGAAAGACAATGCAGAAACAATAATGAATAAATGCTTCAAACCTTCCCAACATGTGTTCATAACCTATTGCAACAAATCGGTCGTTGTGCACAACAAACACCATAAACATTTAAAGCGTGTTGAAACACCATATGCTACATCAGAAGTTCATGAATTCTAATCAAAGCTAAACATCAACAATAGAGGTGTCGCCTTCTGCTTACTTGGTCTCATCGGCTGATAACCCACAATATAGAGGATCGCAATAGTTTTCGAGGGTAGAGTATTCAACCCAAATTTATTGATTCGACACAAGGGGAGCCAAAGAATATTCTCAAGTATCGGCAGCTGAGTTGTCAATTCAACCACACCTGGAAGACTTAATATCTACATCAAAGTATTTAGTAGTAAAGTGGTATGGAAGTAACGGTAACGGTGGCAAAAGTAACAGTAGCAATTTTGTAGCAATCGTAACAGTGACAACGGAAAAGTAACTTAGCCAGTGCTCGTAGGCAATGGATCAATGATGGATAATTATGTCGGATGGCATTCATCATGCAACAGTTATAACATAGGGTGACACAAAACTAGCTCCAATTCATCAATATAATGTAGGCATGTATTCCGAATGTAGTCATACGTGCTTATGGAAAAGAACTTGCATGACATTTTTTGTCCTACCCTCCCGTGGGGTCCTATTGGAAACTAAGGGATATTAAGGCCTCCTTTTAATAGAGTACCGAACCAAAGAATTAGCACTTAGTGAATACATGAACTCCTCAAACTACGGTCATCACCGGGAAGTGTCCCGACTATTGTTACTCCAGGGTTGCCGGATCATAACACGTAGTAGGTGACTACAACTTGCAAGATAGGATCAAGAACACAAATATATTCATGAAAACATAATAGATTCAAATCTGAAATCATGGCACTCGGGCCCTAGTGATAAGCATTAAGCATAGCAAAGTCATAGCAACATCAATCTTAGAACATAGTGGATACTAGGGATCGAACCCTAACAAATCTAAGTCAATTACATGGTAAATCTCATCCAACCCATCACCGTCTAGCAAGCCTATGATGGAATTACTCACGCATGAAGGTGAGCATCATGAAATTGGTGATGGAGGATGGTTGATGATGATGATGGCGACGATTTCCCCTCTCCGGAGCCCCGAACGGACTCCAAATCTAGCCTCCCAATGAAGAACAGGGGGTGACAGCGGCTCCGTATCGTAGAACACGATGAATCCTTCTCTATGATTTTTTCTCCCCGAACGTGAATATATGGAGTTGGAGTTGAGGTCGGTGGAGCCTCATGGGACCCACAAGATAGGAGGGCGCGCCCTCCACCCTTATGGACAGGGTGTGGGTCCCCTCTGGTTGATTCTTTCGCCAGTATTTTTTATTTATTCCAAAAATAATCTCCGTGAAGTTTCAGGTCATTCTGAGAACTTTTATTTCTGCCCAAAAATAACACCATGGCAATTCTGCTGAAATATGCGTCAGTCCAGGTTAGTTCCATTCAAATCATGCAAGTTAGAGTCCAAAACAAGGGCAAAAGAGTTTGGAAAAGTAGATACGATGGGGACGTATCAACTCCCCCAAGCTTAACCCATTGCTTGTCCTCAAGCAATTCAGTTGACAAACTGAAAGTGATAAAGAAAAACTTTTACAAACTCTATTTGATCTTGTTGTTTTAAATATGTAAAGCCAGCATTCAAGTTTTCAGCAAAGATTATGAACTAATCACATTCGCAATAACATTTAGGTCTCAAATTTACTCATATCAATGGCATAATCAACTAGCGAGCAATAATAATAAATCTCGGATGACAACACTTTTTCAAAACAATCATGATATGATATAACAAGGTGGTATATCGCTAGCCCTTTCTGAGACCGCAAAACATAAATGCAGAGCACCCCTGAAGATCAAGGACTGAATAGACATTGTAATTCATGGTAAAAGAGATCTAGTCACAGTCGTACTCAATATCAATTAATAACAACGCATACAAATGACAATGGTGCTCTCTAACTCGTGCTTTTTATAAGAGGATGATGACTCTGCAATAAAAGTAAATAGATAGGCCCTTCGGAGAGGGAAGCAGGGATTTGCAGAGGTGCCAAAGCTCAAGTTTTTAAAACAGAGATAAATAATATTTTGAGTGGTATGCTTTCATTGTCAACATAAAAACCAAGAGATCTCGATATCTTCCATACTAGATACATTATAGGCGGTTCCCAAACAGAATGGTAAAGTTTATACTCCCCCACCACCAACAAGCACACTCCACAGCTGGTCCGAAACAACGGGTACCGTCCAACTAACAATAGTACTGGGGGAGTTTTGTTTGCAATTATATTTTGATTTGATTTGAGTATGGGTCTGGGCATCCCGGTTACCAGCCATTTTCTCGTGAATGATGAACGGAGTCCACTCATCGTGAGAATAACCCACCTAGCATGGAAGATATTGACAGCCCTAGTTGCTACATGAGCGATTCGAGCATACAAAACAGATTATTATTTGAAGGTTTAGAGTTTCGCACATGCAAATTTACTTGGAACAGCAGGCAAATACCGCATATAGGAAGGTATGGTGGACTCATATGGAACAACTTTGGGTTTATGGAAGTGGATGCACAAGCAGTATTCCCGCTTAGTACAAGTGAAGGCTAGCGAAAGATTGAGGAGCGACCAACTAGAGAGCGACAACAGTCATAAACATGCATTGATATTAACCAACATTGAGTGCAAGCATGAGTAGGATATAAATCACCATGAACATAAATATCATGGAGGCTATGTTGATTTTGTTTCAACTGCATGCGTGAACATGTGCCAAGTCAAGCCACTTAAACCATTCAAAGGAGGATACCATCCTATCATACTACATCACAACCATTTTAAAAGCATGTTGGCACGCAAGGTAAACGATTTTAAACTCCTAGATAATTAATCATGGCATGAGTAACTATAATCTTTAATTGTCATTGCAAACATGTTTCATTCATAATGGGCTGAATCAGGAACGATGAACTAATCATATTTACAAAAACAAGATAGGTCGAGTTCATACCAACTTTCCCTCGTCTCAATCATTTCATCATATATCATCATTATTGCCTTTCACTTGCACGACCGAGCAGTGTGGATAATGATAATAGGGCGCATGCATTGGACTAAGCTGGAATCTGCAAACATTTATTCAAAGGAGAAGACAAGGTAATATGGGCTCTTTGTTAGATCAACAATAATGCATATGAGAGCCACTCAACATTTTCATCGTGGTCTTCTCCTCTCTACCGCCAAAGAAAAGAATAGAATTTCAAAGAAACACATGAAAAAACAAGAACAAGAAAAACTATTTACATGGGAAAGCTCCCAACAAGCAAAAGAAGAACTATAAATCTTTTTGGGTTTTCTTTTAATACTACTACTAAGCATGCAGGGAAAGTAAATTAAACTTCAACTATTTTTTTCTTAATGTTTTTCAAACACACAAGAAGAAAGCAGGAAAAAGAAAATAAACTAGCATGGATGATACAATGAAAAAGTATGAACACCGACAACTAAAATGAGTGTGTGAACATGAATGTAATGTCGGTGAGAAATACGTACTCCCCCAAGCTTAGGCTTTTGGCCTAAGTTGGTCTACACCCACGACTGGCGCGGATGATATCCGAAATCGTAGTTGGGGTTGTACTGTGCTGCAACAGCTACCACTTGGCGAGCCGCTTCTTGGAGGAGAGCAGCCTCCGTCTACCTCTCATACTCGTTTGCCTCCTCTCTGGTTATAAAATATCTCCCTTTTTCCTGAAAGTTAAATAAGAAAGGAGTAGGAAGGGTAACATGGACGGCACGCCGTCTGTCAAAGATTAGTCCGTACTGGAGGGAATGTTAGTTCCTCTCAAGAAACTGATAGCGCACCAAAGCATTATAATCAAGAAAAGCGGGTGGCAACTCTATGTCATTCCCCCTTATGAGTACTCCAAGATAATTAGCTAAACGAGTTACATAAATCCCACCAAATAAATCTCCATCTTTAGCATTAAGGTGTAACCTCCTAGCAATAATGGCCCCTAGATTATATCGCTTATCATCCAACATTGCACACTTGAGGACACTAAGATCCGATGCATAGAGGTAGCTATAATCATGTTACCATTAATGCATCTACCTATAAAGAGAGCAAAATATGTATGGCAGGGAAACGAATTCTCCCCATGGAGGCTTGTGTGTTATTTTTAGTTTCTCCACAGTGATGCTAGCAAGGAAATCATTGTATTCAGATTTGTGAGGCTCACTATGAATGCCCCACTGTGGGATTTTGCATGCAGTATTAAAATCTTCAAGGTCCATGGTATATGATTCATCATAAAGATCAACTAAAATAGTATGGGTATTGCGCTTAGATGAAAATTCAAACCTCCAGACAAAGGAATCGGTGAGGTAATAGTATTGTCGGCACTTGTCTGACAAGAAGTCCTCAAGGCCGGCATTTCGTACGTATGCATAAAACTCATCCTTCAAACCTGCATGAACCATGAATTCATTCGGCGGCCGTTCACAAGGCCGCACTTGAGCTTCCCTTGGAAGTTCAAGGTCCGGCTCATGTATCGTGAGCCTCGGTGCTTGCTTCCTCGAAGAACCACCTTGGTACATTTTCTTAGACATTTCTCTTTCTCTGAAAAATTTATGAAATTTTTAGTAACTCAAAATAGAAGTGAACCAAACTCAACAAAATAGATAGCAACTACTCCTACAAGTGTCTAGAGGCTATATCATGCATCACAACTGCTTTGGTATATAAATTTGACATGCAAGCTCAAGAACAGGGTCACCACAACAGCAAAAATTTACAATAAATAAAGCACTAGAACAAAAACTAAGTGGACCATTGGAGGAGTCGCATACCAAAGAGCAATCCCCCAAAACAGTTTTGCAAATGGAACTTTGCACAAAGGGACTGAAAATGGCAGCAAAATGAGCTAGAACACGGGTTTGAGCTACGGGATGATTTTTTATGGAGGAAGACGAAGTGGATGGGTGCTGGAATAAGTTGAGGGGACCCACGAGGGACCCAGAAGGTAGGGGGCGCACCTAGGGGGTAGGGCGCGCCCTCCACCCTTGTGGCCCACTGGTGCATCCCCCTGATGTGTTCTCAGTGCCAGAAATTCTAAAATATTCTATAGAAAAATCATACTAAATTTTCAGGGCATTTGAAGAACTTTTATTTTCGGGACATTTTTTATTGCACAGATAATTCATACAACAAACAGAAAGTAAAAAGTAGGTACAGAAAGTTGTGCTTTCTAAATTCATCCATCTCATGCCCATCAAAAGGAATCCATTAACAAGGTTGATCAAGTCTTATTAACAAACTTCTTCCGAATGACGTGAAACTGGAGAACTTTCGAATAACACTAGGTTACCTCAACGGGGATATGCATGTCCCCAACAATAAGAATATCATATTTTTTTGACAGTAGGTAGAGGGAATTTTAAACCTCCAATAGTAATAGTTGAAAATTTTCCAATAGAATTGATACTATGAACTTGAGGTTGTTTCTTCGGAAACTGTACCGTATGCTCATTACCATTAATATGAAAAGTGACATTGCCTTTGTTGCAATTAATAACAGACCCTGCAGTATTCAAAAGGGTCTACCAAGGATGATCGACATACTGCCGTCCTCGGGAATATCAAGAATAACAAAGTCCATTAAGATAGTAATGTTTGCAACCACAACAGGCACATCCTCACAAATACTGATGGGTATAGCAATTGATTTATCAGCCATTTGCAAAGAGATTTCAGTAGGTGTCAACCTATCCAAATGAAGTCTACGATATAAAGAGAAAGGCATAACACTAACACCGGCTCCAAGATCACATAAAGCAGTTTTAACATGGTTTCTTTTAATGGAGCATGGTATAGTTGGTACTCCTGGATCTCCTGGTTTCTTTGGTATTCCACCCTTAAAAGTATAATTAGCAAGCATGGTGGAAATTTCAGCTTCCGGTATATTTCTTTTATTAGTAACAATATCT
Source organism: Aegilops longissima (assembly GCA_021605205.1). NCBI lineage: Eukaryota > Viridiplantae > Streptophyta > Magnoliopsida > Poales > Poaceae > Aegilops > Aegilops longissima. The sequence goes on from CM038677.1 coordinate 188,849,478, forward strand.
TTCATATACTTAGCATAAGGAGGCATTTTAAGCATATCAGTCAAACACATACACAAAAAGATAGGTCTAATCATTTCAGCAAAGCGCTCAAAATCCTCATCATCCTTTTTCTTGGATGACTTAGGAGGAAAGGGCATGGATTTCTGAACCCATGGTTCTCTTTCTTTACCATGTTTCCTAGCAACAAAGTCTCTCTTATCATACCGTTGATTCTTTGATTGTGGGTTATCAAGATCAACAACAGGTTCAATCTATACATCATTATCGTTACTAGGTTGAGCATCAACATGAACATCATCATTAACATTTTCCGTAGGTTCATGTTCATCACCAGATTGTGTCTCAGCATCAGAAATAGAAATATTATTGGGATTCTCAGGTGTATCTACAATAGGTTCACCAGAAGCATGCAAAGTCCTATCAGTTTTCTTTTTCTTTTTATTGCTAGGACTAGGTGCATCACTATTAATTCTCTGAGAATTTTGCTTAGTTCTCTTAGGATGGCCCTCAGGATACAAAGGTTCCTGGGTCATTTTACCACCTCTAGTCATAACCCTAATAGCATTATCATTGTTCTTACTATTCAACTCATTAAGCAAATCATCTTGTGCCTTAAGTACTTGTTCTACTTGAGTTGTAACCATGGAAGCATGTTTATTAATAAGCTTAAGATCATTAACAGTTTTACTCATATAATCACCCAAGTAGTCAAGCATGTGAGCATTACGTTTCAATTGTCTACTAACATAAGCATTGAAGTTTTCTTGTTTAACAATAAAATTATCAAACTCATCCAAGCATTGACTAGCAGACTTATTATGAGGAATATCACCTTCATCAAATCTATACGGAGAGTTTACCTCTACTACCTGTGTCGGTTTATCAAGACCATGTATTTATTCAATAGGCGGTAAATTCTTAACAACTTCAGCTTTAATACCTTTTTCTTTCATAGATTTCTTTGCCTCTTCCATATCTTCAGGACTTAGAAATAGAATACCCCTTTTCTTCACAGTTGGCTTAGGAGTTGGTTCAGGAAGTGTCCAATCATTATCATTACTCAATATATGTAGCGACCCGACCTCAGATGGTCAAGTCTCTGTGCTTTTGTGTCATCCCTGGATCGGTAATGCTGACACACACAGTACTCGAAGGATTTATAACAGAGTAGCAATCACACACTTATTACATCGAATGTCTCAAAAGAGAACTTATTACAATAATATGGCTTAAGGCCATCTAATGTGATAACAGCGGAAGGCTTGGAAGATAAAGTGAGTCCATCAACTCCAACGGCATAACTGAGCTGCACGGCAACGACCTACAATCCTTACTCCTCGTCTGAAAAGTCGCAACATAATACATTGCAGCCGAGAACGGGTCGACACATGGAATATCTGGCAATGTAACACATAGAGTAATGAAAGAATAAGCTATACTACATGCATATATGGCTGGTGGAAAGCTCTATGTTTACGGTTTTATGAAAAGCCAATTTTCCCTACATCAAAGGAATAAATTTTACTTTAACTATCATGGTGGTTGAAACATCATTGAGAAGGTATAACCCCAACTCAATCCCAATTAAAGTGATTAACAACCCAGCAATATTATTTAGAGTGATGAGATACATGTGAATACTCAAGTACTAGATACTCGAATTGTCCATAACCGGGACACGGCTAACCATGATTAGTTTGTACACTCTGCAGAGGTTTATGACTTTTCCCCACAAGACTCGATCGCCTCCGTTGGTTTCTCACACTGCATGGTGTTTGAGAGACGGATGACCGAGACACAGTCTTTCAGAAACATTAACTCTCTACTCCGGATAGATCATACCAAACCTATAAAACCCACTACCTGCTGACCTACCTCTTCGAGAGCTTCACGTAACTTACTCAACTATGCTAGAGCCCATAATAGCTTGTGGATGCACACGGAAGTTTCAGCATGAATAATCTCAGTTCCCTTTGAGCCTGGGTGGCGGTCCATAGGAAGATCACACGGGTACCCCGGGATTTCCAAAAAAATAGACAACACTGGGTTCCCCAGGTGCCTCAATCCACCCAGATGTGTACTTAAGTTGCCACCTTAAAGTAAACCATTAATTAATAATCTCACATCTGTCGTGAATATCTCTCAAACCCAAACCACGTCTACGAGCATAGCATGGCAATATAAGCATAACGTAGAAGTAACTCCCAAGGGTTTGAAAGTAACAGGGCAATAGGTTCCTACCTCATAATCTACTTCCCAACCCACAAATTAATGACATCCTAATCATGAAATGTTGGAGGGTTGAACTAATGCATAAAAACTGGGTATGAAAAGGTATGATCAAAGTGTTACTTGCCTTGCTGACGATCCGTGAATCCTAGAGACTCGTAGTAACACGCTTCGCACTCCGGGTATTCTATCGCAAGCAAACAATACATACATAAGCAAGAAACAAAGATGCACAAACGAAACTTCAACTGAAAGAGGTTGACTAGAGAGTTCAACTTAAGAACTCCGGTTCGCAAAAACAATCAAACCAAACGGAACAACAAAACTCAAACGGCGAAAAAAATAGGGTCCGTTTACTAATCTGAACTAGGGTCAAATTTTACAGAGTCAAAACCTTTTTGAGTTGATTATTCGGAAAGAGGGTTTCGAGATGAAACTCCAGGCGCTTGAATCGCCTGATTCCGATAAACGAGCGAAAAGATAAACAGGTTTGAAAATTGGTTCAGAAATCGCGATCAGAATAACCGCGGAATAAATCTGATAAAAGAAAAGCGACGAATTGCTAAACGAACGAACGTTCGTTAACAGAAACTAAACAGTGAACGCGTTCGTTAGAACGAACGGACAAACGGACGTTCGCTAAGTAAATAAACCGACGAAATAAACCGATCTATATATATATAAAAAACGATCTTGGGTTTTATAAAAAACCGAAGGTTTTCTTTAAAAAACCGCGGCGGGTCGGTACCTCCGCGCAGGCGCGTCCGTGGGCGGCGGCTCAGCGGAGTTCGGGTGGGCGGCGAGGGCAGGGCGGCGGCTCGGCAAGAGGGGCGGCGACAGCGGGAGGCGGCGGCGACGGCAGATCGGGCTCGGCGGCTCGGCTCGGCTCGGCGGGCGGCTTGGTGGTGGCGGGGTGGTGGTGTGGCGGCGGCGGCGGCATTTATAGGAGGGCGTGACGGGCGGCTTGGGAAGGGGCGGCGGCTCGGCTTGGGAAAGGGCGCCGGGGTGGAGTCCGCTCGGACTCGCCCTCGGCGTCCGTGCTGCAAGCTGTGGCAAGACGGGAAGGCGGCGGCGCGGCGGGCGGCTGGCTCGGTGGGCCTTTGGCCCATCGGTAGGGTCCATTTTTTTAAATCATTCCATGAAAGAAAAATTCCTAGAAAAATAAATAAAATCTAAAACTCCAAAACAAGTTTTCTCCGTCTAAATAAAATATTTAGAACTAGATGAACTTTTCTTGGCCCCTAAAATGCAACTTTTAAAGCGTGCAAATTTTTCTAGGGCAATTAAAATTCCAAATAAAATCAAATAAAACCAAATAATGATTTTAACATTTTCCTCCGATATTTCAATTATTTTGGAGAAGTCATATTATCTCCCTCATTTATTTATTTAAAATGAAATATTTTTCCGAGAGAAAAATAATAAAATCCAATATCCTCGTCTTTCATTATTTGATAAAATTCAAATATGAAAATCGAAAAATCCCCAACTCTCTCCGAGGGTCCTTGAGTCGCTTAGGATTTTCGAGGATGGCAAACAAGAATGCAATAAAATATGATATGCATGGATGACCTATGTATAACATGCCAAATTGAAAATTTGGGATGTTACAAACCTACCCCCCTTAAGATGAATCTCGCCCTCGAGATTCGGGTTGGCTAGAAAATAGGTGCGGATGGTCCTTGCGAATATCCTCTTCTCGCTCCCAGGTGGCTTCCTCCTCGGTATGGTGGTTCCACTGAACTTTGCAAAACTTGATCACCTTGTTGCGATTGACTCTGCTATCAAACTCCAAAATCTTTACTGGCTTCTCCTCATAAGTCAAGTTATTATCTAATTGTATCGCCTCCGAGGCATCAGATCCTTTAACGGTATGTCGGCCATCTCAGCGTGGCACTTCTTCGCCAGATACGTGAAACACATCGTGAACTCCTGACAGCCCTTCGGGTAACTCTAGTTTGTAGGCAACTTCTCCCATTCGTTCCAAAACACGATACGGTCCTACAAATCTTGGGGCTAACTTTCCTTTACTCCAAAACGTTTCACTCCCCTCGGGGTGATACTGCAGATATGCTCATCTCCGATTTCATAGGTTACTTCCTTGCGTTTTGAATCTGCGTAACTCTTCTGCTTAGACCGAGCAATCTTTAGCTTTGTCTCGATCGTTTAACCTTCTCCTCTCGAGTCTTCGATCAAATCTGGTCCAAACAACTGACGGTCTCCGACCTCGCCCCACATCAAGGGTGTTCTACATCTGCGTCCATACAGAGCTTCGGACAGTGCCATCTTCAAACTGGCCTGGTAGCTATTGTTGTATGAGAATTCTGCGTACGGCAAATTGTCATCCCAACTAGATCCATAATCTAGCGCACGTGCTCTCAACATGTCCTCCAAAATCTGATTGACTCTCTGTGTCATCCATCCGTCGTGGGTGGAACGCGTACTAAACTCCAATCTGGTACCCAAAGTCCGTGTAGTTGATGCCAAATTTTGAAGTAAACTGTGTTCCTCTATCGACACGATACTCCTCGAACTCCATGCAAACATACGATCCTGGTCATATATATCTTGGCCAACTTGGCATTTGTATAAGTTGTTTTCACGGGATAAAGTGAGCTACTTTGGTCAACCGTCCACTACTACCCATATTGAATCATATCCCGCTTTGTTTCGGGTAATCCGTGATAAAATCCATGCCAAGTTTGTCCCACTTCCATTCGGTATTGGCATAGGCTGCAACAGTCCTGCTGGCTTTTGATGCTCTGCCTTCACTCTCTGGCATACATCACAAACGGCTACATACTCGGTAATGTCCTTCTTCATACCAGTCCACCAGAAACGTTCCTTCAAGTCCAAATACATCTTGGTGTTTCCGGGGTGAATCGAGTATGGTGAGTCATGGGCCTCTTCAAGTATTAACTTCCTGATCTCCGAATTGTTGGGCACATAGATCCGATCCTCAAACCACAAGGTATCGTGCTCATCCTCGCGAAAACCTTTGGCTTTTCCTTTGCCCATCTTTTCCTTTATCTCAACAATCTCTTTATCCTCCTTTTGAGCGCCTCAATCTTGTCTAACAAGGTCGATTGAACCTCCATTGTTGCAAGAAAACCTCTTGGAACAATCTCCAAGCTCAAGTTCCATAACATCCTCTGCTAACTCCTTTGGCAGTCCTCTACCTTTAAGGATATTGGCATAACTCTTCCGACTCAAAGCGTGCGCACGACGTTGGCTTTCCTGGATGATAGTGTAGCTTCATGTCGTAATCCTTTATAAGTTCCAGCCATCTCCTCCGCATGCGAGGTTTAACTCCTTCTGTGTGAAAATGTACTTCAAACTCTTATGATCCGTGTACACCTCACAACGGTTTCCCATGAGATAATGTCTCCAGGTCTTCAATGCATGTACTACAGCTGCTAGCTCCAAATCATGCGTGGCATAGTTCAACTCATGAGGCTTCAGTTGTCGTGAGGCATATGAAACAACTTTTCCTTCCTGCATAAGAACACATCCAAGTCCCAAGCGAGAGGCATCACAATACACTTGAAACTCCTTATGTATATCTGGCAATGTCAGCACTGGGGCTGTAGTCAACCATTTCTTCAACTCTTGGAAGCTTGTCTCACAATCCTCTATCCATTTGAACTTGGTATCCTTCTTTAGCAATTCTGTCATTGGTTTAGCAATCTTGGAAAAATTCTCAATGAATCTCCGATAATACCCTGCCAGTCCAAGGAAACTGCGAATTTCGCTAACTGAAGTGGGTGCCAACCACTCGAAGGATCGACTGAATTTTATGGGATCTCTTGTTATACCTTCTCGATATAATATGCCCAAGAAATCCAACTTCCTTTAACCAAAACTCGCACTTGCTGAATTTGGCATATAACTGGTGTTCCCTGAGTTTCTCAAGAACCAAACGTAGGTGTTCTGCGTGCTCCTCTTCGTTCTTCGAGTAAACCATAATATCATCGATAAACACCACAACAAACTTGTCCAAATACTCCATGAACACTTTGTTCATCATACTCATGAAATAGGCAGGGGCGTTAGTCAGTCCAAACGACATGACCGTATACTCATATAATCCATATCGTGTGGTGAATGCTGTATTTGGTATATCCTTCTCTCGGATCTTCAATTGATGGTATCCTGATCGTAGATCAATTTTAGAAAACACCTTAGGTCCTTGCAACTGATCAAACAGATCATTAATCATCGGTAAGGGATACTTGTTCTTTATCGTTACTTCATTCAGAGCTCGGTTATCAACAACCATCCTTAGGGATTTATCCTTCTTCTCCACCAAAAGTACTGGTGCTCCCCAAGGTGATGAACTTCTACGAATGTAACCTTTCTCCGATAGCTCCTTGATCTGCTTCTTAATTTCCTCCAGATCATTTGCGGGCATCCGATAAGGTCTCTTTGAGATTGGCCCTGTACCTGGTATTAGTTCTATCAGAAACTCGATGTCTGGATCCAGTGGCATGCCTGGTAACTCTTCTGGAAAAACATCTGGATAATCCTTCACTACAGGTACTTCCTCTTGTACAACTCCCGTGAGGGTATTCACTTGGCTCCTCCTAGGCATATGCCTAGATACATACTTAATCCTTTTTCCTCCGGGGTGGTAAGATAAATTGACTTGCTAGCACAATGATACTTCCTCCAAACTTCGACCTCCAATCCATACCTAATATCACATCCAATCCTTGCAACTCCAAGATAATTAGGTCGACGGAAAACATGTGTGCCAATGATTAGGGTATCTGGGTGCACCATCCGCTAGCCATATACTCTGCTCCAAAGTAGCTCACTAAAAGAGGGGTTCTAAGGGTCAGGTTGGTAACTTAAACTTATCCACAAATCCCTTGATATAAATGAATGTGATGCACCAAGATCAAAAAGAACAATAGCGGTAAATGATGAACCAAAAACTTACCTATTACAAGATCCGCTGCTCTTCAACTTCCTCCACGTTAATGTGGTTCACTTGTCCTTTGTTGAATGGATTGGGCTTCTTCCCAGCGCTCCCATTTCCGTTTCCATTCTTTCCTTCAGGGCAGTCGTTGGCATAGTGCCCTATCTTCCCGCACTTAAAGCAAATAACGTGGCTCAAGTCTCTCTTAGCGGGTGTAGCTGGGTTAGAGCGATTCTGATTATTGTTGGGTGCATTTCCATTCCCATTCTTCGCACCATTATGCGATCCTCCTCCAGTATGGTTATGTCCTCCATGGTTATGAACTAGTCCTTCCGAGTTCGGGGTTAAGCGAGGTTTCTGGTGAGCTCCTGAGTTATACTTCCCTTGTCCATACTTCCTCTTACGACTCTCAATTTGCTGTTGCTTTCCTTCAATCATTAGGGCCTTATCTACCAACTCCTGGTAGTTGTTGAAAGTTGCCACCATCAACTGCATACTCATCTCATCATTCAGCCCTTCCATGAACTTCTCTTGCTTGGCGGCATCTGTGGCCACATCATCGTGGGCATAGCGTGATAACTTGCTAAACTCATCCACGATCGGGCCACAAGACGGTTCCCTCGGGCGTAAGTTGCGGAACTCACGCTTCTTTATCTGCATGGTTCCAGTTGAAACATGGGCGTCGCGAAAAGCTTGTTGAACTGGTCCCAAGTGACATTGGCTATAGGAAAAGTAGCCGTGTAATTCTACCACCATGCGGCTGCTGGTCCATCCAATTGATGTGCGGCAAAGCGCACTCTTTCAAAGATCCGTGCATCCTGTGGTGGTTAACTCCTTCCAATACGGCGTAACCGGTCATCGCAACTATTGGCTCGGTGCTCTTTGAAAACACCGCGGTTGTAACCTTAGAAAACGGGCTAAATTGTCCTTGGCGGTGGGTTGTTGTTGTTGTTGTTGTTGTTGTTGGCATTGCCCTGGTTCCAACTAGCAATTGCATTAAGGCATTCTGCTGTTGGATCAATCGAGTGAGCTCCGTGGGAAAGCAAAACCGGGTCACGCCTCTGAGGCATCTGAGGGTTTAGATGGGAGAGATTAGAAATAGAAAGAGGTCTAGTGAGAAAACACTACCCATATGCACATGAGGCAAAACACACATTCATTCAATCAAGCAAGCAAGGGCATACAAAACGATCTAGGACTATCGTATACGTGCTCAACTACTACTAGTTACATGGGGAAAATACTACTAATATTTGGTGGTCATCTAGAAATTTTGATCGGTGGAAGACTCCATGATGTCCGCTCCGACTTCGTCTTCATAGTCATCATCACTTGGATCTGAGTCGGTGTCGCCGATGATGATGTAGTTGTCCGGAAAAGCGGGTCTTCTTCCTCTTCTTGCTCCTCTTCCTTGGTGCTGGTCCTCCCATGAAGACTCCAATCTTCTTGACTAGGTCATCATTCTTCTCCAAGAGTATCTTGATTTCTTCCTCATATCCATCGCGTGTAGACTTGAGTTCTTCCTCCAATTCGATGATATTAGTTTTCGCCTTCTTCAAATCCAGCATGTCGGCAAGCACATCGGTTCTCATGACGTCGAATGTGCTGGTTTAGCTCCGGATGTAAGCTGCAATGGATCTATCCTTCTTGGTGCTAATTACTTCCCATTGCTCGTCTCGGCGCCCACATATTTGGTATATGGTGTCTTTAAGCTCCTTGTTGTAGACTTCTCCAATGCGTCCCATGTTGGAAATATGCCCTAGAGGCAATAATAAATTAGTTATTATTATATTTCCTTGTTCATGATAATCGTTTATTACCCATGCTATAATTGTATTGATAGGAAACTCAGATACATGTGTGGGTACATAGACAACACCATGTCCCTGGTAAGCCTCTAGTTGACTAGCTCGTTTATCAATAGATGGTGACAGTTTCCTGACCATGGACATTGGATGACGTTGATAACGGGATCACATCATTAGCAGAATGATGTGATGGACAAGACCCAATCCTAAGCCTAGCACAAAGATCGTAGTTCGTATGCTAAAGCTTTTCCAATGTCAAGTATCTTTTCCTTAGACCATGAGATTGTGCAACTCCGGATACCGTAGGAATGCTTTTGGTGTACCAAACGCCACAACGAATCGGGTGGCTATAAAGGTGCACTCAGGTATCTCCGAAAGTGTTTGTTGGGTTGGCACGAATCGAGATGGATTTGTCACTCCGTAAACGGAGAGGTATCTCTGGCGACACTCGGTAGGACATCATCATAATGTGCACAATGTGACCAAGAGGTTGATCACGGATGATGTGTTACGGAACGAGTAAAGAGACTTGCTGTAACGAGATTGAACTAGGTATCGCATACCGACGATCGAATCTCGGGCAAGTACAATACCGCTAGACAAAGGGAATTGTATACGGGATCGATTGAGTCCTTGACATTGTGGTTCATCCGATGAGATCATCGTGGAACATGTGGGAGCCAACATGGGTATCCAGATCCCGTTGTTGGTTATTGGCCGGAGAGCTGTCTCGGTCATGTCTACGTGTCTCCCGAACTCGTAGGGTCTACACACTTAAGGTTCGATGACGCTAGGGTTATAAAGGAAGTTTGTATGTGGTTACCGAATGTTGTTCGGAGTCCCGGATGAGATCCCGGACGTCATCAGGAGTTCCGGAATGGTCCGGAGGTAAAGATTTATATATGTGAAGTCCTATTTTGGCCACCGGAAAATGTTCGGGATTTTTCGGTATTGTACCGGGAAGGTTCTAGAAGGTTCCGGAGTGGGGCCCACCTGCATGGGGGGACCCACATGAACGTGGGTAGTGGGGGCAAGGCCCCACACCCCTGGTCAAGGCGCACCAAGATCCCCCCTTAGAAGGAATAAGATCATATCCCGAAGGGATAAGATCAAGATCCCTAAAAAAGGGGGATAACCATCGGTGGGGAAGGAAATAATGTGATTTCTTTCCTCCCACCTTTGCCAACGCACCAATGGACTTGGAGGGCAAGAAACCAGCCCCCTCCACCCATATATATAGTGGGGAGGCGCATGGGAGCTTCACGCTTGCCCCTGGCGCAGCCCTCCCCCTCTCCCAAGTCCTCCTCCTCTCCCGCGGTGCTTGGCGAAGCCTTGCAGGATTGCCACGCTCCTCCATCACCACCACACCGTCGTGCTGCTGCTGGATGGAGTCTTCCCCAACCTCTCCCTCTCTCCTTGCTGGATCAAGGCATGGGAGACGTCACCGGGCTGTACGTGTGTTGAACGCGGAGGTACCGTCCGTTCGGCACTAGGATCTCCAGTGATTTGGATCACGACGAGTACGACTCCTTCAACCCCGTTCTCTTGAACGCTTCCGCTTAGCGATCTACAAGGGTATGTAGATGCACTCTCCTTCCCCTCGTTGTTGGTTTCTCCATAGATAGATCTTGGTGACATGTAGGAAAAATTTTGAATTTCTGCTACGTTCCCCAACAGTGGTATCAGAGCCAGGGTTATTGCGTAGATTCTTTGCATGAGTAAAACACAAAGTAGTTGTGGGCGTTTATTTTGTTCAATATGCTTACCGTTACTAGTCCAATCTTGTTTCGACGGTATTGTGGGATGAAGCGGCCCGGACCGACCTTACACGTACACTTACGGAGACAGGTTCCACCGATCGACATGCACTTGGTGCATAAGGTGGCTAGCGGGTGCCGCCTCCCACTTTAGTTGGATCGGATTCGATGAAAAGGGTCCTTATGAAGGGTAAATAGCAATTGACATATCACGTTGTGGCTTTTGCGTAGGTAAGAAACGTTCTTGCTAGAAACCCATAGCAGCTATCACGTAAAACATGCAAACAACAATTAGAGGACGCCTAACTTGTTTTTGCAGGGTATGCTATGTGATGTGATATGGCCAAAAGGAATGTGATGAATGATATGTGATGTATGAGATTGATCATGTTCTTGTAATAGGAATCACGACTTGCATGTCGATGAGTATGACAACCGGCAGGAGCCATAGGAGTTGTCTTTATTTATTGTATGACCTGCGTGTCATTGAACAACGCCATGTAATTACTTTACTTCATTGCTAACCGTTAGCCATAGTAGTAAAAGTAATAGTTGGCGAGACAACTTCATGAAGACACGATGATGGAGATCATGGTGTCATGCCGGTGACGATGATGATCATGGAGCCCCGAAGATGGAGATCAAAAGGAGCAAAATGATATTGGCCATATCATGTCACTATTTGATTGCATGTGATGTTTATCATGTTTATGCATCTTATTTGCTTAGAACGACGGTAGTAAATAAGATGATCCTCATTAAAATTTCAAGAAAGTGTTCCCCTAACTGTGCACCGCTGCGTAAAGTTAAATGCTTCAAGCACCACGTGATGATCGGGTGTGATAGATTCTTACGTTCACATACAACGGGTGTAAGCCAGATTTACACACGAAACACTTAGGTTGACTTGATGAGCCTAGCATGTACGGACATGGCCTCGGAACACAAGAGACCGAAAGGTCGAGCATGAGTCGATGGTAGATACGATCAACATGAAGATGTTCACCGATGATGACTAGTCCGTCTCACGTGATGATCGGACACGGCATAGTTGACTCGGATCATGTAATCACTTAGATGACTAGAGGATGTCTATCGAGTGGGAGTTCATAAGATGAACTTAATTATCCTGAACATAGTCAAAACCCTTTGCAAATTATGTCATAGCTCGCGCTTTAGTTCTACTGTTTTAGATATGTTCCTAGAGAAAATATAGTTGAAAGTTGATGATAGCAATTATGCGGACAGAGAAGGCTTATGTCCTTAATGCACCGCTCGGTGTGCTAAACCTCGAACATCGCCTCGTGGATGTTGCGAACATCGACATACACGCCTTGATAACTACGTGATAGTTCAGTTAAACGGTTTAGAGTTGAGGCACCAAATACGATTTTGAAAAGTCGCGGAACATATGAGATGTTTCGAGGGCTGAAATTGGGATTTCAAGCTCGTGCTCACGTCAAGAGGTATAAGACCTCCGACGATTTTCTTAGCCTGCAAACTAAGGGAGAAAAGCTCAATTGTTGAGCTTGTGCTCAGATTGTCTGAGTGCAACAATCACTTGAATCGAGTGGGAGTTGATCTTCCTGATGAGATAATGATGTTTCTCCAAAGTCATTGCCACCAAGCTGCTAGAAGCTTCATGATGAACTATAACATATCAGGGATAGATATGATGATCCTTGAGCTATTCGCAATGTTTGACACCGCGAATGTAGAAATCAAGAAGGAGCATCAATTGTTGATGGTTAGTGAAACCACTAGTTTCAAGAGGGCAAGGGCAAGAAGGGTACTTCATGAAAGGGCAAATCAGTTGCTGCCCAAAGTGAAGAAACCAGGTTGAACCCAAACCCGAGACTAAGTGCTTCGCAATGAGAGGAACGGACATCAAGCAGGATTACCCTAGATACTTGGTAGATGAGAAGGCTGGCAAGGTCGATAGAAGTATATTGATATACATTATGTTAATGTGTACTTTACTAGTACTCCTAGCAGCACTGTGGTATTAGATACGGTTCGGTTGCTAAGTGTTAGTAACTCAAATAAAAGGCTACTGAGAATAAACGGAGACTAGCTAAAGGTGAGTGACGATATGTGTTGAAGTGTTTCCAAGTTTGATGTGATCAAACATCGCACGCTCCCTCTACCATCAAGATTAGTATTAAACCGAACAATTGTCATTTGGTGTTTGTGTTGAGCATAGACATGATTGGATTATGTCTATCGCAATCTGGTTATTCATTTAAGGAGAATAATGGTTACTCTATTTATTTGAATAATACCTTCAATGGTCTTGCACCTAAAAGGAATGGTTTATTGAATCTCGATCTTAGTGATACACATTTTCATGCCAAAAGATATAAGATAGTAATGATAGTACCACTTACTTGTGGCACTGCCATGTAAGTCATATTGGTGTAAAACGCATGAAGAAGCTCCATGTTGATGGATCTTGGGACTCACTCATTTTTGAAAAGTTTGAGACATGCAAACCATGTCTATTGGTGTATACGCATGAAGAAACTCCATGCAGATGGATCGTTTGGACTCACTTGTTTTTGAATCACTTGAGATATGCAAATCATACCACATGGGCAAAATGACTGAAAACCCTCGGTTTCAGTAAGATGGAACAAGATAGCAACTTGTTGGAAGTAACACATTTTGATGTGTGCAGTCCAATGAGTGCTTAGGCATGCAGTGAATATCGTTATGTTCTTACTTCACGGATGATTTGAGTAGATACTGAGTGTATTTACTTGATGAAACACAAGTCTGAATCATTGAATGGTTCAAGTAATTTTAGAGTGAAGTTGAAGATCATCGTGACAAGAGGATAAAATGTCTATGATATGATCATAGAGATGAGTATCTGAGTTACGAGCTTTGGCACGCAATTAAGACATTGTGGAAATTGTTTCACAATTGATACCGCCTGGAACACCATAGTGTGATGGTGTGTCCGAACATCATAGTTGCACCCCATTAGATATGGTGCGTATCATGATGTCTCTTATTGAATTACCACTATCGTTCATGGCTTAGGCATTAGAGACAACCGCACTCACTTTAATAGGGCACCACGTAATTCCGTTGAGACGACACTGTTGAACTATGGTTTGGACAAACCTAAGTTGTCGTTTCTTGAAAGTTTGGGGCTGCGACGCTTATGTGAAAAAGTTTCATTGTGATAAGCTCGAACCCAAAACGGATAAATACATCTTCATAGGACACCCAAAACAGTTGGGTATACCTCCTATCTCAGATCCGAAGCAAAAGTAATTGTTTCTAGAACGAGTCCTTTCTCGAGGAAAAGTTTCTCTCGAAAGAATTGAGTGGGAGGATGGTGGAGACTTGATGAGGTTATTGAACCGTCACTTCAACAAGTGTGTAGCAGGCACGTGAAGTTGTTCCTATGGCGCCTACACCAATTGAAGTAGAAGCTTATGATAGTGATCATGAAGTTTTGGATCAAGTCACTACCGTACCTCGTAGGGTGACAAGGATGCGTATTACTTGAGTGGTACGGTAATCCTGTCTTGAAGGTCATGTTGCTAGACAACAATGAACCTACGAGCTATGGGGAAGCGATGGTGGGCTCATATTTCACAAATGGTTAGAAGCCATGAAATCCGAGATAGGATCCATGTATCGTAACAAAGCATGGACTTTGGTGGACTTGCCCGATGATCGGCAAGCCATTGAGATAAATGGATCTTTAAGAAGAAGACGGACGTGGACGGTAATGTCACCGTCTATGAAGCTCGACTTGTGGCGAAGAGTTTTTCACAAGTTCAAGGAGTTGACTACGATGAGATTTTCTCATCCGTAGCGATGCTTAAGTCCGTCGGAATCATGTTAGCATTATCTGCATTTATGAAATCTGGCAGATGGATGTCAAAACGAGTTTCCTTACCAGTCTTCGTAAGGAAAGGTTGTATGTGAAACAATCAGAAAGTTTTTGTCGATCCTAAGGATGCTAAAAGGTATGTTGGCTCCAGCGATCCTTCTAAGGACTGGAGTAAGCATCTCGGAGTTGGAATGTACGCTTTGATGAGATGATCAAAGATTTTGGGTCTATACAAAGTTCATGAGAAACTTGTATTCCCAAAGAAGTGAGTGGGAGCACTATAGAATTTCTGATTAGTATATGTTGTGGACATATTGTTTATCAGAAATGACGTAGAATTTCTAGAAAGCATATAGGGTTGTTTGAAAAGTGTTTTTCAATGGAAAACCTGGATTAGGCTACTTGAACAATAAGCATCAAGATCTATAAGATAGATCAAAATGTTTTACAATACTTTCAAATGAGCACATACCTTGACATAATCTTGAAGGTGTTCAAGATGGATCAGTCAAAGAAGGAGTTCTTGCCTGAGTTGTAAGGTATGAAGTTAAGAGTTAAAGCTCGACCACGGCAGAAGAGAGAGAAAGGACGAAGGTCGTCCCCTATGCTTTAGACGTAGGATCTATAGTATGCTATCTTGTGTACCGCACCGAAGTGTGCCTTGCCATGAGTCACTCAAGGGTACAAGAATGATCCAGAATGGGGATCATTGGACAGCGGTCAAAATTGTCCTTGGAGTAAATAAGGACATGTTTCTCGATTATGGAGGTGATAAAGAGTTCGTAAAGGGTTACGCCGATGCAAGCTTTAACACCTATCCGAATGACTCTGAGTAGCAAACCGGATACGTATAGTGGAGCAACCATTTGGAATAGCTCCAAGTGGAGCGTGGAAGCAGCATTTACAATATGACATAGAGAATTGCGAAATACATATGTATCTGAATGTTGCAGACCCGTTGACTACAAATTCTCTCACAAGCATAAACATGATCAAACCCAGAACTCATTGAGTGTTAATCACATAGTGATGTGAACTAGATTATTGATTCTAGTAAACTCTTTGGATGTTGGTCACATGGCGATGTGACCTGTGAGTGTTAATCACATGGCGATGTTAACTAGATTATTGACTCTAGTGCAAGTGGGAGACGGTTGGAAATATGCCCTAGAGGCAATAATATATTAGTTATTATTATATTTCCTTGTTCATGATAATCGTTTATTACCCATGCTATAATTGTATTGATAGGAAACTCAGATACATGTGTGGGTACATAGACAACACCATGTCCCTGGTAAGCCTCTAGTTGACTAGCTCGTTTATCAATAGATGGTGACAGTTTCCTGACCATGGACATTGGATGACGTTGATAACGGGATCACATCATTAGCAGAATGATGTGATGGACAAGACCCAATCCTAAGCCTAGCACAAAGATCGTAGTTCGTATGCTAAAGCTTTTCCAATGTCAAGTATCTTTTCCTTAGACCATGAGATTGTGCAACTCCCGGATACCGTAGGAATGCTTTGGGTGTACCAAACGCCACAACGTGAATCGGGTGGCTATAAAGGTGCACTCAGGTATCTCCGAAAGTGTCATTGGGTTGGCACGAATCGAGGCGGGATTTGTCACCCGTAAACGGAGAGGTATCTCTGGCCCACTCGGTAGGACATCATCATAATGTGCACAATGTGACCAAGAGGTTGATCACGGATGATGTGTTACGGAACGAGTAAAGAGACTTGTCGGTAACGAGATTGAACAAGGTATCGGCATACCGACGATCGAATCTCGGCAAGTACAATACCGCTAGACAAAGGGAATTGTATACGGATCGATTGAGTCCTTGACATCGTGGTTCATCCGATGAGATCATCGTGGAACATGTGGGAGCCAACATGGGTATCCAGATCCCGCTGTTGGTTATTGGCGGAGAGTTGTCTCGGTCATGTCTCGTGTCTCCCGAACCCGTAGGGTCTACACACTTAAGGTTCGATGACGCTAGGGTTATAAAGGAAGTTTGTATGTGGTTACCGAATGTTGTTGAGTCCGGATGAGATCCCGGACGCCACGAGGAGTTCGGAATGGTCCGGAGGTAAAGATTTATATATGTGAAGTCCTATTTTGGCCACCGGAAAATGTTCGGATTTTTCGGTATTGTACCGGAAGGTTCTAGAAGGTTCGGAGTGGGGCCCACCTGCATGGGGGACCCACATGAACGTGGTAGTGGGGGCAAGGCCCCACACCCCTGGTCAAGGCGCACCAAGATCCCCCTTAGAAGGAATAAGATCATATCCGAAAGGATAAGATCAAGATCCCTAAAAAGGGGATAACCATCGTGGGGAAGGAAATAATGTGATTTCTTTCCTCCCACCTTGCCAACGCCCCAATGGACTTGGAGGGCAAGAAACCAGCCCCTCCACCCATATATATAGTGGGAGGCGATGGGAGCTTCACGCTTGCCTGGCGCAGCCCTCCCTCTCCCAAGTCCTCCTCCTCTCCTGGTGCTTGGCGAAGCCTTGCGGGATTGCCACGCTCCTCCATCACCACCACACCGTCGTGCTGCTGCTGGATGGAGTCTTCCCAACCTCTCCTCTCTCCTTGCTGGATCAAGGCATGGGAGACGCCACCGGCTGTACGTGTGTTGAACGCGGAGGTACCGTCCGCTCGCACTAGGATCTCCGATGATTTGGATCACGACGAGTACGACTCCTTCAACCCGTTCTCTTGAACGCTCGCTTAGCGATCTACAAGGGTATGTAGATGCACTCTCCTTCCCCTCGTTGCTGGTTTCTCCATAGATAGATCTTGGTGACACGTAGGAAAATTTTTGAATTTCTGCTACGTTCCCCAACAGTGGTATCAGAGCCAGGTTTATTGCGTAGATTCTTTGCACGAGTAGAACACAAAGTAGTTGTGGTCATTGATTTTGTTCAATATGCTTACCGTTACTAGTCCAATCTTGTTTCGACGGTATTGTGGGATGAAGCGGCCCGGACCGACCTTACACGTACACTTACGTGAGACAAGTTCCACCGACTGACATGCACTTGGTGCATAAGGTGTCTAGAGGGTGCCAGTCTCTCCCACTTTAGTCGGATCGGATTCGATGAAAAGGGTCCTTATGAAGGGTAAATAGCAATTGACATATCACGTTGTGGCTTTTGCGTGAGGTAAGAAACGTTTGCTAGAAACCCATAGCAGCCACGTAAAACATGCAAACAACAATTAGAGGACGTCTAACTTGTTTTTGCAGGGTATGCTATGTGATGTGATATGGCCAAAAAGGAATGTGATGAATGATATGTGATATATGAGATTGATCATGTTCTTGTAATAGGAATCACGACTTGCATGTTGATGAGTATGACAACGGCAGTGGAGCCATAGGAGTTGTCTTTATTTATTGTATGACCTCTGTCATTGAACAACGCCATGTAATTACTTTACTTTATTGCTAACCGTTAGCCATAGTAGTAGAAGTAATAGTTGGCGAGACAACTTCATGAAGACACGATGATGGAGATCATGGTGTCATGTCGGTGACGATGATGATCATGGAGCCTCAAGATGGAGATCAAAGGAGCAAAATGATATTGGCCATATCATGTCACTATTTGATTGCATGTGATGTTTATCATGTTTATGCATCTTATTTTCTTAGAACGACGGTAGTAAATAAGATGATCCTCATTAAAATTTCAAGAAAGTGTTCCCCTAACTGTGCACCGCTATGTAAAGTTCGCTGCTTCAAGCACCACATGATGATCGGGTGTGATAGATTCTTACGCTCACATACAACGGGTGTAAGCCAGATTTACACACTTGAAACACTTAGGTTGACTTGATGAGCCTAGCATGTATGCACATGGCCTCGGAACACAAGAGACCGAAGGTCGAGCATGAATCGTATGGTAGATACGATCAACATGAAGATGTTCACCGATGATGACTAGTCCGTCTCACGTGATGATCGGACACGGCCTAGTTGACTCAGATCATGTAATCACTTAGATGACTAGAGGGATGTCTATCTGAGTCTGAGTTCATAAGATGAACTTAATTATCCTGAACATAGTCAAAAACCCTTTGCAAATTATGTCATAGCTCGCGCTTTAGTTCTATTGTTTTAGATATGTTCCTAGAGAAAATATAGTTGAAAGTTGACAAGAGCAATTATGCGGACAGAGAAGGCTTATGTCCTTAATGCACCGCCGGTGTGCTGAACCTCGAACATAAATGCGTGGATGTTGCGAACATCCGACATACACGCCTTGATAACTACGTGATAGTTCGGTTAAACGGTTTAGAGTTGAGGCACCAAATACGATTTCAAAAGTCGCGGAACATATGAGATGTTTCGAGGGCTGAAATTGGGATTTCAAGCTCGTGCTCACGTCAAGAGGTATAAGACCTCCAACGATTTTCTTAGCCTGCAAACTAAGGGAGAAAAGCTCAATCGTTGAGCTTGTGCTCAGATTGTCTGAGTGCAACAATCACTTGAATCGAGTGGGAGTTGATCTTCCTGATGAGATAATGATGTTTCTCCAAAGTCATTGCCACCAAGCTGCTAGAAGCTTCATGATGAACTATAACATATCAGGGATAGATAAGATGATCCTTGAGCTATTCGCAATGTTCGACACCGCGAATGTAGAAATCAAGAAGGAGCATCAATTGTTGATGGTTAGTGAAACCACTAGTTTCAAGAGGGGCAAGGGCAAGAAGGGTACTTCATGAAAGGGCAAATCGATTTGTGCCCGGTGAAGAAACCTGTGGTTGAACCCAAACCCGAGACTAAGTGCTTCTGCAATGAGAGGAACGGACACTGAAGCAGGATTACCCTAGATACTTGGTAGATGAGAAGGCTGGCAAGGTCGATAGAAGTATATTGGATATACATTATGTTAATGTGTACTTTACTAGTACTCCTAGCAGCACCAGGGTATTAGATACCGGTTCGGTTGCTAAGTGTTAGTAACTCAAAATAAAAGGCTACAGAATAAACGGAGACTAGCTAAAGGTGAGCTGACGATATGTGTTGGAAGTGTTTCCAAGTTTGATGTGATCAAACATCGCACGCTCCCTCTACCATCAAGATTAGTATTAAACCAGAACAATTGTCATTTGGTGTTTGTGTTGAGCATAGACATGATTGGATTATGTCTATCGCAATACGGTTATTCATTTAAGGAGAATAATGGTTACTCTATTTATTTGAATAATACCTTCAATGGCCTTGCACTTAAAAGGAATGGTTTATTGAATCTCGATCGTAGTGATACACATTTTCATGCCAAAAGATATAAGATAGTAATGATAGTACCACTTACTTGTGGCACTGCCATGTAAGTCATATTGGTGTAAAACGCATGAAGAAGCTCCATGTTGATGGATCTTTGACTCACTCGCTTTTGAAAAGTTTGAGACATGCAAACCATGTCTATTGGTGTATACGCATGAAGAAACTCCATGCAGATGGATCGCTTGGACTCACTTGATTTTGAATCACTTGAGATATGCAAATCATACCACATGGGCAAAATGATTTGAAAACCCTCGGTTTCAAAGAAGATGGAACAAGATAGCAACTTGTTGGAAGTAACACATTTTGATGTGTGCAGTCCAATGAGTGCCGAGGCATGCAAATGAATATCGTTATGTTCTTACTTCACGGATGATTTGAGTAGATCTTGAGTGTATTTACTTGATGAAACACAAGTTTGAATTATTGAATGGTTCAAGTAATTTTAGAGTGAAGTTGAAGATCATCGTGACAAGAGGATAAAATGTCTATGATATGATCATAGAGATGAGTATCTGAGTTACGAGCTTTGGCACGCAATTAAGACATTGTGGAAATTGTTTCACTATTGATACCGCCTGGAACACCATAGTGTGATGGTGTGTCCGAACATCATAGTTGCACCCCATTAGATATGGTGCGTATCATGATGTCTCTTATCGATTACCACTATCGCTCATGGGTTAGGCATTAGAGACAACCGCACTCACTTTAATAGGGCACCACGTAATTCGCTGAGACGACCTGTTTGAACTATGGTTTGGACAAACCTAAGTTGTCATTTCTTGAAAGTTTGGGGCTGCGACGCTTATGTGAAAAAGTTTCATTGTGATAAGCTCGAACCCAAAACGGATAAATACATCTTCATAGGACACCCAAAACAGTTGGGTATACCTCCTATCTCAGATCCGGAAGCAAAAGTAATTATTTCTAGAAACGGGTCCTTTCTCGAGGAAAAGTTTCTCTCGAAAGAATTGAGTGGGAGGATGGTGGAGACTTGATGAGGTTATTGAACCGTCACTTCAACAAGTGTGTAGCAGGGCACAGGAAGTTGTTCCTATGGCGCCTACACCAATTGAAGTAGAAGCTTATGATAGTGATCATGAAGTTTTGGAGGGTTGAACTAATGCATAAAGAGAGTAGTGACCTATGGTTTTATCTTAGTGGTCGTGTCCTACACTCAGCGTGTGCTCTGATACCATCTTGTAGCGACCGACCTCGATGGTCCGATCTACGCTTACGTGTCATCCCCGGATCGGTAATCTTGACACACACAAGACTCGAAAGATTTATAACAGAGTAGCAATCACACACTTATTACATCGAATGTCTCAAAAGAGAACTTATTACAATAATATGGCTTAAGGCCATCTAATGTGATAACAATGGAAGGCTTGGAAGATAAAGTGAGTCCATCAACTCCAACGGCATAATCGAGCTGCACGGCAACGACCTACAATCCTTACTCCTCGTCTGAAAAGTTCGCAACATAATACATTGCAGCCCGAGAACGGGTCAAGACATGGAATATGCTGGCAATGTAACACATAGAGTAATGAAAGAATAAGCTATACTACATGCATATATGGCTGGTGGAAAGCTCTATGTTTACGGTTTTTAAAAGCCAATTTTTCCCTACATCAAAGGAATAAATTTTACTTTAACTATCATGGTGGTTGAAACATCATTGAGAAGGTATAACCCCAACTCAATCCCAATTAAAGTGATTAACAACCCAGCAATATTAATTTAGAGTGATGAGATACATGTGAATACTCAAGTACTAGATACTCAGAATTGTCCATAACCGGGGACACGGCTAACCATGATTAGTTTGTACACTCTGCAGAGGTTTGTGCACTTTTCCCCACAAGACTCGATCGCCTCCGCTGGTTTCTCGTGACTGCATGGTGTTTGAGAGACGGATGACCGAGACACGATCTTTCGTAAACATTAACTCTCTACTCCGGATAGATCATACCAAACCTATAAAACCCACTACCTGCTGACCTACCTCTTCGAGAGCTTCACGTAACTTACTCAACTATGCTAGAGCCCATAATAGCTTGTGGATGCACACGGAAGTTTCTAGCATGAATAATCTCAGTTTCCTTTGAGCCCTGGTGGCGGTCCATAGGAAGATCACACGGTACCCCGGGATTTCAAAAAACAGATAACACCTGGGTTCCCAGTGCCTCAATCCACCCAGATGTGTACTTAAGTTGCCACCTTAAAGTAAACCATTAATTAATAATCTCACATCTGTCGTGAATATCTCTCAAACCCAAACCACGTCTAACGAGCATAGCATGGCAATATAAGCATAACGTAGAAGTAACTCCCAAGGGTTTGAAAGTAACAGGGCAATAGGTTCCTACCTCATCATCTACTTCCCAACCCACAAATTAATGACATCCTAATCATGCAATGTTGGAGGGTTGAACTAATGCACAAAAACTGGGTATGAAAAGGTATGATCAAAGTGTTACTTGCCTTGCTGACGATCCATGAATCCTAGAGACTCGTAGTAACACGCTTCGCACTCCGGGTATTCTATCGCAAGAAAACAATACATACATAAGCAACAAACAAAGATGCACAAACGAAACTTCAACTGAAAGAGGTTGACTAGAGAGTTCAACTTAAGAACTCCGGTTCGCAAAAACAATCAAACCAAACAGAACAACAAAACTCAAACGGCGAAAGAAATAGGGTCCGTTTACTAATTTGAACTAGGGTCAAATTTTACAGAGTCAAAACTTGTTTGAGTTGATTATTCGGAAAGAGGGTTTCGAGATGAAACTCCAGGCGCTTGAATCGCCTGATTCCGATAAACGAGCGAAAAGATAAACAGGTTTGAAAATTGGTTCAGAAATCGCGATCAGAATAACCCGGAATAAATCTGATAAAAGAAAAGCGATGAATTGCTAAACGAACGAACGTTCGTTAACAGAAACTAAACAGTGAACGCGTTCGTTAGAACGAACGGACAAACGGACGTTCGCTAAGTAAATAAACCGACGAAATAAACATAAGGGTTTTCTTTAAAAAAAACGGCGGCGGGGTCGGGTACCTCCGGCGAGGCGCGCGTCGCGCGGGCGGCGTTCGCTGGTTCCGGTGGGGCGGCGAGGGCAGGGCGGCGAAGCTTCGGCGATAGGGGCGGCGACGACGCTGGAGGCGGCGGCGACGGCGGATCGAACGCGGCGGCGGCTTGGGTGGTGGCGGGTGGTGGTTTGGCGGCGGGCGGGCATTTATAGGAGGTGGGGCGGGCGGCTTGGGAAGGGGGCGGCGGCTCGGCTTGGGAAGGGGCGCCGGGGTGGAGTCCTGCTCGGACTCGCCCTCGGCGTCCGTGCAAGCACGGCGGCAAGACGGGAAGGCGGGCGCGGCCGGCCGGGCTGGCTCGGTGGCCTTTGGCCCGATCGCCAAGGGTCCATTTTTTTAAAAAATCATTCCACCAAAGAAAAATTCCTAGAAAAATAAATAAAATCTAAAATTCCAAAACAAGTTTTCTCCGCCTAAATAAAATATTTAGAACTAGATGAACTTTTCTTGGCCCCTAAAATGCAACTTTTAAAGCGTGCAAATTTTTCTAGGGCAATTAAAATTCCAAATAAAATCAAATAAAACCAAATAATTATTTTAACATTTTTCCTTCGATATTTCAATTATTTTGGAGAAGTCATATTATCTCCCCTCATTTATTTATTTAAAATGAAATATTTTTCCGGAGAGAAAAATAATAAAATCCAATATCCTCGTCTTTCATTATTTGATAAAATTCAAATATGAAAATCGAAAAATCCCCAACTCTCTCCGAGGGTCCTTGAGTTGCTTAGGATTTTCGAGGATGACAAACGAGAATGCAATAAAATATGATATGCATGGATGACCTATGTATAACATGCCAAATTGAAAATTTGGGATGTTACAATATATTATTCAATAGTAATTCAGCTTGCTCAACAGTTTGTTCCCTGAAAACACAACCAACACAACTATTTATGTGGTCCCTAGAAGCATCGGTTAGTCCATTATAAAAGATATCAAGTATTTTATTTTTCTTGGGAGGATGATCAAGCAAAGCATTAAGTAATTGGAGAAGCCTCCCCCAAGCTTGTGGGAGACTCTCTTCTTCAATTTGCACAAAGTTAAATGTTTCCCTTAAAGCAGCCTGTTTCTTATGAGCAGGGAAATATTTTTCATAAAAGTAATAAATAATATCCTGGGGACTATGCACACAACCAGGAGCAAGAGAATTAAACCATAACTTAGCATCACCCTTTAACGAGAAAGGAAACAACTTAAGAATATAGTAATAGCAAATTTTTCCTCATGAGCAAATAGGTTGGCTATATCATTCAATTTAGTAAGATGTGCCACAACAGTTTCAGATTCATAACCATAGAAAGGATCAGATTCAACCAAAGTAATTAACTCAGGATCGACAAAGAATTCATAATCCTTATCAGTAACAAAGATAGGTGAAGTAGCCAACTGTGATAGCCTGGCTTATTAGGGATGATAGACTACTCATATCAATAAGGAATTCCTTCTTTTCCGGGAGCCCATTCGGACGTAACTCCAAAGTTAAGCGTGCTCAGCTTGGAGTAGTGTCGATGAGTGACCGACCGAAGTTGCTCCGGTGCGCACGAGTGAGGACAAAGTGCGCAGAAAAGACTAGTATTGATCTGGGGCCGCCTAGATCCCGCCAGAGTAACGACCACCGCGGGTGTGTCCGGGCGCTACAAGTTGGTATCGAGCCGACCGCGTGTTACACGGATGGTTGCGACAGGTGCGTGGTCATGTTGTTCATGACGCTTGTGACCCGTCGTGGCACCCGACATGGCACATGTACGGACCGAAGCACGACGCTTGTGCCAAGAGGAACATTCTCGTGGCCCGACGAGGACGCCGGTTCCTCCGAGTGGGGGTGTATGTGATAGCCTGGCTTATTAGGGATGATAGACTACTCATATCAATAAGGAATTCTTCTTTCCGGAGCCCATTCGACGTAACTCCAAAGTTAAGCGTGCTCAGCTTGGAGTAATGTCGATGGGTGACCGACCGAAGTTGCTCCCCAAAAGCGCACGAGTGAGGACAAAGTGCGCAGAAAAGACTAGTATTGATCTGTGGGGCCAGTCTAGATCCCGCCAGGAGTAACGACCACCGGCGGGTGTGTCCGGGGCGTTACACCAACTTAGGATCATATTGCATTCTAGCATTCAAAGATTTTTGTTTCAGCTTAGCTAACAGTTTCTTAATATCATCTCTATCATTACAAGCAAGAAAGTCTCTAGCATTTTCCTCATCCATAATATAACCCTCAGGTACAACAGGCAATTCATATATAGGGGGAGAATCATAATCTTCAGTTTCAATAATATCATCAGTTTTAGTAATTTCAATCTCTCTAACCCTAGCAAGTTGGTCATCAAGAAATTCACCTAGGGGCACAGTATTATCAAGCAAAGAAGTAGTATCATCATAAGCATCATGCATAGTAGAAGTGGCATCATCAATAACATGCGGCATATCGGAATCAACAATAGGTGTAGGTGTCGCAAGTTTACTTAAAACAGAAGGTGAATCAAGTGCAGAGCTAGATGGCAGTTCCTTACCTCCCCTCGTAGTAGAGGGATAGATCTTGGTTTTGTTGTGTTTCAAATTCATCTTAGTGATCAACAAATATAAATCCCAAGTGACTCAGAGAATAGAGATATGCTCCCCGGCAACGGCGCCAGAAAAAGGTCTTGATAACCCACAAGTATATATCGCAACAGTTTTCGAGGGTAGAGTATTCAACCCAAATTTATTGATTCAACACAAGGGGAGCCAAAGAATATTCTCAAGCATTAGCAACTGAGTTGTCAATTAAACCACACCTGAAAGACTTAATATCTGCAACAAATATTTTGTAGCAAAGTGGTATGGAAGTAACAATAATGGTGGCAAAAGTAACAGTAGCAGTTTTGTAGCAACCATAACAGTGGCAACTGAAAAGTAACTTAGCAAAGATCAATACGAAACGAGCTCGTAGGAAATGGATGAATAATGGATAATTATGTCGGATGGCATTCATCATGCAACAGTTATAACGTAGGGTGACACAGAACTAGCTCCAATTCATCAATATAATGTAGGCATGTATTCCGAATATAGTCATACATGCTTATGGAAAAGAACTTGCATGACATCTTTTGTCCTACCCGCCCATGGTAGCGGGGTCCTATCGGAAACTAAGGGATATTAAGGCCTCCTATAGAGTACCGGACCAAAGCATTAGCACTTAGTGAATACATGAACTCCTCAAACCACGATCATCACCGGAAAGTGTCCCGACTATTGTCACTCCGAGGTTGCCAAATCATAACACGTAGTAGGTGACTATACCTTGCAAGATAGGATCAAGAACACAAATATATTCATGAAAACATAGTAGGTTCAGATCTGAAATCATGGCACTTGGGCCCTAGTGACAAGCATTATGATAGCAAAATCATAGCAACATCAATCTAAGAACATAGTGGATACTAGGGATCAAACCCTAACAAATCTAACTCGATTACATGGTAAATCTCATCCAACCCATCACGGTCTAGCAAGCCTACGATGGAATTACTCACGCACGGCGGTGAGCATCATGAAATTAATGATGGAGATGGTTGGTGACGATGATGGCAACGATTTCCCCTCTCCGGAGCCCCGAACGGACTCCAGATCTGGCCTCCCGATGAAGAACAGGTGGTGACGGTGGCTCCGTATCATAAAAATCGATGAATTCTTCTCTCTGAATTTTTTCTCCCCCAACGTGAATATTTGCAGTTGGAGTGAGGTCGGTGAAGCCTTGTGGGACCCACAAGACACCACCCTTGTGGACAGGGTGTGGGTCCCCTCTGGTTGATTCTTTAGCCAAATATGTTTTATTTATTCCAAAAATAATCTATGTGGAATTTCAGGTCATTCCGAGAACTTCTATTTCTGCAAAAAAATAACACCATGACAATTCTGCAGAAAACGGCGTCAGTCCGGGTTAGTTCCATTCAAATCATGCAAATTAGAGTCCAAAACAAGGGCAAAAGAGTTTGGAAAAGTAGATACGATGGAGACGTATCTGTTGGGGAACGTAGCATGCAATTTCCAAAAAAATCCTACGATCACGCAAGATCTACCTAGGAGATGCATAGCAACGAGAAGGGGAGAGTGTGTCCACATACCCTCATAGACCGAAAGCGGAAGCCTTAGGTTAACGCGGTTGATGTAGTCGAACATCTTCAAAATCCAACCGATCTAGTACCAAAAGTACGGCACCTCCGAGTTTAGCACACGTTCAGCTCGATGACGTCCTTCGAACTCTTGATCCAGCAGAGGGTCGAGCGAGAGTTTTCTCAGCATGACGGCATGGTGACGGTGATGGTGATGTGATCCACGCAGGGATTCGCCTAAGCACCACGACGATATTACCGAAGGAGTAAACTGTGGAGGGGGGCACCGCACACAGCTAAGAGAACAATTGATGTGCTATGGGTGCCCCTGCCCCTGTATATAAAGGAGGGGAGGATGAGGCTGGCCACAAGCGGGGCGCGCCATGGGGGGATTCCTACTAGGACTCCACTCCTAGTTGGATTCGCCCCCCCTTTTCCTTTTTCATTGTAGGGGGAAAGGAAGGAGAGGGAGAGGGAGAAGGAAAGGGGGGCGCCGCCCCTCCCCTAGTCCAATTCGGACTCCCACAGGGGGGGGCTCCCCTCTCTCTCCACTAAGGCCCATGTAGGCCCAATATTTCCCCCGGGGGGTTCCGGTAACCCCTCGGTACTCCAGTAAAATACCCGAACCACTCGAAACCATTCCGATGTCCAAATACCACCTTCCAATATATTAATCTTTACCTCTCGACCATTTAGAGACTCCTCGTCATGTCCGTGATATTATCTGGGACTCCGAACAAACTTCGGTCAACAAAACACATAACCCATAATACAAATCGTCATCGAACGTTAAGCGTACGGACCCTACCGGTTTGAGAGCTATGTAGACATTACCGATACATATCTCCGGTCAATAACCATTAGCAGAATCTGGATGCTCATATTGGTTCCTACATATTCTACGAAGATCTTT
This sequence comes from Aegilops longissima, assembly GCA_021605205.1. Lineage (NCBI taxonomy): Eukaryota > Viridiplantae > Streptophyta > Magnoliopsida > Poales > Poaceae > Aegilops > Aegilops longissima. The sequence goes on from CM038677.1 coordinate 188,877,467, forward strand.
ATCGGTCAAACCGCAATAACAACATACGTTATTCCCTTTGTCATCGGTATGTTACCTGCGTGAGATTCGATCGTCGGTATCGTCATACCTAGTTCAATCTCGTTAGCGGCAAGTCTCTTTACTCATTCTATAATGCATCATCACGTAACTAACTCATTAGTCACATTGCTTGCAAGGCTTATAGTGATGTGCATTACCAAGAGGGCCCAGAGTTACCTCTGCGATACTCGGAGTGACAAATCCTAATCTTGATCTATGCCAACCCAACAAACACCTTCGGAGACACCTGTAGAGCATCTTTATAATCACCAAGTTACGCCAGACGCTTGATACCACACAAGGTGTTCCTTCGGTATTCGGAGTTGCATAATCTCATAGTCGAGGAATATGTATAAGTCATGAAGAAAGCAATAGCAATAAAACTTAACGATCATTATGCTAAGCTAACGGATGGGTCTTGTCCATCACATCATTCTCTAATGATGTGACCCCGTCCATCAAATGACAACACATGTCTATGGTCAGGAAACTTAACCATCTTCGATTAATGAGCTAGTCAACTAGAGGCATACTGGGGACACTCTGTTTTGTCTACGTATTCACGCATGTACTAAGTTTCCGATTAATACAATTCTAGCATGAATAATAAACATTTATCATGATATAAGGAAATATAGATAACAACTTTATTATTTCCTCTAGGGCATATTTCCTTCAGTCTCCCACTTGCACTGGAGTCAATAATATAGATTACGTAGTAATGATTCTAACACCCATGGAGTCTTGGTGCTGATCATGTTTTGCTCGTGGAAGAGGCTTAGTCAACGGGTCTGCAACATTCAGATCTGTATGTATCTTGCAAATCTCTTTGTCTCCCTCCTTGACTTGATCGCGGATGGAGTTGAAGCGTCTCTTGATGTGTTTGGTTCTCTTGTGAAATCTGGATTCCTTCGCTAAGGCAATTGCTCCAGTATTGTCACAAAAGATTTTCATTGGACCCGATGCACTAGATATTACACCTAGATCAGATATGAACTCCTTCATCCAGACTCCTTCATTTGTTACTTTCGAAGCAGCTATGTACTCCGCTTCACACGTAGATCCCGCCACAACCCTCTACTTGGAACTACACCAACTTATAGCTCCACCATTCAATATAAATACGCATCTGGTTTGTCACTTAGAGTTATCCGGATCAGTGTCAAAGCTAGCATCAACGTAACCATTTACGACTAGCTCTTTGTTAACTCCATAAACGAGAAACATATCCTTAGTCCTTTTCAGGTATTTCAGGATGTTCTTGACCGCTGTCCAGTGATCCACTCCTGGATTACTTTTGGTACCTCCCTACTAAACTTATAGAAAGACACATACCAGGTCTGGTACACAGCATTGCATACATGATATAACCTATGGCTGAGACATAGGGAATGACTTTCATTTTCTCTCTATCTTCTACAGTGGTCGGGCATTGAGTCTGACTCAATTTCACACCTTGTAACATAGGCAAGAACCCTTTCTTTGACTGATCCATTTTAAACTTCTTCAAAAATTTATCAAGGTATGTGCTTTGTGAAAGTCCAACTAAGCGTCTTGATCTATCTCTATAGATCTTGATGCCCAATATATAAGCAGCTTCACCGAGGTCTTTCATTGAAAAATTCTTATTCAAGTATCCTTTTATGCTATCCAGAAATTCTGTATTATTTCCAATCAATAATATGTCATCCACATATAATATTAGAAATGCTATAGAGCTCCCACTCACTTTCTTGTAAATACAGGCTTCTCCAAAAATCTGTATAATACCATATGCTTTGATAACACTATCAAAGCGTATATTCCAACTCCGAGAGGCTTGCACCAGTCCATAAATGGATCGCTGGAGCTTGCACACTTTGTTAGCACCGTTAGGATCGAAAAAACCTTCTGGTTGCATCATATACAACTCTTGTTTAAGAAATCCACTAAGGAATGCAGTTTTGACATCCATTTGCCAAATTTCATAATCATAAAATGCGGCAATTGCTAACATGATTCAGACAGTCTAAAGCGTCGCTACGGGTGAGAATGTCTCATCTTAGTCAACTCCTTGAACTTGTCGAAAACCTTTCGCAACAAGTCGAGCTTTGTAGACAGTAACATTATCGCTGGCGTCAGTCTTCTTCTTGAATATCCATTTATTCTCTATGGCTTGTCGATCATCGGGCAAGTCAACCAAAGTCCACGCTTTGTTCTCATACATGGATCCTATCTCAGATTTCATGGCCTCAAGCCATTTTGCGAAATCTGGGCTCATCATCGCTTCCTCATAGTTCGTAGGTTCGTCATGGTCTAGTAACATGACTTCCAAAATAGGATTACCATACCACTTTGGTGTGGAACGTACTCTGGTTGACCTACGAGGTTCGGTAGTAACTTGATCTGAAGTTTCATGATCATGATCATTAACTTCCTCACTAATTGGTGTAGGCATCACTAGAACTGATTGTTGTGATGAACTACTTTCCAATTCGGGAGAAGGTACAACTACCTCATCAAGTTCTACTTTCCTCCCACTCACTTCTTTCGAGAGAAACTCCTTCTCTAGAAAGGATACATTCTTAGCAACGAATATCTTGCCTTCGGATCTATGATAGAAGGTGTATCCAATAGTTTCCTTTGGGTAACCTATGAAGAGGCATTTCTCCGATTCGGGTTCGAGCTTATCAGGTTGAAGCTTTTTCACATAAGCATCGCAGCCCCAAACTTTAAGAAACAACAGCTTAGGTTTCTTTCCAAACCACAATTCATATGGTGTCGTCTCAACGGATTTAGATGGTGCCCTATTTAACGTGAATGCAGCCGTCTCTAAAGCATAACCCCAAAACGATAGTGGTAAATCGGTAAGAGACATCATAGATCACACCATATGTAATAAAGTACGGTTACGACATTTGGACACACCATTACGTTGTGGTGTTCCAGGTGGCGTGAGTTGTGAAACTATTCCACATTGTTTTAAATGAAGACCAAACTCGTAACTCAAATATTCACCTCCACGATCAAATTGTAGAAACTTTATTTTCTTGTTACGATGATTTTCCACTTCACTCTGAAATTCTTTGAACTTTTCAAATGTTTTAGACTTATGTTTCATTAAGTAGATATACCCATATCTGCTCAAATCATCTGTGAAGGTCAGAAAATAACTATACCCGCCGCGAGCCTCAAGACTCATCGGACCGCATACATCAGTATGTGTTATTTCCAATAAGCACTACAAAAATAAGACACTTCCGTGATAATACGTGTTTGTCACAGTAGGTGACGTTTTCTGTCATGCATGTACATCCATGACGATTTTATGACAGAATCAAGATAGTCATACCTGTGCTGTCGTAGAAGTGTTCCATGACATTACCAAAATTATCATCACGGAAGTGTCCACTTCCATGACGATAAATCACGCGTCATAGAAGTGCTTTCGTCAAGGGTGACTGACACGTGGCATCCACCGTAACGGGTCGCCGTTAAGCTATCGGGTCCGGTTTTGGATCCGATAACCCGTTAACAGCCCGGACCAATGAGGATTTTCCACGTGTAAAATTGTCATTGGCCGGAAGAAACACGTGTTGGCTCACCGTTGGGACAGATGTCATCCATTCATTGGACAGGAGGCGCCTATGATACGTCGACACATGGCACGGCCCAATAAAGGCCCATATAGGTTAAAAAGGCCGGCTCAGTCAAAGGCCCGTACTACTTACTCAGGTACTAGTGGGCCAGCCCAATAACGACCTGTTTAATAAGGCCCATTTATGGCCCGAAGCCAGATCTGGCCCGTTAATTGTTCGCCGAATATTTGGGCCCACCACGCCCAATTGATGACTTTCGCCCGTTAGAGGCTCGATGTAGACATGGTCCCATTTCATCCCGGTGTGTCTTTCGGCCTGGGAATGGCTCGTGCTGCCCATGGGCCATATATGGTCCGGCGCGACATCCGGCCCACTAACGGCCCGTGATAAAGGTGGCAATAGTTCAGCCCAACATGACTTTGGGCCTGTTAAAGGCTTGTCGTATAATTCGGCTCGTTGATGCATGTACTAAGCTTTCGGCCTCTTAAAGGCCCATGATATCGGTGGGCCAACTAAGGCCCGAAATATGTTTCTGCCTGGTAACGGCCCGTCATATAACTGGGCCAAAAAAGGCCTGGTCTACCTTTCAGCCTGCTGAAGGCCCGTCGACGACTAGTGAAAATTGAGGCCCAACATGAATTTCGGCCTGCTAAAGACCCATGATTTCTTCTGGGTCATAACAGGCCACCAGAATATTCAGCCTGTTAATGGGCCAATGCTACATGGGCCAAACTAAGCGCTGGGTCCACAAAAGGCCCAACTAAAATTTGGGACGAATATAGGCTGGAGTAAGTTGTGGGCCTGGCGCAAAGTGTGAAGGCCCCAATGGCCATTCGGGCCCAAGAAAGATGCAGGCCGACCCAATTGTGGCCCGCTAAAAATGAGGCCCGTTAGAGGCGAATGTTTCGGCCCGGTCAACTACATCAGATTTTTTCAGATAGAGAATGATGGCAGTAACTAGTAGGAATTAAGAACAAACCTACTCTATACAATAAAGAAATTACGGCATAGTAACTTAGAATAAACCTACACTATACAATAAAGGATTTATGGTATATTACATCCACTGGGCATCGAAGTTCACCACCAGTGATCATAAAGCGCAACGAAGATTACAAAAAGTGGGCACCATTGCAGCATAATAAAATAATACTTAACGGAGACCACTTCCAAGACAGTTCAAGAAAGGTTAGCCTTATGCTGAACTGCTGCAAGCTGCCGAAAGAAGGCTGTGAGACCGCCTAGCATGTCGGTCATAGTTTCGTGTGTAGCTGTTTAGCAATGAGGTTCTCATTGGTGTTCTCCGCAATCTTTCTTAGAGATAGGACTTCAAGTCGAAGTTGAGTTGCGTAATGCCTTTCGCTGAACTTGGGACCAAGAAGTCGAACTAATTCAGATAGCGAATTCGTGAGCTTGTCGATCGCTAGTCTCAAGTAACTTGAACACTGCATCAAGACAAGACTTTGGGGTTGTCTCGCTATCTTCAAGATGTTTTGCCTTCTTTGCTGCAATATATGTTGGGTTTGTGTCACAGCCTTCAAGAGACTTGTGAATGCCATCGGGCATATCACCTGAAACAAGCGAGAGAGGCGATGTGTTTTGCGTGTATAAACAAAGATGATAATCTGTCTTGTCAATTCCATCCAATTTCAAATTAGAAAATAAAGAGTAAGTTCAAAATATCAATAGCATAATTTGGCATTGTTCATAATGCGGGAGCTTCACCACACTCTTTGGATTACCATGTCAACATAACAAGCATATATGAAGGGCAAAGACAATCATTGTATCTATTTTGGTTAATGTGCATGGCATGTTGTTCATATCATCACCACATCAAGAAGATAAAATAGGAGATGACAAGGTGCAAATGTGGGCTGCTTCACCACACATCGGATTATAGATCCACAAAACAAGCATACATATAGGGAGTATTGAGTAATGTGCATGGTATGAATAAGGAATTTGGTTTTACAAGTAAAACTTGGAACTTACGGTTGTTGCGAACATGCATTTTGATAGAAAGAGCAAACTAAATAGCATTAAACGATAGGGAGTATGAGCAAATTAAACAACAATTGAGGATAAAGGCTTTAGAAGGACTGACTTACATTAATAGTTAACACTGGCTTTATAATGCCCTTCTCCATGTCAAGGGAAGGATAACTCAAGAATTTCAGCACAGAATCTTCTTCATAAGCATTGCCTATACTCTAAATTTTGTAGAGAGTAATTATAGATATGATAATACTGGAAGGGATAGAGGATAATGAAGATAAGATGCAGATTGATGCTACATAATCAACTACCAATCCCTGGAAGTACAAGCGTTACAGGACAAAATGTACTAACAAGAGCAATGTGCTACACTTCTGCACTAGCATTGTCTGTGTATTCAACTTTTTGGTAAGATTAAATATAGATCTGATATTTTTTAGTAAATGGTGGGTGAGGGAGATAAGATGCAGAATGCTACACAATGAACCAATCCCTCTTCCCATAATACAAGAGTGTTTTGAACACTGGTGTACTGTACAAAACGTTCTTATATTATGGAACGGAGGGAATAGCTGTTAATGTAAGTACAGTGATAGACGACGTTCATTCCTTACTAGAGGACTGCAGAGCTAAACCTCTTCAAAATCATTGGGTTGATTCTAAATTTATGTAAGAGTCCATACGGATCTTATAATGTCCACCAAATAGACGATAACGAGGCTAACATGTGCAGTGATGCTACATAATCAAACAACTATGAAAGTAAGTATGGTCATACAGGGCAAGAGGTACTCACAAGAGCAATGTAGTGTGTAGTATAGTTGCGAGATTTTGTGGTCCATTGAGAATGAATGTTCTTTTGCTAACAGTTTTTGGTACAAGTGAGACGTTAAGGCAAACTCAGAAATGTAGTTCAAATTGTGATGTGATATCATAGACACTACCTTACGCTGTAGACGAGAGCAATGTGTAACAAGATTATTCCACTCACTATCTGATGAATGTAGCACCGGAGACTTTACAGAAATTTCGTTTAGAGGCTTGCCATCGAAGTGTGCTTGCCTTAGGTAGGAACGATACTTCATCAACGAGTGCTTGAAAAGCGCAACAAACCCTTGCTTGTCTTGACAATCCAGTTTGGTCCTCGCCTATTTAAAAGAATGAAATCTTGTGTCTTCTGTCAGCAGAAACATATGCAGTAATTACCATGAATAACATTAGTACATTACTTACACGTAAGTTGCAGAGGAAGACTGGAAATTGTTCTGTGTCTGTGGTATAATATTTCCATGAAGGAAAGATGCGCACAATGTTCCTGACAACAATATAAGCTTCATCTTCTAAACTAGGAAGAAATGGAACAGGGGTCCTATTTGCTACAATTGGGCTCTCTCTGGTTTGAAAAGGGATTTGGCAACTGGATTTGGTGTACTCTTTGCTGGAATGGGGGTTTTGCATCATAGAGCTGGTGCTATGTCAACTGGCATCATCATACTGTTTGCTGCAGTTGGGGTCTGCTGAGTTGGGGCATCAGAAATGACCAGTGTAGTAGGGCTAGAGTCTGCTAGAGTTGGGGTGTTTTGTGGGTCAAGTGATATTGCAACTGCACCTAATGGGTTATTTGATTTATTAGGTGTCACTACCTTTTCCAAATACTTTGCTCATGATCCTCCGCGATCAGCAATCGCCCTCTTCCTTTTGAACGTGTGATACACAAGAACAACTGAAAATGGATAGGCAGGGCGTATTCACATACACGATGTGTAAACTAAGCTAATGGCAGTGCAACAAAGTAGAAGCAATGCAAACCATCAGTTGCAAGATATGTGCGACCAATATAACCTTGGAAACTTAGAGCAAGCACCTTGATGGGTGAATAAGATAGGGCATCTGCCTCTGACTCCTCCACTAGGGAGCTACATTGACTTAGGTCTCCCTCTAGCTCAGAATCACTGTTAGGATCATAGTCTGAGCATGAACCTGTAGGTGGAGAGCGTTTGCATTGCATTGCATTGCATTGCATCCAGACTTGATTTCAGTCCCTTAATGCCAAGTTTGACAGCCATGGCATTGTTCTGCTTTATTCTTTTCATGCGCGCAAGCTCATAATCATTATGATGCTGTTCAGAATCTGAGATTCATGAAAACATAAAAAGTAGTCAGATTATCTATGGAATGCATTGCAGATTCAACTCAAGAGTGTCTCCTATAAACCCCTGCATATGCAAAGTTCACCCCCAACCGTGTTGACGCACCACACACGTAAATACAAACCTCTTATGTCTCTATAACAGTGCATACACATTTCAAAACTGAAGTAGGAACATTAGAATCATATCAAATTCGTCTTTGAACAAATAAACTAAGGAATTATCAGTCGCATAATGTTTAGCTTCAAGGGTGGAGTGCTAGTAGTGCGACACATAGCAAGTAGGCAGATTGTATTCCATGTAAAAGATTGTAGTCTATGTAAAAGCTGGAAATGACACTTTCTTTCTATGCAATGCAGTGCTCGTTGCCCACACATGATGGAAGAGATCAAACAGAGAAATACTATTCACTCATGTCTACGGTTCCAGTATTTTGAAATGGGGTGGTCCACCCTAAAAGAATATTGACAACAAATATGACAAGGCAAGCATAGATGTAGTGAATCAATCATTTACTTGTGAGCTTACTAGGACAGGTATGCAGAATTGTAACTGCAGTAAGAGACCGTCCAAAATCTGAATCAAGTTTGTCTAGAACTTATTGTTTGCAACTAATCGACGTGAATAATTGGATATCATATCGAATGAGTAAGAAAGACATGTAAAATTGTCAACAAACCTGGCCTGTAGTAGTAATCTGGGTCAATGTCACTACGACCAACAATCCAAAATGACTAGTGTCTGTTCCTAGGGCCGGAATTTTGAAACCCTCTGAACTTTACAGGTACTAAAGATTACTGAAATACATCTGAACCATTAAGTGTATGTAGCACTCAGCACACAACAAACCCTAATGATAGTCTTGCCTAATGAGTAATGAATCAATTAGAAAATGGGTGATGAGGAGTGGCTGCTGAGTGTTGAGGACGTATCTCAGTATAAATCGAGTTGGCTTAGTGGGTGCTGCACGCCTGAGCCCTGAACGCACTAGGAAGGTAGGCACGATGGCGCGCCCGGGCAGCGGTGACGCTGTTGGGCGAGCGGCTCCAGACCTCCTGTTAGTCCGGCGTCTCCTCCTAGAGTCATGCCGTCTGAGGACGGCAAGTCGCTGGTGAGGCAGGCGACTGCGGGCGAGTAGAGATCGGAAGCGCGCCGCAGAACAGAGCGGAATCAGTGCCTGGGCCGACCCAAAATCCCAGGGTGGGCGGGCACCCTGTAGAGATACACACCCGAGCGGTGAACATGCATTTTCGAAACTAAATTAGGAACATTTAGCTGACTAATTAAACGACTCTATTTTAATAATATCATACTCGTATTTGAACAACTAAGCTTGTTTAGCTTGATGGGTGGAGCAGTGCTATTAGGGCAGGAAGCACGTATGCTGATCGTATAGTGATCATAAAAGGGGAAACCCTAAGCATTTTTTTAGCAAAAGAGGGTTTCCCCTCGGATTTCTATTAAAGAAACCACCACGGAACCAACATGATCAATTAAACCCTAAGCATGATCAATTAAACCCTATTATGACTGTGCCATGGCAGATTTAAAGCTGCAAACCGGGGAAATGCTAGTTAGCATCCATTGTTTGCTTCAAACTAAGAACTAAATTCTAAGAGCTGAAAAGAAAGTACAGTAACCAAGTTACGATCTATTTTTTGGTTGAGATCAAAAAGTTGTGGAGATATGAAGTACCACCTCTCTTGCGGCGCCGTGTAGGCATCGGGGGTGCGATGGCTGTCGGTGGCGTTGAAGCAGATCTGCGATGGTAGACGGGTGCATCGTGTTAGAAAACGGCTAGTACTGACTCGGCCCGTGCCATGCCGCCCGCTCACCACGCGGTGATCGTGGCCTCACCCCGCTCCTCACGTAGCTAGCGCACGGCTCTCCACGAGACCAACTCCCTTATGTTGTAACTAACTATAGCACCTACGCGTGCTCACCTGTGTATATAAGACCATGCCTTCCATTGTAATACACACACAAAGATTCTCATCCTTCTTCTTGGCATCAGAGCCATCTTTCCTCCCTGTATCCCATGGCTGGTTCTCATGCCTCTGACGAGGGCTCCGACGCCAGCGAGCAACCCGACGCCGGCGTGACCTCTGACAGCCCACCCCTCCCTAGCGCTAGTGCACCACTGCCCACCGCCTCCACACACCTTCCTGTCCAGAGTGCTCCACCAGCCACAGCTCCTCTGCACCTCACCGTCGCGCCGCTCGGCTCGGCGACCACCGATGATGCGTCCTCCTCCATGGCGCCGCCTCCTTCGATCCATGCCGCCAGCGTCGGCGCCCACATCGACTTCAAGCTGGACGCCGTCTGCGGCAACTACTCCAAGTGGAGGTGCATCATGTCCTTCATCCTCCGCAAATCGGGTGTGGAGAGTCACGTCCTCGTCAACCTCGACCCGCACACCCAGACTGCGCAGTGGCGCCACGACATCTCCAGATCCTCCTCATGATCTACGGTACGATCACGAATGAACTTTATGATGTAATTTCCGCCCAAGATTCCACTGCCTATCATGCCTGGTTCCTCCTCGACGCCTTCTTCCGCGATAACCTCGCGGGCCAAGCCATCCACGTCGGCGTCGAGTTCTGCGCCACCGTTCAAGGTGACATGAAGATTGCCGAGTACTGCAGGCGCCTCAAGGGGCTCGCGGACTCCCTCGATAACCTCGACGAGCACGTCACCGACAAGACCCTCACCCTTCAGCTCATCTGCGGCCTCGCTCCTTGGTTTGGCGTCATGGTGTCCCTGCTAACGATTCAGGTGCCCTTCCCCACCTTCGTCCAGGCCCGCTCCAGGATGATGCTGGAGGAAATCAGCCTGGACGCGCGTGCCCGCGCGGAGGGGGCCACTGCCCTCATCGCCACGTACGGCGGTGGATCATTTGGCTCCGGCAGCTCCAGCGGCAGTGGCGGCGGCTCCGCTTCCACAGGCGGCATCATCCTGCGGCAGCCCGATCGCTCCTCTGACCGTGGCTGGCGCGGGCGCGGTTCCGGTGGCCGCGGGGCTCCACCAGTGCCTCCGGCTCCATCCCAGCAGCCCTGGATGGGCTATTTCGCCCCGTGGGGCGCTCCTTTCCCGCCGGCCGGCCGTGCACCGTGGGTTCTACCGAACGCCGCTGGCATACTCTGTCCGTGGCCCGGGGTTCCACACCATGTCTACCCTATGATCTACAACGTCAACCCTCCACCAACGTATGGTGCCGCACCACCAACCTACGGCAACCCGCCCTCCTACCCGCACCCGCCTCCACCTCCTTCATGGGACACCGGCCACATGCTCAATGCTGCCATGAACAACATGTCCCTCCAGGCGGGGCGGCGACGAGTGGTACCTGGACACCAATGCATCCAACCACATCACCAACAACGCGGGTAACTTGAGCTCGTCTTGTTTTTCTGCAAAGTATCCTTCCATCTTAGTTGGTGACGGCTCCTATATGCCTGTCCTTGCCACGGGCACCACCTCTCTCCCACCTCGCCCCTTCTCCCTTAATCACGTTCTCTTCGCACCATCTGTTGTCAAAAACTTGCTTTCTGTACGACAATTTACCATTGACAATTCTATTTCCGTTGAGTTTGACCCACATGGCTTTCTTGTGAAGGATCTGGCGAGCAGGACCCCTCTCATGAGGTCAAATAGATCAACTGGACTTTATCCATTCTTCGGCGAATCACCCACGGCTCTCTCCGTCAACATCGGCAACTTGTGGCACAGGCGTTCAGGGCACCCTAGTCGTGCTTCTCTAGCCAAATTAGCTCATTTTCTTTCTTCATGTAATAAACCCCTACCCCCTTTTCCACTTGTGAGGCGTGCCAGTTCGGCCGACAGCCCAGGCTCCCTTTCCCTTCCTCTAGTTCATTTACCACTTCTCCTTTTCAGCTTGTACATTGTGATCTGTGGACATCACCTGTCTCTAGCTGCTCTGGTTATGCATACTACTTGATAATAATAGATGATTTCAGTCATTACTCCTGGACTTTCCATTTGCATCACAAATCTAAAGTTGCCGATGTTATTATACGTTTTTCTTCCTACGTTCTCACCCAGTTCCATCTCTGTCTCCAGTGCCTCCAATGCGACAACGGAGGAGAATTTCTCAACACCAGCCTCCGCTCTTTTCTCTCTGCAAACAGCATCACCCTACGCCTCTCCTGCCCTCATACTTCGCCACAGAACGGCAAGGCAGAGCATGCCATCCGCAGCACCAACGACATTATGTGTACTCTCCTCCTCCAAGCACGCATGCCACCCGAGTTTTGGGTTGAGAGCCTCAACACTGCCACGCACCTCTTAAACCTCCGCCCTTCTAGCGCCATCGCCAACAACACGCCCTACTTCATGCTCCACGGCATGGCCCCTACCTATGACCACCTCCGCACATTCGGATGTTTGTGCTACCCTAACTTATATGCCACCTCCCCCCACAAGCTTGCTGCACAATCGCGCCACTGCGTTCTCCTCGGGCTCCCTCGTGAGCACAAGGGCTACCGTTGCCTCGACCTGGACACTCGCCAGGTCGTCACCTCCCGGCACATCATCTTCGACGAAAACCAGTTCCCCTACACACGGCCACACCTCCCCCACGTACCACAAAGAATCCCATGCAAATCCCACCTACCTCGTACTCTCCAGCCGCATCTACCTCGGGATCGCCGCCTGCCCACGCGCCCAATGCAGCTGCCACCCAACCTACCCACCAGAGGGACCCCACCTCGGATCCCGCGTCTGCGGATCCCGCGCCCACCACCCCGCCCTCCGCTTGGTCCCACCCTGGCCCCACGATGTCCACCACTCCCAGCTCACCCGAATCTACCTGGTCGGCCACTCACCGCAGCGACCCAGGGCCACCCCATCCCGCCTCGCCACCTGGCCAACCCCTCCCACCGCGCACTGTACCCATCACCCCACGCCGCAACGCTCACGCCATGCAAACCCGGGGCAAAGTTGGCTTCCTTCAACCGAAAAACCTCTTCTCCCCCGCTGCTCTCATCGCCGTTCCCGCCTCGCCTGCGATCTCACCAATACCTGCCGCCTACAAACAAGCCCTCCAAGACCCAAACTGGCGCCGCGCCATGCAAGATGAGTTTGATGCTTTGTTGCAAAAAAACATGTGGTCTCTCGTTTCTCGTCCTGCATGTGTCAACATGGTGACGGGGAAGTGGATTTTTTGCCACAAGCTACACCCCGACGGCAGCCTGGCGCGCTACAAGGCCAGATGGGTTCTCCGTCGATTCACGCAGCAGCACGGTGTTGATTTTGGCGAGACGTTCTTCCCGGTGGAAAAAGCCGACGACCATCCGTGTGGTGCTCAACCTCGCCGTCTCGTCGGGGTGGCCAGTTCACCAACTGGACGTGAAGAACGCATTTCTTCACGGCCACCTCGACACGATCGTCTACAGTAAATAACCCTCCGGCTTCGTCGACTCGCGGCACCACACGCACGTCTGCCAGCTGCACCGCTCCCTCTACGACCTGCGCCAGGCGCCCCGGGCGTGGTTTCAATGATTCACCGCCTACCTGCTCTCGCTTGGGTTTGTCGCGTCCAAGTGCGACACCTCGTTGTTCATTCTTCGCCACGGCACATACACAGCTTACTTGCTGATGTACGTAGACGACATAGTCCTCACCGCCAGCACCACCGCACTGCTCCGCTCCATCATCGCCGCGCTGCACCGTGAGTTTGCCATGTCCGACCTCGGCGAGCTACACCACTTCCTTGGTGTTTATGTCCACCGCACCACGGACGGGTTGTTTCTCTCATAGCACCAGTACGCGCTCGAGATCCTTGAGCGCGCCGCCATGAGCAACTGCCGCCCCATCGCCACGCCAGCTGACACCAAGCGCAAGCTCTCGCCCAGGCCGAGCCACCCATCTCCGACCCCTCCCTCTACCGCAACCTCGCCGGTGCCTTGCAATACCTCACACTCACTTGCCCCGACATCGCCTACGCCATCCAGCAAATGTGCCTCTTCATGCATGACCCGCGCGAGAGCCACTTCACCTACCTCAAGCGCGTCCTGCGCTATGTGCGCGGCACTGCTCATCTCGGCCTCCGGCTCCACCGATCGCACGACACCAACCTGGTCGCCTACTCCGACGCGGACTGGGCAGGCTGCCCCGACACGCACTGGTCCAAGTCGGGATTCAGCGTCTTCCTCGGCGACAACCTTGTGTCGTGGTCGTCCAAGCGCCAGCACACCGTCTCGCGCTCCATCGCGGAGGCGGAGTACAGCTCCGTCGCCCACGCCGTCGCCGACACTTGCTGGCTCCGCCAACTCCTCCACGAGCTTCATCGACCACCGGACAATGCGACGATCGTCTAATGCGACAACATCAGCGCAACGTACCTCTCCTCCAACCCGATACAGCACCAGCGCACGAAACATGTGGAGATTGATCTCCATTTTGTTCGCGAGCGCGTCTCCTTCGATGACGTACGTGTCCTTCACGTGCCTTCGATGTCCCAGTTTGCCGACGTCTTCACCGAGGGCCTCCCGACGGCCGTCTTCTGCGAGTTCCGGTCCAGCCTCAACATCGTCGAGGACCCTGTTGCGGCTGCGGGGGGCTGTTGGAAAACGGCTAGTACTGACTCGGCCCGTGCCGTGCCGGCCGCTCACCACGCGGTGATCGTGGCCTCCCCCCGCTCCTCACATAGCTAGCGCACGGCTCTCCGGGAGACCAGCTCCCTTCTGTTGTAACTAACCGCAGCACCTACACGTGCTCACCTGTGTATATAAGGCCATGCCTTCCATTGTAATACACACACGGAGATTCTCATCCTTCTTCTCATGGGGGGATAAGTCCCGTTGCGGTGGAAGAGAAGGTCGTGTGAGCGGCCCCGGCAAAGAGGATGACGGCGTCGATGAAGCGAGAGGATGCGACGCAAGGCTCTTGGTCCATCGCCGTGGATGATAAACTTCCATCTCTAGCAGTGGACGACATGGTCTTGGTAGGCACTCCGGCATGGTGGAGGACGATGGCGCTGGATGGGGTGGAGGACGGCGGTGCTGGATGGGGTGGAGGACGACAGCGATGGATGGGGTGGCGGACGGAGGAGGCTGGTGTGGGGATGGTGTTCTAGCGCGGACAGTGTATGAATTGGAAAATGGAGGGAGAGGTACGGGGAACCATGTTTTTTGGACGCGCCTGTCTGAAATATGGGAAACTTACGAGCTTAGCCCCCTTTTAAAATTTGGATGTCTCGTCGGTTGGGGATAGGACGGTAATCTCGCATATCGCAAATATTTGACCAGAGGGATTTCAGGCGAGGAGAGGGTGTTTTGGCGCCCATGGTTGGCGCCCACGGTGTATGAACGGGGCTGACAGGTAGGGCGGTTGTGTCACGTCTGAGTGAAGTTACAAACTTGTCCCTATTGATAATATTTGCCTACATCGATTTCGGCCGAGTCGAGTTTGTTTTGCCGCCCACCATGTATGAATGGGGAAATAGAGGGAGAAACATAGGTCTTTCGGACGAGCTTGAATCAAATGTGTTTTGCCACCCATGTTTGGGGCCCACTGTGTCGGAATGGGCTCAGAGGCGGTCATGTCACGTCTAATTGAAGTTACTAACCTACCCCTATTGAGATCAGTGGAAATCGGGCCGATGGATTGTCCGTGTAAGGGGTAGACAGTAATTTCCATCTCCCAAACACTTGGCTTCGGGCAGCCGACGTGGGAGTGGACATTTTGCCGCTTCTTTCGAATTTTGGGACAATAAGCATCCACGTTTACCCTTGGCAACTAAATTCAAATCCATTTTGTATTCCTATACGAATCTTTATAAATCATTCTATGTGTTTTTATATATCTTCAAAAGAACGACAAAGATGTATTCCACTGTCATATATGAATATGATTTACAAATGCAGATACTCGAATTCAGAAGCTAGAATCCAGTTTAAGGTGAATTCGAATATTTGGAACACTTTATGTCCAACTCAAATGTCACACGCGGCATAATGTGTACTCCCATTTAGATATCTACACAAGCGATGTATGAAGATTCCAATACCGAGTCAATCAACCAATAATGTACAAAACTAACAGACATATAAACACTTATAGAGTATATGGATCAATAATATCAACTAACATAGATAAGCCAGGCCGTTACTTTTTTTTGCTAGAAGAGCATCCTTTTTTAGCGAAGCTAGTACAACATCTTGGCCCTTTCCGATGCGTGCCACTTATGGTCTATCTATACTACTGTTATTTTTGAATGCACATTTGGCATATTTGTAGGTCTGGCACAACAATCAAAATGAAATGTCTCCGAGTCTTATCAATTAATACAGACTTGTGCTCAAATAGAATTACAAACAAAAAAAACAATTATTACATGATCTCTAAAACAAATGGTTTGATCGATTACATGAACAAACAACACAAAGGTTATTTAACGATGGAAAGAACATTTCACCTATGATTTACCAAGTGGGAATTTGATTTCCTTTTTTCCTTCAGGACCTTAACAATGCGGTCACTCAGCTTGTTTCGTTTTGAAATCCACCAAATATTTAATGATTGTCTTGAGTACTGCTTGTGATTGTGTTGTTTGCTTCCTCAACATGTCAACTTCATCTCTAAGTGCAGAAGCAGAATCTCTTTCTACCACTAGTTTAGCTCTAGAGCATCAGCAGTTGGCAATTCATGATGCACGATTGGGTCGGTGCCATTGTTGTGGGATGATACAACGTCCATGGGGACCTCGCTCTTTGATCTTGGGCTAACCTATTTTGCCACTAAAGTTCCGATTGGATTCCGAGAAGTTGAAGTTAGCAAAACATCTCAACTGGGATTTATAACAGCAGACCAGTTAAACAAACAAGGAAATAAAGAGTTTAAATTGGATGCAGAAAAGTAGTTATTAACATCATTGTAACCGGTTGTTGCAGCGGCAAAGCAGTTAAACAAACAAGTTTTGCAAAAGGTACCTGTTGTGGCACTGGAGTTTCTTTTGGATCCTGAAAAGTTGAGTAGCCAGTAACGTGATTAGAGCAACCGGTTGCAGCAGCAAAGCAGTTAAACAAACAAGTTTTGCAAAAGGAACCTGTTGTGGCATTCGAGTTTCTCTTGGATCCTGAAAAGTTGAGTAGTCAATAACTTGATTAGAGCAACAAGTTTGTAACACCCCGGATGTAGAATTCCATATTTGTCACTCCAACTCTTGCCATTTTTGGCTATGTGATATGATATTTCCTTCGTGGATGGGTTTTTGTCTTTCGTTTTGCATTTTGTTCATGTCGTACATTTCATATCATGTCATCATGTGCATCTCATTTGCATTCGCGTTCATCTCATGCATCCAGTCATTTTCCTCGTTGTCAGTTTCGCAATCCGACACTCCCACATGCACCCATTGCACCCCTCAAATATCGTTTCATGAGCGGGAGAAAAACATTATCGGAATGGGCCAAGATTTGTCGAGTGGCCTTGATACATCACCGGTAGGCTGCCTGTCAACTTTTGTTCCATTTGGAGGTCGTTTGATGCCCCAACGGTTAACCGGGTGACCGTAAAAGCCCCTCTCTTGTTGCAACCCAACACCCTACAGACAGCCCACTAACCCATCTAAACCCCCTCCATGCTCTCTGTCGTTGGATCATGATCGTGTGGGCAAAAACCGCACCTCATTTGGACACTCCTAGCTCCCCCTACATATAAATATACACCCTCCTCCAAAAATCACGGGCAAAACCCTAGCCATTGCCTCCACCTCGCCACCGGACGCGTTCGGACCACGTAGGACATGTCCGCGCCGCCGCTTCCCACCAGTCACCGCGCGCCATGATACGTCTCCAACGTATCTATAATATTTGATTGCTCCATGCTACTTTATCTATTGTTTTGGATTATAATGGGCTTTATTTTCCACTTTTATATTATTTTTGGGACTAACCTATTAACCGGAGGCCCAGCCCAGAATTGTTGTTTTTTGCCTATTTTAGTGTTTGGAAGAAACAGAATATCAAACGGAGTCCAAACGGAATGAAACCTTCGGAAACGTGATTTTCTCACCGAACGTGATCCAGGAGACTTGGACCCTACGCCAAGGCACCAGAGAGGCGGTCATGAGGGTGGGCCCCTAGGGCACGCCCCCCTGCCTCGTGGGCCCCTCGAAGCTCCACCGACGTACTCCTTCCTCCTATATATACCTATGTACCCCCAAACGATCAGAACAGGAGCCAAAAACCTAATTCCACCGCCACAACTTCCTGTATCCACGAGATCCCATATTGGGGCCTGTTCCGGAGCTCCGCCGGAGGGGCCATCCACCACGGAGGGCTTCTACATCAACACCATAGCCCCTCCAATGAAGTGTGAGTAGTTTACTTCAGACCTTCGGGTCCATAGCTAGTAGCTAGATGGCATCTTCTCTCTTTTTGGATCTTAATACAATGTTCTCCCCCTCTCTCGTGGAGATCTATTCGATGTAATCTTCTTTTTGCGGTGTGTATGTTGAGATCGATGAATTGTGGGTTTATGATCCAGCTTATCTATGAATAATATTTGAATCTTATCTGAACTCTTTTATGTATGATTGAGTTATCTTTGCAAGTCTCTTCGAATTATCCATTTGGTTTGGCCAACTAGATTGGTAGTTCTTGCAATGGGACAAGTGCATTGCTTTGGGTTCAATCTTGCGGTGTCCTTTCCCAGTGATAGAAAAGGTTGCAAGGCACATATTGTATTGTTGCCATCGAGGATAACAAGATGGGGTATTTATCATATTGCATGAATTTATTCCTCTACATCATGTCATCTTGCTTAAGGCGTTACTCTGTTTTTAACTTAATACTCTAGATGCATGCTGGATAGCGGTCGATGAGTGGAGTAATAGTAGTAGATGCAGAATCGTTTCGGTCTACTTGTCACGGACGTGATGCCTATATACATGATCATACCTAGATAACCTCATAACTATGCTCAATTCTGTCAATTGCTCAACAGTAATTTGTTCAACCACCGTAGAATACTTATGCTCTTGAGAGAAGCCACTAGTGAAACCTATGGCCCCCGGGTCTATTATCATCATATCAATCTCCATCACTTTTATACTTGCTTTGTTTTACTTTGCCTTTACTTTGATTGAAAAGTATGATTTTACTCTCAACAAATCTGAAAATTCCGTCATACTTAAATATTGCAATGAAAACCTTGCTCATAATGTCTATGTCCAAGAATTTATTGAAAGAATGACCGTTGCTTTGGAAGGAAATAATGATATGCATGAATCTATAGATAATGATGATTCCGATGATTTGATTGAAATATCCCTTGATGAACATGATGCTTGCTATTCTTGTGGCTATGATGCCAATATTTATGAAGATGAATTTGCTATAGTTCCTTATGTTAAAGATGAGATCGTTGCTATTGCGCCCATACTTGATAGTTCCTTCAATGAAAAGCATGATTGCAATGGTTTTACTAAAAATCCTCTTGATGTCAATTATGCTAATAATATGCAAAACCCTAAGCTTGGGGATGCTAGTTTTGTTGTGTCCACTATTTGTTGCAATGATCATGATTGGGGTGATTCTTCTTATAACCTTGAAAATTTATTTAAGCCCCATGGTGAGTATGAGAGCGATAATAGTGTTTGCAATAATATTGAAAGTGGGTTTGGAAGAGTGTCAGCTTTAGATCCCACATATTTGGAGAATATTCAATCTTATGAAATTTTTGATAAAAGTGGGCTTGGAGAAATCATGACTTTAGTTAATGATAATCCCACTATTTTGGAAGAGTGTCAACTTCGCATGCATGTGGATCATGTTGAGAATATGTTATGTGATAGCTATATTGTTGAATTTTATTATGATCCTACATGTAATTATTATGAGAGAGGAAAATACGGTTATAGAAATTTTCATGTTACTAAATTACCTCTCATTATGTTGAGATTGCTATCGTTCCTTTCCGCTTCCTTGCACATGCTAGTTTTTGCTTGCTATGATAATTTGTTTGCCTATAATATGCCTATGCATAGGAAGTATGTTAGACTTAAGGGTGTTTTTCACATGTTTTATGATGCTATCTTTGTGCCTCAATTCTTGTCTTTCATCTGAGCATCATTAAATTTATCAATGCCTATCTAGGGGCGTTAAACGATAGCACTTGTTAGTAGGCAACCCAATTTTATTTTTAGTTTTTTGTTTTTGCTTCTGTTTAGGATTAAATAATCCATCTAGCCTCTGTTAATATGTGGTTTTATCTTTTAATTAGTGTTTGTGCCAAGTTAAACCTATTGGATCTTCTTGGATGATAGTTATTTGATCTTGCTGTAATTTCCAGAAACTTTGCGCTCAGTGCCCGAATTGTTAAAAATCACCAGAACGTGATAAAATAGTGATTCCAATTTCTGCTGATCAATAAAAAAAATTTACAGGACGTCTAATTTTGGTAGAATTTTTTGAGTTCCAGAAGTTTGCGTTAGTTACAGATTACTACAGACAGTTCTGTTTTTGACAGATTCAGTTTTGCGTGTGTTGTTTGCTTATTTTGATGAATCTATGGCTAGTAAAATATTTTATGATCCATAGAGAAGTTGGAATAAAGTAGGTTTAACACCAATATAAATAAAGAATGAGTTCATTACAGTACATTAAAGTAGTCTTTTGTTTTCTTTCTCTAACGGAGCTTACGAGATTTCTATTGAGTTTTGTGTTGTGAAGTTTTCAAGTTTTGGGTGAATTCTTTTGATGGATTATGAAACAAGGAGTGGAAAGAGCCTAAGCTTGGGGATGCCCATGGCACCCCCAAGATAATCCAAGGACACCAAAAAGTCAAAGCTTGGGGATGCCCCGAAAGGCATCCCCTCTTTCGTCCACTTCCATCGGTAATTTACTTGGAGCTATATTTTTATTCACCACATGATATGTGTTTTGCTTGGAGCGTCTTGTATTATTTGCGTCTTTGCTTGTTAGTTTACCACAATCATCCTTGCTGTACACACCTTTTGAGAGAACCATACATGAATTGTAATTTGATAGAATACTCTTTGTGCTTCACTTATATCTTTTGAGCTTGATAGTTTTGCTCATAGTGCTTCACTTATATCTTTTGAGCGTGATAATTTTTGCTCTAGTGCTTCACTTAGATATTTTAGAGAACGGTGGTGGAATTGTTTTAAAGAAACTTGATCTCTCATGCTTCACTTAGATTATTTTGATAGTCGTTAATAGCATGGTAATTTGCTTAATGTTAATATACTTGGTATTCAAGATATGTGAAATTTTATTTTGAGTGCGTTGAATACTAAGATAAGTTTGATGCTTGATAATTGTTTTGAGATATGGAGGTGATAATATCAAAGTCGTGCTAGTTGAGTAGTTGTGAATTTGAGAAATGCTTGTGTTGAAGTTAGCAAATCCCGTAGCATGCACGTATGGTTAAAGTTGTGTAACAAATTTGAAACATGAAGTGTACCTGGCTTGTGCATCCTTATGAGTGGCGGTCGGGGACGAGCGATGGTCTTTTCCTACCAATCTATCCCCCCAGGAGCATGCGCGTAGTACTTGACTTTTGATGACTTCTAAATTTTTGCAACAAGTATATGAGTTTTTTTGACTAATGTTGAGTCCATGGATTATACGCACTTTTACCTTTCCGCCTTTGCTAGCCTCTTCGGTACCGTGCATTGCCCTTTCTCACCTTGAGAGTTGGTGCAAACTTCGCCGGTGCATCCAAACCCCGTGATATGATACGCTCTATCACACATAAACCTCCTTATATCTTCCTCAAAACAGCCACCATACCTACCTATTATGGCATTTCCATAGCCATTCCGAGATATATTGCCATGCAACTTTCCACCGTTCCGTTCATCATCATCATGACATACTTTACTTTTGTCATATTACCATTGCATGATCATGTAGTTGACATCGTATTTGTGGCAAAGCCACCATGCATTATTTTTCATACATGTCACTCTTGATTCATTGCACCATCCCGCACATCACGGAGGCATTCATATAGAGTCATACCTTGTTCTAGTTTCGAGTTGTAACCCTTATGTTGTAATCAATAGAAGTGTGATGATCATCATTATTAGAGCATTGCCCAAAAAAAGAGAAAGGCCAAAAAAAGAAAGGCCCAAAAAAAGAGAATAAATAAAAAGGGCAATGTTACTATCTCTTTTTCCACACTTGTGCTTCAAAGTAGCACCCTGTTCTTCATGTAGTGAGTCTCATATATTGTGCTTCAAAGTAGCACCTTGTTCTTCATGTAGTGAGTCTCATATATTGTGCTTCAAAGTAGCACCATGTTTTTCATATAGTGAGTCTCATAAGTTGTCTTTCTATACTAGTGGGAATTTTTCATTATAGAACTTTGCTTGTATATTCCTACGATGGGCTTCCTCAAAATGCCCTAGGTCTTCATGAGAAAGCAAGTTGGATGCACACCCACTAGTTTTATTTTGTTGAGCATTCATAGCTCTAGTGCATCCGTTGCATGGCAATCCCTACTCCTCATGTTGACATCAATTGATGGGCATCTCCATAGCCCGTTGATTATCCTCGTCAATGTGAGACTTTCTCCTTTTTTGTCTTCTCCACACAATCCCCATCATCATATTCTATTACACCCATAGTGCTATATCCATGGCTCACGCTCATGTATTGCGTGAAGGTTGAAAAAGTTTGAGATTATTTAAGTATGAAACAATTGCTTGGCTTGTCATCGGGGGTATAGAAGTTGGGAACATCTTTGTGTGACGAAAATGAAACATAGCCTAACTATATGATTTTGTAGGGATGAACTTTCTTTTGCCATGCTATTTTTAGAAGACATGATTACTTTGATTAGTATGCTTGAAGTATTATTATTTTTATGTCAATATGAACTTTTGTCTTGAATCTTTCAGATCTGAATATTCATACCATGATTAAGAATATTTACATTGAAATTATGCCAAAGTATCACTCCGCATCAAAAATTCTCTTTTTATCATTTACCTACTCGAGGACGAGCAGGAATTAAGCTTGGGGATGCCTGATACGTCTCCAACGTATCTATAATTTTTGATTGCTCCATGCTACTTTATCTATTGTTTTGGACTATAATGGGCTTTATTTTCCACTTTTATATTATTTTTGGGAGTAACCTATTAACCGGAGGCCCAGCCCAGAATTGCTGTTTTTTTGCCTATTTCAGTGTTTCAAGAAAGAATATCAAACGGAGTCCAAACGGAATGAAACCTTCGGAAACGTGATTTTCTCACCGAACGTGATCCAGGAGACTTGGACCCTACGCCAAGGCACCAGAGAGGCGGTCACGAGGGTGCCCCCCTAGGCGCGCCCCCGCCTCGTGGGCCCCCAAGCTCCACCGACGCATTCTTCCTCCTATATATACCTACGCACCCCCAAACGATCAAGACAGAGCCAAAACCTAATTCCACCGCCGAACTTCCCAGATCCACGAGATCCCATCTTGGGGCCTGTTCCGAGCTCACTTGAGGGGGCATCCACCACGGAGGGCTTCTACATCAACACCATAGCCCCTCCGATGAAGTGTGAGTAGTTTACTTCAGACCTTCGGGTCCATAGCTAGTAGCTAGATGGCTTCTTCTCTCTTTTTGGATCTCAATACAATGTTCTCCCCCTCTCTCGTGGAGATCTATTCGATGTAATCTTCTCTTTGCGGTGTGTTTGTTGAGACTGATGAATTGTGGGTTTATGATCCAGCTTATCTATGAATAATATTTGAATCTTCTCTGAACTCTTATGTATGATTGAGTTATCTTTGCAAGTCTCTTCGAATTATCCATTTGGTTTGGCCAACTAGATTGGTAGTTCTTGCAATGGGACAAGTGCATTTCTTTGGGTTAAATCTTGCGGTGTCCTTTCCCAGTGATAGAAAGGGTTGCAAGGCACGTATTGTATTGTTGCCATCGAGGATAACAAGATGGGGTATTTATCATATTGCATGAATTTATTCCTCTACATCATGTCATCTTGCTTAAGGCGTTACTCTGCTTTTAACTTAATACTCTAGATGCATGCTGGATAGCGGTCGATGACTGGAGTAATAGTAGTAGATGCAGAATCGTTTCGGTCTACTTGTCACGGACGTGATGCCTATATACATGATCATACCTATATAACCTCATAACTATGCTCAATTCTGTCAATTGCTCAACAGTAATTTGTTCACCCACCGTAGAATACTTATGCTCTTGAGAGAAGCCACTAGTGAAACCTATGGCCCCCGGGTTTATTCTCATCATATCAATCTCCATCACTTTTATACTTGCTTTGTTTTACTTTGCCTTTACTTTTTACTTTGCATCTATATACCAAAAATACCAAAAATATTATCTCTATCTGATCTCACTCTCGTAAGTGACCGTGAAGGGATTGACAACCCCTAATCGCGTTGGTTGCGAGTAGCTATCGTTTTGTGCAGTGTACGAGGGACTTGCGTGGCCTCCTCTTGGATTGATACCTTGGTTCTCAAAAACCGAGGGAAATACTTACGCCATCTGTGCTGCATCATCCTCTCCTCTTGGGGGTAAACCAACGCAAGCTCAAGACGTAGCACGCCACGTGGCCGTGCGCCCACATTGCCGCGCCGTCCTCCCGAGGCCCGGCCTGGGCCAGACGGGCCCTCCCGCCCAAGCCGCCCACGGTGCCAGCGCCCGAGCCGCCCAGCTCCGCCACTCGGCATGGCCGCCATGCGACTTCACCGACCTCCGCCGCCAGCTCCGCCCATCGGTCACCGCACCCCAACGCCGGTACGCCGTCCCCGCGCCGCCCGCTTCTCCAGCGCCCAGATCCGGCCGGGGCTCGCCGGATCCGGGTCCCCGGACCCTTCCCCGCCGGCCGGCAACCTCGCCGGAGTTCATCCTCCCACTTTGCCGGAGTTCGGCCCGATCCAAACTCGCCGCCCCGCCGTTGACTTTTGCCCTCGAGGTGGTGAAATTTCTTCCAAGTCCCCGAAATCCCTAACATTTTGTGCCCTACTTCGACATGACACATCTCCATGTACATCACTCCGTTTTGCATGGATAATATGTCAAAATGTTTGCCTCGTGATGCTCTTCACGTTAGTGTCATTTTCATGCTTGTTACTGTTCTTATTGATGCCCTAATATTCATTGCAAATGTGCTATATGATGTTGTCTGCTGGAATTTAACAGAACTTGATGATTTGTCATTTTAATTGCATTTTGTGTGTGCATCCTATGAGCATGATGTCTACATATTTTTTGAGATCCATCATGCCGTATTTACAGTGGAGCAAGTCTTGTATTTTTGTGAGCTATGTGGTGACTAGCACAAGCATGCAAAGTAGGCTTCATAATGTTGTTGAATTCAGACGCTTAGGGATTTTTGCCAAGTCCTTTTCCTGTTATGTTTTATTGCTATGTTTCCATGTTGCTACCATGAGATCCATGCACTTTTAGAGATAGTTCAGTAAGAGTGTTTTGAACATGCGGTATTGCTATATCCATTCATGCCTCTAGCTGCAATCATGGAGTAATATAGTCTGTCATTACCATGCTCTACTTTTGCTAAATATTGTTCCTGGCAGATTGTTACCATGAGATTCAGTTTTGCCATGTGTGTTGCTAGTGATACATATACCCTATGAACTTTCTCTTGCAATTTTTGGCTTCACATATATGTCTACTTACTGTTGGTTACCTTGTTATGCCATGAAATGCCTTTTGGTAAGGGAATTCAACTTGCAAAGTTGTTATCATGAGTCTGAAACTGTTCAGATAACTTGCCATGTTTGCATGGGTGCTACCATATTTTCCATGCATATTTGGGTAAAGTTCAGTAAGGTAGTTTTGTTATATGTCTTTATTAATATCATGCCATGCCTTTTTTTCCATGATATGTTCTTGTAGCATGTTGTTTGCTAGCTCTAAACATTGCTACATGATGCTGTTTTGACATGTTTAGTATTTTCACCAAGTCTGTGAATCTGTTATCATTTGCATTTTTTCCATGCTATTTTGAGCTTGTTCTATTGAGTTCTAGTAGGATCTTAGTGTTCATGATTTGTAGAGCTTCACCTGTACTTTATGGTCATGCACTTTGTTGCTATGTTGGTGTGCTGTAGCATAGTTTCTTGTTGCATTCTAAGTGTTATGGTGCTGTTAATCACATATTTGCATCATTCTTGTTTTGCTTGTCATTAGCAAACCGTGCATCCGTTTCCGGTGATCCTTATATCGATTTCTACCGAACTGACCCCATATTTCCAGCGGCGTGCTTGGTTTGCCAAGTTGATGCCTTGATCACCCTTTCCCTTCCGGAGTACCCATATGCATTGCACATCATACCTTGCATTCTATGCCATGTCTTGCATAATGTTGCTTGTGCATTGCACCGTGATTGATTGTTGTTCCGTTGCTTGTGTTCTTGCTTTGGATAGAGCCGAGAGACGATTTCATGAACGAGGAACCTGTTGAGTACGCTAACGAGGAGCAAGCTTTCGACAACTCTGAGAACTTTGCAAGCAAGATGACCATTACCTTCGATATCACTTCTATCTTTGCTTGCTAATTGTTTCGCTCTATTGCTATGTCGCACTACCTACCACTTGTTTATCATGTCTCCCATTTTTGCCATGTCAAGCCTCTAACCCACCTTCATAGCAAACCATTGTTTGGCCATGTTATCGCTTTGCTCAACCCCTCTTATAGCGTTGTTAGTTGCAGGTGAAGTTGAAGATTGCTCCATGTTGGGACATGAACATGTTGGGATATCACAATATCTCTTATTTAATTAATGCATCTATATACTTGGCAAAGGGTGGAAGGCTTGGCCTTTTGCTCGGTGTTTTGTTCCACTCTTGCCGCCCTAGTTTCCTTCATACCGGTGTTATGTTTCTTGATTTTGCGTTCCTTACGCTGTTGGGGTTATGGGACCCCCTTGACAGTTCGCTTTGAATAAAACTCCTCCAGCAAGGCCCAACCTTGGTTTTACCATTTGCCTAATAACAACTAAAACTTGCATAGGGACTTTCCGGACCCCGTGGACTTAATCAACCCCCCGGGCCAGTGCCCTTCATGAGTGTTGGTCCAAACTAGAGCACCGTGCGGGACCGCCCCTCGGCAACTAGGATGTGCTGGTACCTATACGCTTAGCTCATCCGGTGTACCCTGAGAACGAGACCGCGCACCTCCTATCAGGCTAGGTCGGTGCATCGGGAGGTCTTGCTGGACTTGTTTTACCATTGTCGAAATGTCTTGTAACCGGGATTCCGAGTCTGATCGGGTTGTTCCGAGAGAAGGAATATCCTTCATTGATCGTGAGAGCTTGTGATGGGCTAAGTTGGGACACCCCTGCAGGGTTTAAACTTTCGAGAGCCGTGCCCACGGTTATGTGGCAGATGGGAATTTGCTAATATCCGGTTGTAGAGAACTTGACACTTGAATTAATTAAAAAGCACAAACCGTATGTGTAACCGTGATGGTCTCTTTCTGATGAGGTTCAGGAAGTGAACACGGTGGGGTTATGTTTGTACGTAAGTAGTTTCAGGATCACTTCTAGCTTAACGACCATTGCGTAGCTTCTCATCTTACTCTTATATGCGTATGTTAGCCACCATATTTGCTTAGCGCGTGCTGCAGTTCCACCTCATTACCTTATCCTACCCATAAGCTTAAATAGTCTTGATCTCGCGGGTTTTGAGATTGCTGAGTCCTCGTGACTCACAGATACTACCAAAACAGTTGCAGGTGCCGATGATACCGATGCAGGTGATGCTACCGAACTCAAGTGGGAGTTCGATGAGGACCTTGGTCGTTACTATGTTTCGTTCCCTGATGATCAGTAGTGGTGCCCAGTTGGGACGATCGGGATCTAGCATTTGGGGTTATCTTAGTTTCAGTTGGATTTGACCGTAGTCAGTCTATGTGTGTACTTGGATGATGTATGATTTACTTAAGTATTGTGTGAAGTGGCGATTGTAAGCCAACTCTCTTTATCCCATTCTTGTTCATTACATGGGATTGTGTGAAGATGACCCTTCTTGCGATAAAACCACAATGCGGTTATGCCTCTAAGTCCTGGCTCGACACGTGGGAGATATAGCCGTATCATGGGCATTACAAAGTTACAACAGCAAACCTGTTACACAAATATATTTTTGAAAATGTACCTGCTGTGCAATTGGACTTTCAATTGGATCCTGAAAACTTGAAGTTGGTAAGATGATTACAGCAACAAGTTACAGCAGCAAACCAGGTAGACAAGGAAGTTTCTGAAAACATACCTATTGTGCCAACGGAGTTTCAGCTGGATCCTGCAAACTTGAATGTTAGCAATCAATAAATAAAGTTTTACAAGAGACAATAAGAACTAACATCAAACTAGTAAAACTAACCAGTTTTGGCAACGTATTTAATTACACATGAACTAGTAAAACTAACAAGTTATTGGCAACATATTAAAGTAACAAGTCGGTACCATTTACTAGCAACACAGACATCTGTAAATTTCTTTGATGTAAGCAAAATGATTCCAACACATATATAAGTTAAAAAGACGGTGTCCCTCATATAAACCTGACAGATGTCTATCTAAGAACATGCAAACATTACTAGTGCTACAAGTGATAATAGCAAACCATTTAAACAAACAGGGTATCGGAACGTAAATTACACGTGAATTCTGCTGCACCCTAGAAGTACATATGACCAGCTATCTACGTGCTTAAGTAGCTATTTAAATTCAGGCAAACAGGTAATTCTTAACAGTAAGTATCAAACACATAGATAGGTGCAGTCTATAATAGGATTAACAGGCTATGTCATTATGTAATCAGTAGCAAACTAAATTAAGCCAAGCAACGTAATTGAACAATTTGCAATAAATGGCTAACTAAAATTCCGAGAAGCAGGTAACTGAACTTACGCTAGCTCTTTGTACAGGAACACTGCAACTTCTTTTTCGCTTACAAGGTTCTAAGAAGGAGTCCATGGCATCAATTGCTTGGATACGCAGTCCCAATACTTCTTTCTTTCCACACTGCATTGGTAAGTTGAATGGTTAATCTGGTAAGATGGTGCGTCCTTGATATGTTATATGAGGACGTGTAGTCAGACTAGTTGCCACACACATCACACTGGCTTTTACTGTATATTTCATGCGCATTACATTTGGCATATCGAGATCTAAGCAATCTACAATAGGATGAAAAGACTAGCATCCTTCACATTATTGGCGAACTCAGTTCATAGAAACAAGCAATTCAACCATTATGTGGGTAAATCAAAAGTGTCACTCGAATATGATACGTCTCCAACGTATCTATAATTTTTTATTGTTCCATGCTATTATATTATCTGTTTTGGATGTTTAATGGGCTTTAATATACCTTTTTATATTATTTTTGGGGCTAACCTATTAATCGAAAGCCCAGTGCAAATTGTTGTTTTTTGGCCCAGTGCAAAGGAATATCAAACGGAATCCAAACGGAATAAAACCTTCGCGAGGATCGTTTTTGGAACAAACGCAATCCAGGAGACTTGGAGTGGACGTCAAGGAAGCAACGATGCGGCCACGAGGTAGGAGGGTGCGCCAAGGGGGTAGGCGCGCCCCCACCCTCGTGGGCCCCTCATGGCTCCATCGACCTACTTATTTCGCCTATATATACTCATATACCCTGAAAACATCCAGGAGCACCACGAAACCTATTTTCCACCGCCGCAAACTTCTGTACCCGTGAAATCCCATCTTGGGGCCTCTTCTGCGCTCCGCCGGAGGGGGAATCGATCACGGAGGGCTTCTACATCAACACCATAGCCTCTCCGATGATGTGTGAGTAGTTTACCACAGACCTTCGGGTCCATAGTTATTAACTAGATGGCTTCTTCTCTCCTTTGTATCTCAATACAAAGTTCTCCTTGATTCTCTTGGAGATCTATTCGATGTAACTCTTTTTGCGGTGTGTTTGCCGAGATCCGATGAATTGTGGATTTATGAACTTGATTATCTATGAATATTATTTGATTCTTCTCTGAATTCTTATATGCATGATTTGATATCTTTGCAAGTCTCTTCGAATTATCGGTTTAGTTTGGCCTACTAGATTGATATTTCTTGCAATGGGAGAAGTGCATAGCTTTGGGTTCAATCTTGCGGTGTCCTTTCCCAGTGACAGCAGGGGCAGCAAGGCACATATTGTATTGTTGCTATCGAGGATAAAATGATGGGGTTTATATCTTATTGCTTGAGTTTATCCCTCTACATAATGTCATCTTGCCTAATGCGTTACTCCGTCCTTATGAACTTAATACTCTAGATGCATGCTGGATAGCGGTCGATGTGTGGAGTAATAGTAGTAGATGCAGAATCGTTTCGGTCTACTTGACACGGACATGATGCCTATATTCATGATCATTGCCTTAGATATCATCATAACTATGCGCTTCTCTATTAATTGCTCGGCAGTAATTTGTTCACCCACCGTAATACATTCTATCTTGAGAGAAGCCACTAGTGAAACCTATGGCCTCTAGGTCTATTTTCTATCATATTAATTTCCTATCAATTAGCTATTTTTATCATCATTTATTTTGCAATCTTTACTTTCCAATCTATACAACAAAAATACCAAAAATATTTATCTTATTATCTTTATCAGATCTCACTTTTGCAAGTGGCCGTGATCGGATTGACAACCCCTTTATCGCGTTGGTTGCAAGGTTAACGATCTTTTATATATATTTCCAGTAGTAATTCTAGGTACATGGAACGAATGGGGCACTACGTTGGTTACCCACTGCTAGCCTAGCGGAGATTTCTCTATTTGTTGAAAGTGGAAAGGAGTCATATTTGACTCAATCTGGAGACGTTTCCGCCTATATTCCAACTAATGTCATCTCCATTGCAGTTGTTTTGTGACCGGCGTGGTCAATGAGGCCGGTCGAAAGACGT
>CM038677.1:189508279-189736308 GCA_021605205.1 Aegilops longissima
TTCGGAGAATCGCCACAACGTTTGCTTGACTGGTTTGAAGCCCTTTATTATATTGAGGCTATGTTTCGCCAGTCAGCATGGGATTCCTAGCATATCCTAAGGATGCCAGGCAAAGATGTCCCAATTCTCCCGCGGGAACTCGCGCAAGGCAGCGTCGACCGTCGGATCCAGCTGTGCTCCAATGGAGGTTGTCTGATTAGGATCCGTTGGGTGAACTTGAAATTTGATTATTTCGTCTGCTGGCTTGAAAGAAGTGGACTTCGGTCTCTTATCAAGGATTACGTCATCTCTGTCCACTGTGGAATGCAGAGTGGTTAGCTCCTCGGCCGCCAGGGCCTCGGATAATGCCTCGAGGGCCAAGGATGCGGTTTTTTTTCGGTGCGGAGTGCAATGTATGGTTCACTGGTGATAGTGATAACTCCGTTGGGCCCGGGCATTTTGAGCTTCATGTACCCGTAATAGGGTATGGCTTGAAAGCGTGTGAATGCGTCTCGCCCCAACAGGGCGTGATATCCGCTGTTGAAAGGTGCCATGTGGAAGAGCAATCTTCGGACCTGTAGTTCTCCGGCATGACGAATACCACGTCAAGTTTAATTTTCCCCGAGCATCGCGCTTCTCGACTAGGGATAATTCCTCGAAAGGTTGTACTGCTTTGCTCGATGCGACTCCTGTACATTTTGCATTTTATTGAGCCTGTTCTCGTAGATTAGGTTCAGTCCGCTCCCGCCGTCCATGAGCACCTTGGTGAGTCGAAAGCCGTCCACAATTGGGTTTAGGACCAAAGCGGCTGGTGCTCGGACTAATCGGGCCCTTGGTTCGTCGTTGGCGTTGAAAGTATCGCCATATCATTCCAAGGATTTATTGCGCTACTTGGTTGACTTTGGCGAGGTCGCGGAGCGCCTGTTTGCGCCGATTATTTGCAGAAAAGGTCTCGAAGACCATAAATACGTTGAGATTGTCATCCTCCGAAGAGTACTTCTCTGGGGTAGTGTTGGTGAGGGTGGCCTCACCGCTCTTAGCCACCTGCCGGAGTACCCAACATGCACGAAGGTTGTGTGTTGGTTCGGTATTTGGCGTCATGTGTATTCGATAGGGCTTGTCAAGCCATTCCTCAAGGATAGTTCTATGTCCTGTTAAGGGCATGATTTTCTTGTCCATGGGATGATGATCAGGTGCCCCGTGAGGGTGCATCCTTTTTGCCTGTCCGGTTGATGGCTTAAAGGTAGGAGGTTCCCATCGGACTGTCTGGGCTTTCCATGCGCTTTCCATTGCGCAATACTTCTATACTATGTGTTCCAAATCTATGAAGTGCATTATGCGACGGTGGTTGAGGGCATTGAGGATCCCCTCATCCAACAATTGTGGCAAAATACTGAAATCGCGTCATCGTCACAACAATCTTTGATCTTGTTTTTAACAAGGAGGAATGATGTAGGGCGGAACCCTACGTGGACAATCTTTCACGTTGGAGCGGATCCTACGGGGGAATCACGAAGAACGAGCGGAAGAACACGAGGAAATCACGGGAGGAGCGAG
Organism: Aegilops longissima; assembly: GCA_021605205.1. NCBI lineage: Eukaryota > Viridiplantae > Streptophyta > Magnoliopsida > Poales > Poaceae > Aegilops > Aegilops longissima. The sequence goes on from CM038677.1 coordinate 189,509,816, forward strand.
GAAAACACTCAACCAACAAGGAATCGGTCACACAAATGCTAGATCAAAGAACACAAAGGGAGATACATGATTCAAGGTCAACAAAGGACGATACAAGCGGTAGTCGTTCTTCTCCGTGAGGAGGTCTTGATGATGGTCTTCCGCAAAGGGAGGTCTTGAATCCAAGGTGGATCTTCTTGAAGAGGGGCGCGGTCTCTCTCGTCGAGTAGATCCGGTATGGATGAATGACTCTATCTAATGAGCTAAATCAACGCTAACCCTAAAAAGAGGAAGGGATGAAGTATATATAGTCTTGGGGGCGAAGGGGTACAAGGACAAGTCCGGATGCCTTCTTGTGACGGGGAGACCGGATGTCAGGCGTCGGGCGGATGTCCGGGCTTTCGAGACGCCGGATGTCCGGGCTAGGGGCGGATGTCCGGCTGGCGGGTCTTCAAACATAATCGGTGATGGAGGGCGGATTTCGAGGCGAAGGGCGGATATCCGGGGCTTCGGAAGAGCGGATGTCGGGCCAAGGGCCGGATGTCCGGCTGGGGCGGATGTCCGCCACCGTAGCAGTGGCTCTTCTTCCTTCTCCTTCCTTCGCTTCACAAGACGCTTGGCCTTGGTCCTTGGGCTCTCCATGGTCTCCTCGGGTGTACCTGAGTATGCACAAGGTCCGTGCTTGAAGTAGCATCCATGTCTTACATGCGGAAAGGGAAGATTCGGAAAGGAGCGAGTTCACCTTAGGTCCAATGGCGCATAGTCGAGGTCTCATCTTATGTATCCTTGGGGCTTGGAGAGTAGATGGAGTGTACATGGGGATGAACGTGGGATGCTCCGCATCATATCCCCTCCCTTGGGAACGATCCGACCTCGGATCGTGATCCTCATCACCATGGAAACGGTTGTCGTAGACGGACTTGTAGTTGGACGAAGTTGAAGACATGACGCAATCCAAGTAGTCCAAGGTGTCGCCGGAGTGATAGACATGCAAAAAGAGAAAACACAAGAAACACTCAGAAATACAATGGTTAGAGCACACAAAGTGTCCATCATGTAAGAATGAGTCCGTGCGGCAAGATTGGTCGTGACAAAGCGCAAGAAGCTTATCAAGATGATCTAGAATGAGATGCAAAGCATTCATGGGAACAAATGCAATCATTGTGCACACAATTGTGTTATTAGTATGAGCAATGCAACCACGGTGCAAAATGATGTCATAGTGAGACAGTTTATCAATAGCATGAATATGGCAATGGATGCTCAACATGTGTATGATATCATGCAATTGATGATAGGCAATGTGATCATTGTGTATGAAGATGCCATCAAGAAAGATCACAACAAATTTGCTAAGAAAATGCACAAGTTCATATATCATGGATGACATGGGAATACAAGATGCAACAAGGCAATCATAATGTGAGTCAATCCATGCATAAGACGCAAATTTGCTATGGGTATGATATGTCCATCGAGCATGACATGTATGAGCACAATCAACAAATATGAAGGTGTGGGTGCAATGTGTCAAAGGAGTGTTGAAGTACCAATGCTCGATGTCGTGGCATGAGTGGAGGTTCGAAGGTGCATCCCATAAGTCCGAGCGCTCCTCAATGTGAAGGTCCATAGAGTCGATCTCCGATGTCGATCCTCCATCCAATAGATGTATCATGTGGACAATAAGAAGGAAACAACAATGAAAGAATGACCCATCCAATATGCAAACTTGAGGATGGCTCAAAGGGAAGGAGTTCACCTTTAGTAGTTTCTCGAGAATGTTGGTGTCGCACATCATGTACGCCTTCACATAACCAATATGTCTCATGACGGCACCGCCTTGTGAATCCTTCAAAATGAGAGAACATGACAAACACTCGGAAAAACAAATGAGGTTAGCGGAAGTGCAAAACCTATCATTCGTGTGGTAAGATACCCAACAAGTGTATGCATCATGCTCATCATAAGAAAGTACAAGGGAGCATTTCATAGTATGGAGGCATATGATGCGAGAACAACCAAATGCAATAGGCGCAATCAAACAAGCATGCATCACAAGTAATATGTCAAAGTCTCCAAGATCAATAAGCATAGTATGGTTGCACTCAATACAAGTGGATAGGAGAGAGGCAACTAATGGACACAAGAGACAATGATCAAGATATATCATGTGAGAGGCATGAACATATATGTCATCAACCCAAGAAAGCGAGTAATAGTGGAACATGGGTGATGCAACATAGCAAGCAATCATAGCTATCAAGTCAAGCAAGCTAGTAGTGCGAAGATGCAACATACTAGAAGGAATCATGGCAAGCATGTCATGTGTGCAAATAGTGGGCATGGATAATTCACATGGCATAGCACAAGCATGAAAGCAAGATATGAGAAAATTATCATCAATGTATTGGTGAGATGCCATATGTAAATAGCAATGTGACATCATGACTCTCCCAACACAACAATCAACAATAGCATGGGGCACATGATAAACATGGCAAAAGCAACAAGGATCTCCACGAAGCATGCAAATACACATAGGAGTATCATAATGGTGAATCATGGGTATATGCAGGCAAGGGTCACAATTGCATGGCAAAGGCATAGAAGCAAGCATAGCATGCAATGTGAACACGGTAAAATGAGCATAAGGTGACAAGTGGTAAATAGCCCATAGCCGTGTGAGAGACAAGTAAAAGAGATGCGCATAGTCGATGCGCAAAAGGAATGGTGGGAATGAAAGTCCACGGGATCCCAAAGCATCGTTGCTCTCAAGAGCTCGTTTCGTCAACTCTTGGGATTGAGATGTTGACGAGTATACATGAGTACCTACACAAAACAAAGACAAAGGAAAAATTGTGTGTGCGTGGTAGATGTACGCATCATCCATCATGATGCATACGTGCATGTGTCGGTTAGCACAAAATATATAATGCTCAAATAAATGAGATGCGTGATATAGAAACATGTCATCCATCATGATAGGTTTGTTATTATGTATAGCATAATGGAGAATCAAATTGTGTAATGCATCATGAGAAATATGTAGAGCATTGTTATTCATGGGAAGCATATGGTGCACGCAATTATGGGAATCATGCAAAGTATGGAATATATCAAAATCTCCTAATATGTATGAGGAAACTATGGGGGTCTCCTCATGAGCATTAATGGAAACATCACGTGGGGAATATTGACAACATCCAAAACAATGCATATTCGAAACAATGTGATCATGGCATGGAATAGTAGATGAATTGCGCAAATCATGTAAAGGAAGCATGGCAATATCATCACAAGAGAAGCAAAAGCCAATGACCATCATCTCGTCATCTATGCCATAAGTGCAAATGGGATTTATTTTAATGGGGCATGCATAGTTACTATGTTGAGATTGTAATGATGCAATATGGTAGATCTCACTCATAGCATATGACAAGTTCAATGGATTGTCAAACATGAAGTGACCAATAGAATTTTCACAAGATGTCCTATGGAGCATAGCATCACAACTAGGCAACTCAACATGCTCATCATCATATTCATCATAAATAGGTAAGTGAAGGCATGAAGAAGTTTCACTAGCATGAAGCATGCTAATAGGTGGGTCAACATCATGGGAGAAATCGATGGTAAGAGAGTCCACTAGTGGGACAAGAGAAGCACCATCACCTATGTTACCTTTGGAGCGTCGCTCATGTGTTGTAGGTGAGGTGTTGAAGATCGTCTCGTTGTCATCTTTATCTTGATGGAACCATGTGGGGGGTGTATCATCGTCCACCATGGCCATCGTCGTCTCCAATGTAGGGATGGACTCGTCGAGGATAGGCATGTCGTCATGTAGGAGACCTAGCACCAAAGAAGAAAACACACTAGGAGTAGAGGTTAAGTCGTTAGAAATCATAGTGGCCTCATATGCCGTGTCAACTACCTCACTCACTAAGTGTTGTGGCTCACGCACTCCCTCAAGGATGCTCTCACTCGTATGGTGGGTGGAGTCACTCAAATGGCGCTCAACCTCACATAGGATGTGTGGCATGCTCTCATGTGTGGGGCTAGTGGTGGTCACACTCATCCTCTCATAGGAAATGCTCTCAATGTCACGTATGGTGGAGCCACTCATGTCACTCATGGGGTGGTGGCTCTCCTCACATGGCAATTGGGGCATCTCGACATATGTGGGTGCCGGAGAGATGTAGGTGCAAATGTCTCCATGCGCGGTCGCGTAGCTTGACTCGGAGTATGAGTCCAATGTGGGCGTCGTCTTCATGTTGTTGAAGAGGTTCGCGCTCGTCGCTGTGGTCGAAGGGGATGGTCCTTGCTCGACCGCCTTGTCACCGTCTTGGTGTTGGAGGCCCATATGATGTGGCATATCATAGCTCGTCTCCATGACCGAAGGGAGTTTCCCATGCTCGGCCATCTTCCTTGAGGGGCTTCCGAAGATGGAAGTGTCGCCCTCGCTCTTAGGTGGTCGCCTTGGACTTGATGAAGTCGATGTAGGCGTACACGTGGGGAGTAGGCGAAGATGCCGTACGTCCAAAGGCGAAGATGCCTTGAGAACACTTGGCAAAGATGCCGAAGTGGTTGTTGTAGCCGTAGCGCCGTCTTGGTGGTGCTCGTCTCGCGGTCTTCTCTTGTGCTTATGAAGCTTCGACTTGGAGCGAGGTAGGGCTTGTTGGGACTTGTGCCTTTGCGCTTGTTGAGCATCTTCATGATGATGGTGTCGTTGTCGCACTTGGGCTCGTAGTAGATGTCGTTCGTCGTCGTCGTGCACATGATGCTTGGAGGTGACTTGCCCTTCATGACGATGTTGATCACGAACATGATGGTGGTCACCATGTAGATGTGGACGAGGATGATTTGCACTTGCATCTTTTTCGCGCTCCAAAGACTTGTGGCTTGAATGTCGCCGCCTTGAAGATGACGAAGGGGAAGAAGACTTGATCAAGGCTCTAATCTCCTCCATCCTTGCATCTTGCTCCTCTTTATGTGCGGCAAGTTTCTTGTCGAAGTAGTCCCTTCTCCTTGCTTCGGAGTGATGAATGTCGATGGAGATGTTCTCGATGCGCCTCGCAATCTTGATTGTGTGCTTTGCACTTGTCGTTGTAGATCGAAGAGGCGCTTTGGTGATGTAGTTGTTCACGCCGTCGTTGTTGTCGAAGACCGGAGATGAAATGCCTTGCCTATCCATCACAAGACTCGAGCAAATATGAGTGGGAGAAAGAGAAGAACTTATACCAATGTACCTTGACCGATGTTGAAAATGAATCAAGTTCAGTCAAATGCGGACAATGAAATAGCACTATTGGTACCAATCCTTGTCGGTTCTCACACCTACACAAGTAAAGCTTATGGAGGAGCTCGGTGAGGATAGTGGCACAAAATTTGATGCAAAATGTTAGCAAGAGTCAATAATGTTGAAAGAGATTCACAAATTCGCAAGTGAAACAAATGGACCAATAGCAAAGAATGGCACACGGAAACACACACACGGATAGATAAATGGGGTCGTGCAACCAAGGAATGAGCACAAAATGTGGAATCCACGGAAAACGCCGTGTTGCAGAACTCAAGAGAGACGCTATACGATTTCTCAATAGGCGGATCGACACTTGTGCACAACCTATAAGATGCAAAATGGATAAACTTATATCCCAAGTATGCTATGTATGTATGGTTCCCGGTGTTTCTCTCAAGATGATCCAAGATGATCGGATATGACAATCTTATATGCAATATGGTATGATGCTATGGCACTTGCTTACAAGCTCTTTGCTCTCTTTCTTTCTTTGCTTAAAAGCTTATTCTCTTTTTTTTTGTATGGCCAATTTTGCACAATGCACAAACCAAGATAGCAATTGTGTATATGCGGGAACAAACTTGAGGCACAATGGATAATATGATACCAATATGATATGGTATGGTATGTAATGGAAGGTATGATCACTAATGTGCACAAGTAACGTTGTCGGCAATACTCAAATGGCTAGTCTCGATAGGCAAGTAACGCAAAAGTAAGGCTAGGGGTTAAAAATGCAATGGCAAGGGGAATATACAATGGAGGGATACCACGATACCAAGATGATATGGAGGTTACCGTCCGGCGATGATGAGTAGCGGTGTTCTTGATGTAGAGACCAAGATGATGGAGACTCGTCCCTAAGTAGCCGAAACACCTTAGGAAACGGAAAAACCGCGAACTCAAAATCTCAAACGTCAAATGTCAAAATGGTGGTAGCGGGAATGCGGTGGTGGTTTGCATTTTATTGAGCGTGTTCTCGTAGATTAGGTTCAGTCCGCTCCCGCCGTCCATGAGCACCTTGGTGAGTCGAAAGCCGTCCACAATTGGGTTTAGGACCAAAGCGGCTGGTGCTCGGACTGATCGGGCCCTTGGTTCGTCGTTGGCGTTGAAAGTATCGCCGTATCATTCCAAGGATTTATTGCGCTACTTGGTTGACTTTGGCGAGGTCGCGGAGCGCCTGTTTGCGCCGATTATTTGAAGAAACGGTCTCGAAGACCGTAAATACGTTGAGATTGTCATCCTCCGAAGAGTACTTCTCTGGGGTAGTGTTGGTGAGGGTGGCCTCACCGCTCTTAGCCACCTGCCGGAGTACCCAACATGCACGAAGGTTGTGTGTTGGTTCGGTATTTGGCGTCATGTGTATTCGACAGGGCTTGTCAAGCCATTCCTCAAGGATAGTTCTATGTCCTGTTAAGGGCATGATTTTCTTGTCCATGGGATGATGATCAGGTGCCCCGTGAGGGTGCATCCTTTTTGCCTGTCCGGTTGATGGCTTAAAGGTAGGAGGTTCCCATCGGACTGTCTGGGCTTTCCATGCGCTTTCCATTGCGCAATACTTCTATACTATGTGTTCCAAATCTATGAAGTGCATTATGCGACGGTGGTTGAGGGCATTGAGGATCCCCTCATCCAACAATTGTGGCAAAATACTGAAATCGCGTCATCGTCACAACAATCTTTGATCTTGTTTTTAACAAGGAGGAATGATGTAGGGCGGAACCCTACGTGGACGATCTTTCACGTTGGAGCGGATCCTACGGGGGAATCACGAAGAACGAGCAGAAGAACACGAGGAAATCACGGGGAGGAACGAGGGAAAACACTCAACCAACAAGGAATCGGTCACACAAATGCTAGATCAAAGAACACAAAGGGAGATACATGATTCAAGGTCAACAAAGGACGATACAAACGGTAGCCGTTCTTCTCTGTGAGGAGGTCTTGATGATGGTCTTCTCCGCAAAGGGAGGTCTTGAATCCAAGGTGGATCTTCTCCGAAGAGGGACCGCGGTCTCTCTCGTCGAGTAGATCCGGTATGGATGAATGACTCTATCTAATGAGCTAAATCAACGCTAACCCTAAAAAGAGGAAGGGATGAAGTATATATAGTCTCGGGGCGAAGGGTACAAGGGACAAGTCCGGATGCCATCAAGGCAGAGTGGGAGGCCGGATGTCGGGCGTCGGGCGGATGTCCGGTCTTTCCCGAGGCGCGGATGTCCGGGCTAGGGGCCGGATGTCCGGCTGGCGGGTCTTCAAACGCAATCGGTGATGGAGGGCGGATTTCGGCGAAGGGCGGATATCCGGGGCTTCCGGAAGAGCGGATGTCCGGCCAAGGGCGGATGTCCAGGCTGGGGCGGATGTCCGCCATTGTAGCAGCTGGCTCTTCTTCCTTCTCCTTCCTTCGCTCACAAGACGCTTGGCCTTGGTCCTTGGGCTCTCCATGGTCTCCTCGGGTGTACTGAGTATGCACAAGGTCCAAGGCTGAAGTAGCATCCATGTCTTACATGCGGAAAGGGAAGATTCGGAAAGGAGCGAGTTCACCTTAGGTCCAATGGCGCATAGTCGAGGTCTCATCTTATGTATCCTTGGGGCTTGGAGAGTAGATGGAGTGTACATGGGGATGAACGTGGGATGCTCCGCATCAAGGAATCTGGCCCAAAAGTGATGGACTGTTTCCTGAGGTTGCTGTCGCACATACATTAGGTCGCATATGTCCGGAGGACCGGAATTGCTTGGGGAATATTGCTTGTGGTGGGCGGGCGGGCTTAAATCCAAACTCTGTCCCATTGTGGGATCCGGAATTTGAAGAATTTCTGAGGTCATTGGCCCAGGATCCGGAGTGCCTTGGGAGTTTTTAGGCTCAACGCCTGCTTCTATGTTTGTAGGATAGAGTGTCTCTTCCCGAAGATGGGTATCCGGCTCGCAGGGCTCGGAAATCCGAACATAGCTTGTTCTCAGCATAGGGGAAGAGGTATTCTCGGCTTGTTCCTCCACAAACGCTACCAGATGGGTGATCGGCGGGGACTTGATTTCTCTTTGATCAGGTTTAAGCCCAATCCAATCATAGTCTGTTGCGACCCCCAGGGCGGAGATGCGATCTAGCATTTCGTTCAAAGACGAGACATCCGCCAGATCCATCTTATCGGAGCGTTCGACGCTGATACAGAGATGATGTTCGGCGATTTGGGGGACCGCCTTCGGTTTAACGGCCGATCGGGCCCCTATGGTAAAACTGCCGAGCTGGAGGGTCTGCCCGAGAACTAGGGCCCTCCCAGAGGTGATTTTGTCATTGATGACAAGGCAAACCATCGATCCTTCTATTGACGACATAGAGGAACTCTCAATGAAAGCACCAATGTCGGTGTCAAAATCGGCCGATCTCGGGTAGGGGGTCCCGAATTGTGCGTCTAAGGATCGAAGGTAATAGGAGACGGGGGAAATGATGTTTACCTAGGTTCGGGCCCTCTTAATGGAGGTAATACCCTACTTCCAGCTTGATTGACTTTGATGAGTATAGGGGTTACAAGAGTTGATCTACCTCGAGATCGTAATGGCTAAACCCTAGATGTCTAGCCTGTATGATTTGTGATAGCCTCTACGGACTAGACCTCCGGTTTATATAGACACCGGAGGGGGCTGGGTTGTACAAAGTCGGTTTATAGAGGAAGGAAACTACACTTCCGAGCGCCAGTCTTGCAATCCACGCAAAGGAGAGTCCCATCCGGACACGGTGGACGGCCTTCTACCTTATATCTTCACGGCCCATCAATCCGGCCCATGTCACATAGCTGGGCCATCCGAGGACCCCCTCATCCAGGACTCCCTCACACCCCAAGATAATATTCAAGGAAGATCCAAGCAACCACTACAAAAAAAGACACATCCGTGACATTTTGGGCCGAACGAAATTTTTTTCTATCATACATATGACATTTCTATGACGATAATTGTGACAGAACCCAGTATTATCATAGATGTGGTGGGCTCCTACTTCTATAACAAAAAATCATGACAGAAAATGGGCTTTTTGTCCTGGGCGGGCCGGAGACGCAGCTGCATGACATTCTTTGGGTCGTCCATGACGGAAAAAAACCATGGTAGAAGCGAGGGGTAGGAAAATTTTGGGGAGTTGCCGGTTACGGTGGGAGGTCGGGGGCCGAGCGATGCGCGTTTCTCTCATACACATACGCGCGTGTGTGTGCGAGGCATTGCCTCTAACTGAACCCGAGCGGTTGCACTGCAGGCTACGCGTTACTAAACCCGAGCGATCGATCGATGGCTGTTAACTGAACCCGATGGAGCGATTCCTTTGCTACTGCTGCTAACTGAAGCGGTCGATTGGATGAGCGATGGCGTTGCGGGGGGTTGGATGAATAGTGAGCGGTGGCGTTGCCTCTGGATGAACAGGACCCGTGGTGTGGAGGGCTGGATGAGCAGATGAGCGGTGGAGGGTGGCCGTGGAGGGTGGTTGAACAGGACCCGTGGTGTGGAGGGCTGGATGAGCAGAGAGCGGTGGAGGGGTGGCCGTGGAGGGGTGGTTGAACAGGACCCGTGGTGTGGAGGGCTGGATGAAAAGTAGAGCGGTGGAGGGTGGCCGTGGAGGGTGGTTGAGCAGTGGCGGTGGAGTAGCGCGGTGGAGGCTGGATGAGCAGGAGCCCGTGGAGGCTGGAGGAGGTCGACGGTAGCTGTGGAGGCTGGAGGAGGTCGACGGTGGAGATGAACAGTATCCGTGGAGTCCCGTTTTGCGACGCCACACCCCTCCCGATGAACAGGACCCCGTTTTGACCGTAGGAGGTCCGTTTCCTCCGTTTTGCGGTACGCCACACCCCTCCCGATCAACAGGAACCCCGTTTCGACCGTAGGAGGTCCGTTTCCTCCGTTTTGCGGTACGCCACAACCCTCCCGATCAACAGGACCCCCGTTTTGACCGTAGGAGGTCCGTTTCCTACGTTTTGCGGTACGCCACACCCCTCCCGATCAACAGGACCCTGTTCCGAACGTGGCCGGTCGAACACAAGGCCGTTTCCTCCGTTCTGCGGTATGCCAGGCCTCGTTTCCATCGCCTGTTCCGTCCAAGCCGGTTGGCTCCCACACGTTCCGTTGCCTCCCGATGAACACAACGCATTCTGTTGCCTCCACATGAACACGACGTATTCCGTTGCCTCCCCATGAACACGACGCATTCCGTTGCCTCCCCATGAACACGAGCCCTCGCCGTACGTATGCGCGACTAGGCGTTCAAGACCCCGCCCGTATGTACATATACGTGGCTATATTTTCTTTCTTGCACCCTGGCCGTTGTACGTACGTGTACATGCTACGTGCGCGCCTCTACTACGACACGTGCGCGCCTCTACTACGACACGTGCGCGCCTCTACTACGACACGTGCGCGCCTCTACTATGACACGTGCACCCCTCTACTACGACACGTGCGAGCCTGTACATCGACCAGTATGTACGTACACGTTCGCGACCAGAATGCCAACGCTACGTACGCTTCGACCAGGTGGGTCCCGACCGCCGAGCACTTCCTTGCTGCGAAGATGTAGCTGGTGGGTACCAGCGGTCGGCGGTGTTTTGTTTTTTGCCGGACGCACTTCCTTGCGTGCGAAGGTGTAGCTGCTGGGTCCCAGCAATCGAAGCGAATCATTTTTTGCGGACACACTTCCTTGCGTGCGAAGGTGTAGCTGCTGGGTCCCAGCAGATCGAAGCGAATCTTTTTTTTGCGGACGCACTTCCTTGCGTGCGAAGGTGTAGCTGGTGGGTCCCAGCGGTCGGAACCGTCGTTTTTTCGGGCGCACTTCCTTGCGTGTGAAGATGTTCTTGGTGGGTCCCAGCAGTCGAGAACAAATCGTTTTTTTTCGGACGCACTTCCTTGTGTGCGAAGATGTAGCTTGTGGGTCCCAGCGGTCGGCGAATCATTTTTCGCGAAATCGGTGGCCCGTCCGGTGGGTCCCGCCTGTCGGTGGATGAATAATTATTTTGCGCGTAATAAGGAGGCACTTCCTTGCGACTGCCGTGGACCCGGTGTCGGCCTCTCCACGTCTGATCCACGTCCGATGGAAGTCGTTCCTTGACCACGTTGACCACGCCGCGCCGAGAGCACCACGGCGGTGGGCGACGGCGAGGCCTGGAAGGGGACGGCGGAGCCGAGGAAGACGCGGCGATGGATGCACACGCGGAGAGGAGTACGAGGTTCACTGGTTCGGCTGCTTGTTGTCGTCGCCGCAGAATAACAGGTGTGGGTGAGTGGAGGGATGGCTGGCCAGCGGTGGGAGTAGTAAGGCGGTAAGGCCTCGCGGCAAACCTGACCCGCCACGGGAGGCAGGAGCAGGCGGCACGACCGGCGCTGCTTTGGGCGGCTGGAGCAAGAAGACCAGAGGTTGAAGAAGCATGACGGCCGTTGGATGGACATCGTATGGTCACTGCAGCTAGAATCGTTTATTATTGACTAAGTTGACAAAGCCCTTGGTACGTCAACTTAGTAGGCCTGGTCGACTTCGAAGCAGTGCGCCCGGATGTCGGGGAGGAATCATTTTTTGGGCGGGTGAAGCTAGAATATCCGAGATTGAAGAAGAAGCACGGCATCTGTTGAATGGACATCCAACGGCCACTGCTGCTAGAACCGTGTGTTGACTATAAGTTGACAAAGCCTTGCATACGCGTCAACTCTGTTTTTTTAGGGGACGCGTCAACTTAGTAACGCCAGAAGTGTGTGGCAGAGAACTTATAGCCCATTTGAGATTTGTAAGAATGTGTAGCCCATTTTTGAATTATAATGGAGTTTACTATAGCCCATTTACAGTTTGTTAAAAGTACAGCCCATTTCAACCAACCGTTCAAAACAGAATTCAATAAAAATTTCCCACATTTTGATGGGATCCGAATATTTTTATCCCGAAATTTCTAGTCAGATTAAATACAATTTCAATATAAATTTATATTACGTAAAAATCCAACAAAACATTGCGCTCGCAACAATTAATGAAATTAAAATTTTCAATATTCCAAAAATAATATCTTATAAAGTAATCACTATTTGGTGTATTTTTTAATAGTTACTACCCAATTTTTATAATTACATCCCATTTATTATTTCTTAAAGCCCATTTTCTTGTCAAGCCTAATGCATCCCTCCTAAGACAGATTTCTAGCCCAGCGGGGCAGTGAATAACAACTTGACCTTGCATGGGTATTCCTAAAAAAAGTATAGCTGGGCTAGCCATTTTCACTTGAAAAAATTAATATCGGGTTGGATATCGGCTCAGGCTAGGCAGGGCCACAGCCTTGATTAATACCTGCAGCGATGTTTTGTTGTTGTTAGGAGGAGAAAAATTAATATCTGGGGTAAACTTAAAAATCTGCAGTCTTGACACCTCAAAAACACAAATCTTGCTCGAGCTGCTTGGTCCCGGTGTCGGCCGCTTCTTGTGCAATTCTCTCGTTTATTGACTACTCCTCCTTTCGGTTTATAATGATCAATTCAAAATCTCACCAATCAAGGTAGATGGCGAGTGGTGGAATACTTTTTGTAGTTTGGCAAAAGCACCTAATTAATGCTCTTGTTATCCTCAAAAAATTATGTTTATCAATGCATTAATTGCAATTCATGCATGCATAAAGTACATGCATTGGTCAATTTTCTCTTAATACTTGCATGCAATGATCTAATGCACCTTGGAATCTGAACATGTGATGGAAAACAACCAAATTGAGCCTTATAAAATGGAAAAACTAAAATTTTGAGATAAGCCCTATAAACCGGAAAGGAGGGAGTACATAGGTTGACAATTGTGTGGGACCGTGATGTCAGGAAACCAGGAGGAAGCAAAATAAATTATAGTTATATATATATATATATATATATATATATATATATATATATATATATATAATAAGGAGGCACTTGCATACTGAGGCTATGGACCTGGTGGGTCCCCATTGTCATCCTATCCAAGTAAAGTCATCTCCTCACCCTTGCGCTTTCCGTCAAAGCAGTCGGCGCCCGGCCGCCCGCTTCTCGGTGCAGGCGATTGCTCCACATTCAAACGACACAAGCACCGTTCGTCCATCCATCTGCCTCACACATTAATGATACGCGGTTGCCGAGGCGGCTACTCCGGCGCCACACGTCCGTCCCTCCGCCCGCCCACCATTGCTATATAAAGCTGCTGCGCCGCCATAGCCGCGATCATCGCATCCGTTCCCTTTCTCCTGTCCACACCACTACTGCCCACCATGGCTTCCTCGCTCGGCGCTCTTGGAGACAGGCGGACGGCGGACCACAAGGAGGTGGCAGCCATTGCTGCTGACCGGTTGGCCGGCAGGCAGCCGAAGGACGACGACGTCCTAATGGAGAACATGGTAGTCGACGATCCGGCGCCAACCCCCTCCTCCGCGCCATGACCATCGGCGAGGCCCGTGCCCAATATATGGACAGGGTGAGGCTGATGCGTGAGGAGCAGTTCCGGGAGGCGCAGGCCGACGCCGCCTACAACCTCCATCTCCTCCAGGAGCACCTTCAGGCGGAGGAGCAGATCGCCGTGGAGCGGGCGGAGCAGGAGGCGCTGCTCGACTCGTACCGCTCCGCCCACAAGGGCCGCCTCGAGCGCTGGCGGTACCGCATGCGGGTGGCGGAGGCTGCGGCCTCCTACAAAGAGGCTAGCAAAGAGGGCGATGAAGCGGGTGAGGCGCTGTTTGGCGAGACCGAGGACGAGGTAGAGGACAATGCCAGCTCCGACGAGTCCCCGCTCCGCTGGCGTCGACGACGCCCTAGGCCCCACGGCGCCAACAACGAGGCAGAGGACACCGCCTGCTGTGCCGAGGCCCCGCCCCTCCAACAACGAGGCAGAGGACATCGCCGGCTCAGCCGAGGCCCCACCCTGCCATCAACGTGGGGGAGGATTTCCACCGCTCCGCTCAGGCACCGCCCGCTGGCAACGAGACAGAGGACATCGCCGGCTCCGCCGAGGCCCCGCCCCGCTGCCAACGAAGTTGCGCCACACAGAAAATGAGGAAGAGTTGAACACGGTAGGTCGCCGCCGCTCGGGTCCAAGTAAGGCCACCGCTGCTACCCTCCGGTTGAAGCCAAGCTAGGCGGGTTGACCATTGATGGCCGCTTAGCTTCTTGGCGGCGACGTGGAGTCGGAGAGCTGCGCTCGAGAAGAACGCTGCTTCTACTTAGCTGCTGGTGCAGTTGGCTGGTGACACGTGGGCCCAACAGGCCACATGTCGATTACAACTGCACTGCAGTTAAATCATCAAGCTTCTGTTCGCTCGGCGGGACACAGTGGGTAACCGGTTAATTAATTATACCTCCAGCGCACCCCTTTTTAGTTTTTTTTTGAAAAGGAGGATGACCCCCGGCCTCTGCATCTGGGAGATGCATGCGGCCACAAACACCCCTTTTTAGTTGAAGAATGTATGAAATGTAATGAAATCCGGCATGTTTATATGAAATCCGATCGTGTATGAATGAATTTATTTCGATTAGTTCGAATTCCTGTATCACTGGCATTGGATGAACATGCAAAACAATACGTACTAGCATTATTCCCAGGGTGATCACCACGTTTGCAGCAGTTTCACATGTACTCCCTCGGTCCTTTCTAGTCTGCATACAAGTTTTATCTGCAGTCAAAGTATCTCTACTTTGACCAATCTTATACAAAAAGTATGCACTTTCACAATGTGCTAAGTAAAAAGGAATGAAGGAGTACAAAGAGTTTGAGAAGCTTTTAGAGTTCCTTTACATTGCAATCAAACACACAGGCACTGGAATTCATAGAGAACATTCAAAACAATCGATGATTATGCATCTCGGCGACTCACATGTCGAGGCAATATTTACTTCACAACTAAAGAATAAAGAAAAAATTGATCGCCGCTCTACGACAGCAAAGGCGTCCCATTCAAAATATCAAACGCATATCTTGCTAAAATCAATGAGCAAAATTTGACAAGGTTGTCCCATTCCAAAATATCAAATGCCTACGATTGTGGAATGGGCAGGGTTTGCCATCAGTTCGGACATTGACATGGCACCTCGTGCTAAATAAACCATTTGTTCTTTTGTGCGGTTCCACCAAAATCAACCAAATTCACGTAGCTTGTATGATTTCGCCCTTATATGTTGCAGCGCCTTGAACTTATGGGCACCTCCTTTCTTGTGGTGGAAATGAATGATTCGATGTATTCATGAACATTTTGTGCAGTTCCGTTGAAATCAACTTTGAGCACCCTGTTTGCACAAATACAAAAAGTGATTAGTATAAAGCAAACTGTACTATGAATTGGCAGTTTCAACAGGCACATACATGGTCCATGTAGAGCACACTTTTAGAAAAATGGAACTCACCGAAAGAATCCTAGAACAACATTGTACTCAAGCATCATAGCAAAAAATGGAGATTTGTCGGTCCTTACGAGCTGAAGTTAGTTTGGTCTTGTGGGGAGTAATGTAACCATCCTTCAACTGCTCCTTCCGATGAGAAGATAGAGCAGGGCTTCTTCATCATGGCATAATCGGAACTAGTCACTTCACGTACTCCATATTCTTCTTGAGAGGAAGATGATCCTGTTTGCTCAAAAAAAGGAAAGGAAATATTTAAAACAGCACAGATGAAGCACTTCTCAAGGACAATACCACTTTTTCATGACAAGTATCTAAGCAGTAGCACAACACCAATAGAGATGACAAAGCTCAATCATATGGATGAAATCGGTGGGTGAGTACCAACATTTGTTAGGAGGCTGATTGTGTAGAGCATACAGATGAAGCACTTCTCGGAACCATCTGTTGCTATCTACGGGGTGGCCATGCTTACTATATACTCCTCGATTAGTTTAATGTTTCCAACATCTTCTTGTGCAGTTCCACTAAAATATATGGTATCTTCAAAGAAGATCCTGTTTGCACAAGTAGAGATAATTACGTATGGCATCAAATCAGTGGCAAAACAATTGTTCGTTCCAGCCATAGCAATAAATTAAGATGCAAAACTATATCATTATTCATCACAGTTCCGATTGCTTCATTACAGCACGGGAGTTGATTTTGTTTTCTTCCGCTTGTTCTTCCCTTCATCACTTGGTTCAATAATGAGACAAGCTTAGCCTTCAATGTAAGATTTGGCATGTCAATTAGGGAGCAAAAGTATAGTACTAAACTTAATTTTCGATGAAAGTGGCAAAATACAGGCCATCGGTTGTGAAATATCCTTATCTTACCTCAATGGGATATTACGGTGCACATCTGATTGGAAGTCTTGTCTCCATTTGTGCAATTCACTAAAATCAAGCAACATTATCGTACAAGTAGCACAACATATGAAAGCACACTGCAGAATCATGTGAAAGAAGGCTAATCTTGACCTCTCATGATGCGAATTCAAACAACTCACAAGAAGAAGATCTGAACCAAATTAGCCTTAGCGGATAGGAAGTAAGATCTCCTCTTGTGCAGTTCCACTAAGATCAAGCAATCAAGCAACGTTGTCGGTGTGACATTTTGGTTGAACTGCACAAAACACTCTTAAAACAAAAGTGTTTTGTGCGGTGCAACAAAAGGTCACAATGGCAACGAGGTGAAGTAGATAACCCTGTTTACAGAGGTGCAAAGGAAACAATTAGTGGTCAATAACGGTGGATGACACGAAGCCAACAAAAGAAGCATCTACCTTATCTAAATGGGAAAGAAAGCAAGGCAGTAGCATTTCTCAAGCGGTGGCATTGATTAATATTAACATAGAGATTATATTAACAATAAAATTAGTTAAACATGTAATTTGCTTTTAAGCGTGGCATTACATCAATTTTCCAGTGGCATTATTAGAGGTGTTTGTTTAAAGGGACATTTTGGTGTAGGGACTAAAAAACTCCGTGTCGGTCACATCTAAACCAAGCAGGAGGGACTTTTCGGGACTAAAAGTGGGCATTTGGGACTAAAGAAAGAAGACCCGAGGGAGTCTTTTTGGGACTTTTCAACAGTTGCCCCTGCCACGCATCGCACCTTGTTTCTATTAGTTCATTACTAGGGGTAACATGGTCTTTTATCATGTCATTTAATAACCTCTAGTCCATGTTTAGTCCACGGAACCAAGCAGGTAGGGACTAGGAGTTTTAACCAAACAGGGCCTTAGATTAACAACAGCTAATGAGTTGCAGGGACGGTGGGCCACCAGCACCATGTGCATCTACCGATGTCTTGTGGTCATGCCTGATCTGTTGCAACAAAGAACAAACAACCAAGGAGCATATTTGTGTTGGTCCCAGTTTTGTTATCTTTAGACACCTTTCCCTATGTGGCTTGACAAATCTAGTCTGCTCAAACTCTCTGACCTTGTCCCTTCCTTTCCTTTTTGAACTAGTACTTTCGCCCTTCCTTTCCTCTTTGAACCACGTCCTAGATTTATGCGATACAACTTTCCCCACTACTTTCCCCCATTCCTTTCCTCTTTGAACCACGTCCTAGATTCATGGTATACATGCAGCTAGAGCAATGCATGTGGAGTAAGTAAAATACTCCCTCCGTTCCCAAATATTTGTCTTTCTAGCCATCTCAAATGGACTACAACATACGGATGTATGTAGACATGTTTTAAATTTTAGATTCACTCATTTTGCTCCGTGTGTAGTCAGTTGTTGAAATCTCTAGAAAGACAATTATTTAGGAACGGAGGGAGTATACCTTAAGGTTCTTGGGGCGTGGTTCGGTGGGCGACGGACTGCTGAAGAAGAAGAAGGGTCGGAGGCCCTCCAGCGCCCTTGTTGGGTGGAAAGTGAACAGCGCCGCTAGTGGATTCCCTCCTCGCTGATGGCGGCAGCGTTAAGCCTCCTTCCCTTCCGTGGACGGATCCTGCCGGCTCTTTGAGCAGCATGAGGGGAGAGAGGCCAACGAAGTCTTGTTTAGATCTAGAGAGGCGAGAGAGTGTGAAGAGCAACTACAATGGCTGAGGCTCCGGTGAGGAGAGGCGAGAGAGTGTGAAGAGAGCAACTACAAGCGCTGAGGCTCCGGCGTGTATATATATCTTGGAGAGAGAGAGTGTGAAGCGTGCAAACCCTAGAAAACATTTTGACCAGTCAAAGAATCCTCTGGCAAAAATATGCTCAAGTGTAGTTATCGAACCCGAGACCTCAAGTTTGATGGCGAACAGGCTAACCAGCTACACAACCCTCCGTTATGTTCAACGAGAGGAAAATAACCTTTATACATTCCTGCATTAGTGTGACAGCGGGCATGCCGTGTTTTTTTGTGTGTGGGGAGTCATTAGGATTTCAATCATAATCGTGTCATGTGGCTTTGGTGGTAAGACTATCCACAGTGGTGTAGAAATAATGCAGCCTTAGTCACCTTACCTCTCTCCACGTAATACGTTGGGTCCCACCGGTCGGAGGGTGAAACAAACAAATTAATAAGAAAAATTAAAAGCGCCAGTGATGTATCTTACTACCTCACACATCTCGCTCTTGCTGGGAACACTGTTCAATTGATCCCTCTGTTCGCTCACGTACTATTTTAAGTGAATCCTTATTATAACATGCACACAAATTTTGGGCACTTGTATTCGACTTAAGTCGGTGTGCCACCGTATCTCGTATACTTACTACTCCCTCCGTCTAGGTGTAATAAGTCACGTTAGAAGGTGCAGCGGGACCAAGGTGCGTGCGTGTGCGTGTGTGTGTTTAACAGCATGTGTGTGTTAGAGAGTGCGACAGATCGACCTACTCCTACAAAGATATGGTGTGTAGTGTATGATTTTAGCTTGAGTGGTGCATCCTCTCATTTCGGGCGTGTCCGGTAGGGACATGCGGACAGCTGCCACGCCCGCTCTGACCAGCTGGCCCACCCAAAGCCCCTCCATCGCCATGCGCTTCCCGCCGAGACGGTGGCGCCGCTCCAAAGAATCGTGTGTCGCATTCATGCCGGGCAGAGCGGACGCGACCTCTCACCTGGCGCAAAAGTGATGGTTGTTTCGTCCGTCCAACTTCTTGCTGGGTCTATGTGATTTGTGGCTCATTGGTCTTTATTCTTGAGGTGGTAGGACTCTTTGGATGTCCCACGCTTTCGGCGGAAGGAGGTAGTAGATTACAATTTTCTCCATTCTTACAGCGGAGGAGTGCAAGAGCGGTGAAAACACGCAGCTCGGTGATTACATGGCCCACCTCACACTATCACCGTGCGACACCTAACTCTTTACATAGTACTCCCTCCGTTCCTAAATATTACTAGATGAGTCCCAGCGTTGCATGAACAGCGGTATATCTCTCTGCATAAAATTATCGATTTCATAGAACTAAAAAAATCTATAACCGCATGACAAATGTGGTAGCCAAACTAAATAAACTCCCATCATCATTTAGATCATCCCACGTAAGGAAAAAGATCAGCCAACTCCTACTACATAATGGGATTATATTTTCTTTTGACATGTTAATGGGACTTAAAAGCTCACTTACATGCATGCTACGGTGCATGCTTGCATGCGAACATGTTGATGTGATTTAAAACCCACTCACATGCATGTGCCACGGTATTTCTGCATGCTTGCATGTGGCTTAGTCTTGAGCCTCTCAACGTCTAGATCAGGCGGCTATTATGACTGATTTACTTCATCTAACAGCTACGTCAATTTTGATGATGTGGCTCAAGGAGAGGATAGAGAATTCCTAGTAGTGGGGCTAGCTATTACTAGTAGATAAGTCTTTGTAGAGATTCCACTAGGTGAACTACATACGGAACAAAATGAATGAATCTACACTTAAAATGCATCTATATACATCCGCATGTGGTTAATGGTGAAATCTCTACAAAGACTTATATTTAGGAATGGAGTAAGTACTAGTATAGTACTAGTATGTACTGTAATTTATCAGCGAGATAAATTTGTACAATGCTATGAAGCTTCCAGATCCTGTTACATGTATCTTGTGTCCAAGGTTGCCCGTTGCAACATTTCATCAAATACAAAGGAGACTAACATGCATGCTATTGCATCTCAATGATTGACGGATCATAGCAAATATGTACTCCCTCCGTTCCAAAATAAGTGTCTCAACTTTGTGCAAACTTTAGTACAAAGTTGTACTACTACTAAAGTTGACATTTATTTTGGAACATAGTCAGCTAAAGAAAAAAACGATCCATGCAGTCCCTAGCCCTTGAACCGTGAACCTGACCAGGCTTCAATTTGTTGCAGCGTTCGAGCTTCCTAATAAATGAAGTTTGCAACCTTTTGACCATCGGATCATTTTGTGCAGTTTCACCAAAATCGAGATGAGCATCCTGTGGCAAAGAAATTGAAGAAGCGTGATTAGAATAAGATTACTAGGACTAGTTGATGAGACATAAACTCATCACAAATACTGATGCGTAGAAGCCGGTGAGAGGTATCGGTATGTGCGGGGCAAAAGTAGAGAAATATCCACGAGGGAGTGATGTGGGAAGCTGGAGCGATGGTGCAAGCCGGCTGTAAAGGAGTTGTACACGAGGGCGTAGCTCAACCTTGAGGAGGCGGCGGAGGCGGCAACTGCCCACGTCATGGCGATGAGCAAGGGCGAAGGCAACCTCACGGCTTTGTGAGAGAGAACGGCGGGGAACCCTGATCGGGACGTGCCGACAATGGATTTTCGCCGTCGGTGACGGCCACCGCATCTACACTAAGCATCCACCCCTTCCCCAAGCGGGCGTGATCCGCCGGGATGTTAGAGATGTGGCCACGAGTTGTTTTGTGCGAGAGAGTGTGAAAAAGCAAACCCAGACAAGCAACCGTGTAGGCTGGCCCGTCGACTATGTATATAGTGGGCGGTTTCCTTTTCTCTCCATATGAACCTATCATATTGCGTACGTGCCACTGAAGAAAAAAATTATTTATAAATGGCGCGGCACCTACTAACCTTGCGCTTGGCATCTCCAAAATATTAACCTTGCGATTGGCTCTTTGCCTCTTCGGGAAGTCGAGCAATAATGGTAGTGCAGTATATATCGTTCTGGCTATATGAGACCGAATGAATTGCTGCACGTCCACCGTGGCGCGGTCGAGGGCGAGGAGAGTGCTACTACATACGGAACAAAATGAGTGAATGTACACTCTAAAATACGTCTATATACATCAGTGTTTGGAGTATGTACTAGTAGTTCATATTGAAATCTATTAAAGGACATATATATTCCAAACAATATGATATAATCTCTATAACCAAGGTAGAGGAGTAAACAGAGGGAGTAGTAAATTTTTCTCCTCGTCCTGCGAGCCACCGCGCGCATGGGCGAGGGAGGAGCAAGCTTCACCTCATCCTGCGAACCACCGCGCCCGTGGGCGGGGGAGACGGCGTACTAAGCAAGCTTCTCCTCGTTCTGCGAGTTGACGGGACACATCAAAAGTACTCCAGTGTATAGTGCCTTGCCTCTAAGGTAGGCCCCACATGGTTTGCCTCTTTTTTTAATTTAACATAACGCGTCAAGTCGCAATTTGTTTGTTCACCCGTGATAGACGATCCTCCCTCCACCAAGGTGGCAACCAGTACACGTGCCAAATTACCACGTGGGCTGCCTTTTTCGTACGGAAATGAGCTCCACCGTGTACCCGAGCGGGTGTGGTTGGGAAAGATACGGGAGTACGTGCACCGTGCATGCACCTCTTCTCTTCATGCCAGTCCCCCACCTACGTGGGTGTGTGTGAGAGATACAAACCGCGTTTGTGAGTGTTTTTTGTTTTGTGTCGGGGATGGGGGTGGGGTGGGGGGTTGATTTCGTGAATTATTTGTGGGAATATGTGTCGATGACATCTCAAACAAAATTTTGCATGCAATGTGTGTGAAATGGAGGCATATCCATATCATACATAGAGGGTCGGGCAATCCACGAGAAGAGAGGAGGGTCATAGCTATCGATAGAGTCGAAGAGAGGATCAAGTGGGTGGGTGCGAGATCGATGAAGAGAGCCATCGAAATTGTGTGTGTGTGTGTGTGTGCAAGTCAAAGATATAGGGCGTGGCCTACGGAAAGTTAGAGGGCACATGTCAAGTTTGTGTGTGGCGGGGAGACATGACTAGGCGCTTGATGTATCGGTGTGTGTGTGTGGGGGAGGGGTGGGGAGGGGTGGCGGAGGCCTAACTATAGAGATAGAACGACTCGTATATGTGTTGAGAAGGAGAGACCCAACTATGTCTTGAGGGAGATCGGTCGACATCCATACATAACTGAAGGACGGGAAATATGATGGGACAGAGAGAGAGAGAGAGAGAGAGAGAGAGGGAGGGAGAGGGGTAGAGTGCTGGATGGTGATGGAGTTGCTTCTCGGAGATGTTGGGAGAGGCCTACTAGACAAATTGAGGGTGGAACTGCAATGTTATCAATAAGAGTGGGGATGTATTTCTGTGTGTGCTTGTGCGTGATAGATCTGTCGGGACGCATCCATGGATGATGAAGGGAACCATGTGTTTGGTAAGCAAACCTAACTAGATCGGTAGATCAATTGTTGTTTGTCGGAGGAAGGAGAGACACAACTAATGAGGTAGATCGATCGATGTGTGGGTAAAAGCGAGTTATAAGGACCTAGCTGGCTATATGTATAGCGAGAGATCGGTCGGTGTCGTCCATTTGTTAGAGGCAAATAAGGCCCAGTGAGGCGGATGAGACAGAGAGAATGGAGCTAGGAGGTGGTGCGAGAGGCCCAACTACTAGCTAGATAGGAGGAGGAGTGTGCGGTTGTGAGATCGATGAAAAGAGGCGAGAGTTTACGTGTGTCGACCATATGAGAGACATGAGGCAAGGACACATAAAGGAGGAGATTGAAGCTGTGTGTGTATCTTTGTAGGCAGGCATCATTGGAGAGGTTTATCAATCGGTGTGTGTCGGAAAGGAGTTGTGGAGAATGGGAGAGCGACCTAAAGAAAAAAATGAATGTGCCAGTGGATAGAATGCCGAGGGAGGGAGGGCGAGGAGGCGTGTGCATGCGAGAGAAAGTTAGTGGTAGCTATCGTGGTTCTAAGTCGTGGCAGGTAGAATGGGGGTAGGTATGGAGGCAATATCCTAGCTATGGAGTAGTTAGTACATGCGAGTTTACGAGTTCAGGCCCTTCTCGGAGTAACAGCCCTACGTCTCGGAGCCCGGAGGCGGTCGACTAGATTATATGTGTATGAATTACAGGGGTGCGAACCCTTCTACCTGTGGAGGGGGTTAGTGCGCCAGGACCCCAGCCAGCCCACGTAGTAGAGGGTTTAAGGTGCGTTAAAGCTAGGCGTTACTGGTAACGCCTTACATAAAGTGTCACTAAGGTCATAAAGACTATTTAACTACAAACAGTTTGGGTACCGAGTGGCTCTTGGACTCGTGGTGGTCGAGTGGGTCTTCGTAGTCGAGTGTCTTTGAATCTGTCGAGTGGAAACCTACCAGGTCGACTGGAAGGCTGCTTCTCTTGTGAGTGTCCTGTGGAGGGTACCTTTGGGTAGGTCTATGACCCTACCCCAGGTACATGACTTCATCATTAGCCCCGAATGGATCGAGGTTTGAGTGAGGAAGGAGTTGATAAACTTTTAGACCTGTTCTTCGTGTTGTGAGTCGTCTTACTCGGATCAGCGACTTTTTAGTGATGGCATCAACTTCTCTTTCGGTCGCCTTGATCCATTCTTCATGTTTGTCGAGTGAACTTTGTGAACACGAGGATTTCGGCGGACGGATCGGAGGAAAATCTGTTATCGGCGAGTTGCTCTGCCGTTAGCGGATTTCGCGGGATCCGAATTTTGGGAAGCCTTGAAGCGAGAAAACCGCGCTTTTCGGATGGGATAAGGCGATGGCGCCTCGATCTTAGCGCCGCCTTTTTCGCCACGTATCGTGCGTGCGCTGTTGCTATGGATTGCGGCGGGATTGCACAGGCCTCTTGGTCAGCCACTTGAGCGGCCCCATATAAAGCGCTGGTCGGGGCATTTTGAGCAGTCGACCTCGAGACTTCTCCTCTCTCCGCCTCCAAACCTTCTCACCACGCTCTTCGTCATCCAGCGCGAAGCTCGGTACTTTTCTGCTTGGCGACCATGGTGAAGGACAAGACCGCAGCCACGAGCAGGTGAAGAAGGCGGTGGCGAAGGCCAAGGGAGGCGCCCGGTCAGGCGGCTCCTCTTGCGGTCCAAGCTGCCGCAGGGCTGGGTCCAAGGAGACTGGATCCGCTCGACCATCATGGAGAAGGATCTCACCAATCTGGCCAACGAAGGACTGATCCCCCATGGGTCGGCGAGGCTTCCAGGCACGAAGTGGCAACCTCAGCCTGAAGAGGGTGAGTGCGTCCTCCTGGCCACCCACGTAGATAGGGGGTTTTCTCTGCCGCCAAATCCTTTTTTCCGGGGGTTTTTGAACTTTTTTGGAGCGCAACTCCACCATTTCACTCCAAACTCCATTGTGTATCTTGCTGCTTTCATTTCGCTATGCGAGAATTCTTGGGTTGTCGACCGCACTGGGGTCTCTTCAAGCACATATTCACCTGTCGCTCTGAGACGGTGAAGAAAATGAGCCCGAATGACGAGAGTACCCAAGTAATCCAGATGTGTGGGGACTCGGGGTCCAAATGAGGGGAAGCGCCTTTCAGCTATGACTCTCCCGACTCGGTTAGAGGTAGCGATCGACCTGGTTTCTTGCCAAGACCAGCCGGACGGGAAGCGATCGATTGGGCTCCCTCCTTTCTCCATGAGTCGAGTGAACAAGCCATCTTCCTGAAGGTGTTACCGGAGGAGAAGGCCCAAGTAAAGTTGCTGATGGGCGTGTAGTCCAACTTATTAGCGATGGGGTGACCGGCATGGATCTCACGGAGGTTTTTCTCCGGCGGCGTATTCAGCCACTCCAATACCGAGGTCATCCGATGTGGATGTACTCTGCATGCGGATGATACCACTCGGGTCCATCGGAGGAGGTTGATGGCGCCATCTTTGGAGAAGTGGATGACTGCCATCACAGGAAATAAAGACAACCCTCGCGGAGCTAGGAGGATTCCACCACTCGACCAGAGTTACCAACCAGATAAGGTATCACCACTTATCTCCGACTATGATTCTGCTGCATTCATTCTGTTTTGATGCCAATTCGTCGAATGACTTTCACCTTGTTTTGTTGTCTTCTAGGTCACCACTGAGATGTACTCGATGCCCAACGGGGCGCAGGAAACAGTCGAAGAAGAAGAAGGAAGTGGAGGTGAGAGTCCGGAGGAATGGGAGTCCAACAACGAGGAGGATGAGGAGGATGATGGCTCTGATGATGAGGAGGAGGAGGAGGAAGAGGAGGAAGACGTAGATCCTCCTCGCTCGGAGGGAAGGTCAAGTTGGCCGACGACCGGCGGCGGGGCGGTAAAGCTGTTGTGCCCACGGTCGGTCGACAAAGCGATCTAGGACAACTTCTCCGCGCCGGAGAAACCGCCGAAGCAACCTCGGCGGCGTCGTCAAAGCCGGCGAAGGCCCTGCCCAAGATGCGAATGGTCATCCCCACCATCTCCGTGTAACCAACAGAACCTTGTATTTCCTTATTCAACATGAGTGAACTTTTGGTCGACTTGATGGTGATCAGCCGATTCTTGAAATCTCTGCGCCGCTACCTCGAGACTTCAATAGCGGGAAGATCAGGAAATGGAGGATCACGGTCACCTCCAACCTTGGTAAGATCTTTGAGTTTTGCTTTTAGTCATTTGGAGCTTTTAGTCGATTGGACTTCCATGTTTACTTCGAATCTTTCTTGTAGTTCCGCCTCCGTCATTGATCTCCCGATGATGACGAGGAAGCGCCATTGAGGAAGAGGAAGAACAAGAAAGTGCTTGCTGGCAAGGCTGCTCAAGTCATGGCGATTCTGAGGCGCTGATTTCGAGGAGAAACCCCTCGGACTTCGTGTCTTCGTTGTACGGCTGACAAGTGCCCGACCCACTTAATCGATTGCTGATCCACCATCTCTCTTTGCTACCCACCACGTCCGAAAGACCAAGTAAGTGCTGCTAAGGAGGCCATCGCCATGAGGCAGGGATCATGATGGAGCGGTGAAAGCGGCTCGAGAGGCTAGTCGGCGGCCTATGATGCAGTTCAGCTCTCGAGCAATGTCTAAGTAAGTCAGTCGTCGCTTGCTTTGTTAGGATATGCTATCTGAAACTGCTTTCTTTTGGAGATTTCCAAATTTGTACACCCTTTGGGTGTGTGTGGCGATTGAACTTTTGTGGGGGCACGCTTGAGTGCACCCACCGGTGTAGTCCCGAGATTATGGTCATTGCGTGCGATCGGCTATAATCTTTATCTGTAATCTTCTTCACTCGACTGGACGGACCAAGTCGAATGGGCTGTAAAACCGGTGGGGCACGCTAAGTGCACCCTTTGGAGTGTAATCCCGAGACTATAGTCATTGCGTCGATCGACTATAGTCTAAAAGACTATATATATATATATATATATATATATATATATATATATATATATATATATATATATATATATATATATATATATATATATATATATATATATATATATATATATATATATATATATATATATATATATTTATGACTGACGTGACAATTAGCCATGGTTTTAGAATCATAACCTTTTTGCCTCTTTTGGTCGATTGGTGAACCAAATTGGTAAACCAGTGGGGACACGCTGAGTGCACCCGCTGGAGTGTAATCCCGAGACTCTTGTCGAATGTTTTGATTCGATTGTAGTCTTAGAAATGCTACTATGTTTCCTTAATCACTCGGAAGTGATCTGTCTTTGATGTCTTTCGTTGGTTGACTCTTTGTAGAAATCTTGCGAGCTTGTGGCTCGCTATCTTGAGATTAGAGAAAAGCAGATCCAGCTCAACCTTGATTTGAAGCTTGCTCGGGAGAATTTGCGAAGGCAAAGGATGAAGCAAAAGGTATGGCTGGTGAGAATTTTGACGACTGCCTTTGTTTTTCTGCTCATTCTCAACTCTGTTCTCATTGTTGCTTTGCGAGATAAACTGGAAGAGACTTTGAAGAAGAAGGACCTTGACCTTGCGAGAGGCACGAAGGCGGCTTTGGAGAAAACAAAGCTCGCTGAAGAGAACTTGCCTCGGTCGACAAACTCGAAGATGAAAATGCCAAGCTGAAATCCTCTCTTGACGTGGCTAACAAGGAAGTTAGTCGGTGAAGAACGACAAGATTGTTACGTCGACAAGGTTGGCCAACCGGGGGAAGCGAAAGCGACTGGAGATTTATCTTGGAGGCTCGCCAAGAAGCTGTTTCTCATGCTTGAAGGTAATCTCTTTTGTCCATTGTCTTGCTCTCACGGCTCATCACATGATCGTTATCTTGAGTCTGAGCTGTGTTTTCAGAATTCTGCCAAAACTTTGAAGAAGAAACCGGTCAGTGGAAACCAGCTTGGACCCCATCAACTCTCTGTGAAGGACGAAGCTGCTATGAATGTGCTCATTTGGAGTCTCGCGTTGCTAAGCGTGGTGGATTATCTTGCTTTCGTGAAAGTTGCAGTGTCGCGGATCGACTCGACTCTCGGCGAGCAGACTCTTGAGAATGATCTTGAATCCACGATGACTCGGTGAATGAGATTCCAAGTCGAGTGCAAGAATGGAAAAAGTCTTACGCGGGTATGGTGCTGATGTTGCTCTATCTACGGTCGTGTCCCTTTGCAAAGAAGCGCAAGAGGACAAGCTGGTGTCTCTCAAGGTTGCCAATACCAGGAAGCATGATATCAGATCTTTCATGGAGACTTTCATCGCTGCTGCTACCGTATTGCCGACGGAATCGACCTCGACCAGTTTGTTGCACCTTCGGTCCTCCGGAGGAGTAAAAACTTCGAGTCCCACTTTAAATTTGCCTCGGAATGCGAGTGGTTTACGTAACCGATAAACTTTAACGGGCTTAACGCTGAGCACCTTTGGATCCGTGGGGCGTTTATCCGAACTTATTTTTCCTTTAACATGCTTTGTTTGCCTTGAGAGAACTTTATTCTTCATTGGAAGATATTCCGTTGAAATTCAATCGACTTGTGCTTCATCTATCCTGCGGTAGAGATGGACCTGGCTACGCGACCGACCTTGTCGTCCTTACGGATCGGGACGAACCACACGTTGTACTTGTGGCGAAGCTCGAAGGAGGAGGTAGCGATCGACCTGCACCTCATCGTCCTTATGGATTGGGATGGACCATACGTTGTACTTGTGGCGAAGCTCGAAGGAGGAGGTAGCGATCGACCTGCACCTCGTCGTCCTTGCGGATTGGGATGAATTCCTTACTTAGGCGAGCACTGGGCTACAGCTAAGCCCCCGAGTGGGAGGTTTGCTCTCCACTCGGTAGGATTTTTGTTACTTAGGCGAGCACTGGGCTGCAGCTAAGCCCCCGAGTGGGAGGTGTGCTCTCCACTCGGTAGCATTTTTATTACTTAGGCGAGCACTGGGCTGCAGCTAAGCCCCCGAGTGGGAGGTTTGCTCTCCACTCGGTAGGATTTTTATTACTTAGGCGAGCACTGGGCTGCAGCTAAGCCCCCGAGTGGGAGGTTTGCTCTCCACTCGGTAAGATTTTTATTACTTAGGCGAGCACTGGGCTGTAGCTAAGCCCCCGAGTGGGAGGTTTGCTCTCCACTCGGTAGGATTTTTATTATTTTGGATGCTAAGGCGAATCCTTGGGCTGTGGTAAGCCCCCGAGTGGGAGGTTGGCTCACCACTCGGCAGGATTTGAATACTTAGGCGAGTACTTGGACTGCAGCTAAGCCTCCGAGTGGGAGGCTGGCTCGCCACTCGGTAGGATTTTGATTACTTAGGCGAGTACTTGGACTGCAGCTAAGCCTCCGAGTGGGAGGCTGGCTCGCCACTCGGTAGGATTTTGAATACTTAGGCGAGTACTTGGACTGCAGCTAAGCCTCTGAGTGGGAGGCTGGCTCGCCACTCGGTAGGATTTTGAATACTTAGGCGAGTACTTGGACTGCAGCTAAGCCTCCGAGTGGGAGGTTGGCTCGCCACTCGGTAGGATTTTGATTACTTAGGCGAGTACTTGGACTGCAGCTAAGCCTCCGAGTGGGAGGCTGGCTCGCCACTCGGTAGGATTTTGAATACTTAGGAGAAGCGGATTCAGCTAAGCCCCAGTGAGAGGCTGGCTCGCACTCGAAAGGATTTTTTACAAACTTCGGCGAATCGGATTCGCAGCTAAGCCACCCACTGGGGGAAATTTCAACAAAAAGCAATAACAATCACTGGGAAAATTATAACATTCTTGTTTTAGATAAACAAACTACAAAAGTACTTTTATTACATCTCAGCCTAGTGAGTTTTAAGTGTAAAAGGGGCGAAGCAGCTCCGCGTTCCAAGCTCGAGGCTCGTCGATCTGGCGATCAACGTTGTAGAGATGATATGCTCCGTTGTGGAGGACTCTTGTGACGATGAAGGGACCTTCCCAAGTGGGAGCAAGCTTGTGTGGTTTCTGTTGATCCACTCGGAGGACCAAATCTCCCTCTTGGAAGGCTCGACTCTTCACATTTCTGGCATGGAATCGACGCAAGTCTTGCTGATAGATAGTCGAGAGGATCAAGGCCATCTCTCTCTCCTCTTCCAAGAGGTCGACTGCATCTTGCCGGGCTTGTTCCGCTTCTTCTTCAGAGTATAGCTCGACTCGAGGCGCATTGTGAAGCAGGTCACTCGGCAGAACTGCTTCAGCTCCATAGACCAGGAAGAATGAAGTTCTCCCAGTCGACCAATTAGGAGTGGTACTCAATCCCCAGAGAACTGATGGAAGTTCGTCGACCCAAGCTCCTGCTGCGTGTTTGAGATCACGCATCAGCCGTGGTTTCAGCCCTTTGAGAATGAGGCCGTTTGCACGTTCTGCTTGTCTATTCGACTGAGGAAGAGCCACTGAAGCATAGTCGACCCGCGTGCCTTGAGAGGCGCAGAAAGCTTTGAACTTGTCATTATCGAAGTTTGACCCATTGTAGGTGATGATGCTATGCGGAACTCCATATCTGAATATCAACTCTCTGATGAAACTGATAGCAGTGCATGCATCGAGGTTCTTGATGGGCTTGGCTTCGATCCACTTGGTGAACTTGTCATTGCTACTAGCAAATGAGTGAAGCCGCTTACGCGATTCTCAACGGTCCAATCATGTCCAATCCCCAAACAGCGAAGGGCCAAAGCGAGTGGAATGGTCTTCAAGGCTGAGGCTGGCTTGTGCGACATGTTGGAATAGAACCGACATCCTTCACACTTGTCGACTATTTCTTTTGCCATTTCATTTGCTTTCGGCCAATAAAATCCGCTCGGTATGCTTTAGCCACAATGGTCGAGAGGGCGCATGATGGCCACAGGTCCCCAGTGGATATCCTCAAAATTATCGACCTTCTTACGGCGTGATACACTTCGGCCGACTCGATCGCGCTTTTCTCAGACAATTGTCCCTTGATCACTCTAAAGGCCTTGGATCGACGGACGATCTGTCGAGCCTCTTCTTCATTCTCTCGGGAGCTCTTTCCATAGGATATATGCGATGTACGGCACTTTGTCGGTCGGGAGTGATGACCACAACTTCCATAATCAGGTTGACCACGGCTGGGACCTCAACTTCGATCGGATCATTGGTACTCTTTTGCTGCGAGGCTTCTTCGTGAAAGGATCCTCCTGACCGATGGAGCATGAATGTGTTCCAAAATACATCACTTGGGAATGGCTTCCTGTTGGACCCTATCTTCGCCAAATCATCCGCAGACTTGATTTTTCGATCGGGGTATATGATGAAGCTCTAACCCTCGAATTTCTTCTCCAGCTTTCTCACTGCATTACAATAACCTGTCATAGTGGGCTTCGACATCCCACTCCTTCATCACTTGATTAACAACC
Organism: Aegilops longissima; assembly: GCA_021605205.1. Classification (NCBI taxonomy): domain Eukaryota; kingdom Viridiplantae; phylum Streptophyta; class Magnoliopsida; order Poales; family Poaceae; genus Aegilops; species Aegilops longissima. The sequence continues at coordinate 189,540,917 of CM038677.1, forward strand.
AGATCCGAGTCGCCATAGACCATAAGGCTGACGGACGCGAAAGTGAAATGGCCATGCGCAACCCATACAGAGTGCTTCATATTACGCTTCGTTGTTGGAAGAATCAAAGTGAATCTGGAGAACATACTTGAGCCTATCTCCTCGGGGAAACCAATACAACCCCGCACAGAACCATTCAGCATCTTGGAACCATCGAAAAACATAGTCCGGTGTTCGAATGAACTTGGGTCGGAAGCTGCTGTTCATCCACTCGGCGAGGAAATCTGCTATTGCTTGGGACTTGATGGCTTTCTTTGCCTCGAATTTGATATCAAGGGAAGGAGTTCAATCGCCCATTTGCCACTCGACCGTTGCATCTCTGTTATGAAGAATTTCCAACAAAGGCGTCGGCGGCGCTGTAATGGAATGATCGGAGAAATAATGAGCAACCTTCTTCGTGGTCATATAGATCCCATAAACAAGCCCGATAGTGAGGGTATCTTTGCTTTGATGGGGTCAAGACTTCGAAAGATAATAAACTGGGCGTTGAACTTTGAAGGCTTTTCCTTCTTCTTCCGCTCGACCGTAAGTATGGTATCGATGACTTGTCCGATTGGCTGCAATGTAAAGCAGCAAAGGCTCCTTGCTGATTGGAGCAGCAAGCACCGGTGGGTGGAGAGCGAGCTTTGAGCTCGCAAGCGCTGCATCAGCTTCTAGAGTCCACTCGAACTTGTCGACTTCTTCATCGATCGGTAAAGAGGCAATGCCTTTTCACCGAGGCGAGATGAATCGACTTAAAGCGGCCAAGCATCCAAGAAGTTTGGACATCGCACACGCATGCAGGCGCTTCATTCGGAGTATGGTGCCAACCTTTTACAGGTTAGCATCGATTCCTCGCTCGAAGCGAGAAAACGGGTAACTTTCCACAAGAACTCCAAATGTACACTTTGATGGGTTAAGCTTGATATCATACCTCCCGAGATTGGCAAATGTTTGATGAAGGTCGGTCAACAGGTCGGAACCCTTTCGTGACTTGACCACTATATCATCCATGTATGCTTCCACATTCCGGTGATTTGAGTGAGCAAACACTTACGAATCATCCTCATGAATGTGGCTCGGCATTCTTGAGACCGAATGGCATGGTGACATGACGAAGCACCGAATGGAGTGATGAGCGTTGTTTTAATCTCATCGGGTCCATCTGAGCGAATCTGATGGTACCGGAATAGGCGTCTAAAAAGACAACCTCTCGCATCCGCAGTTGAGTCGACTATTTGGTCGATGCGAGGAAGAGGAAATGATCTTTCGGGCATGCCCGATTGATATGCTTGAAATCGATGCACATGCTAGCGACTTGTCCTTCTTAGGGACCATGACAACGTTGGCGAGCCACTCGAGTGGTAGATCTCTCGGATGAACTCTGCTGCTAAGAGCCGAGCCACCTCCTCGCCAATGGCCTTTCTCTTACGACGGCGGACGCCGAAGATACTCTTTAACTGGTTTGAATTTTGGGTCGACTCGTGGCGATGCTCAGCCAGCCCCACAGGAACACTCGGCATGTCGTGAGCTTCCATGCAAAGATGTCCCAGTTCTCACGGAGGAACCGGATGGCGCTTCTTCCTATTTTGAGTCAAGTGTTGTTGAGATGTTGGTCGGAGCAGCATTGGGATCGATCGGGTGAATGTGAACCTGTTTCGTCTCGCCGATCATTGGAATCTGACTCCGTGGCGGGCTTCTTAGCTCGCAACAAATCACTCGGATCTGCAGTTTTACGATACTCTTGTAGCTCTACCACCGCCAACCGAGCATTGGCGATCTTAGAGCCTTTGGAAGCACTCTTACGCCTTCTTCCGATTGCCCGTGGCGGTGATCACGCCCTTGGGACCAGGCATCTTGAGTTTAAGATACACGTAACATGGTCGGGCCATGAAGCGTGCATAAGCTGGTCTCCCGAATAGCGTGATAAGCGCTCGAAATCCACGACCTCAAAGGTCAACTTTTCTTTCGGAAATGCTTTGAATCTCCAAAATTACATCAAGAGCAATTTGGCGAGTGACTCAGCCTTCTTTCCGGGAATGACTCCGTGGAAGCTCATATTCTTGTATCGAGTGCGGACATCGGAATGCCCATCCCTTTCAACGTCTCCGCGTATAATATGTTCAAGCCACTCGCCACCATCCATCGGGACTTTGGTGGTCGAGTGCCTTTGACAAGCTGGGTCGACTACCAATGCTTGCCTCCCGGGGTGGCAATGTGCGTCGGGTGATCGACTGGTCGAATGTGACGTGATGCAGGACCATTTCAGATAATTGGGAGTCGCGAGCAACCAAGTTTACTTCCGATTGATAACCTTCAATCGACTTTTGCTTCGGCGTCGGCAAAAATCATCGAGGTGGAATTGACACGGGATATCCACCATCTTTATCATCTCATCCTCAACTTTGTGTGTCTCCTTATCCTTATCCTTGAGCTGTTTCCCTTGGGCTGCTGAATCAAAGCCGACAACGTCGAGTGGTATGTTTGGGTAAATGAGTTTACCCTCTTCATTTTCTTTGTATGAATATGACATGGCAAATCCAACACGTCGTTTCCATCCTGGTCTTTCACCTTCTTGGGGTTCTAAGGACCCTTGGGTTTCCCCTTGAACTTTCACAGGGGTCCTTTGCCAAGGCCTCTCCGGAGCCGCTGGCTCGGCTTTGCGCTTCGCTTCGATTGGAATCTCCTCCCGGTCTCATTGGCGGCCGATTTATATTACCACTCCGAGCCGATCCTCTTCTTCACCATTTGCATACTTGGTGGCAATCTCCATCATCCGACTCAGGGTCATATCTCGGTTCGACCAAACTTCAAACTCAATTCTCATTATTGACACCTTCCTTGAAGGCACAGATCGCTTGGTGATCGGATACATTCTCTCTTGTGTGGTGTAAAGTGATCCACCTCTGGATATAATCTCTCAAAGTTTCACTCGACTTTTGCACACACGATCGCAACTCTGTCAAACCTGCTGGTGGTTTGCAAGTTCCTTCAAATGTCTCCGACAAACACTCGGGCAAGATCTTCCCAAGTGTAAATCTGCTGGGTGCTAAGCGATTCAACCACGCCCGGCTGAACCCTCCAACATAAGAGGTAATGCTTCATGGCTACCTCATCGTTGCCACCGCCGATCTGAACCGCCACTCGGTAATCTTCAAGCCAAATGTCGGGCTTGGATTCTCCGATGAACTTGTCGACTCGATCGCCAACCTGAAGTTGGGAGGAATCACTGCGGCCACGATGGCTCTGCTGAAACACTCTGGTCCCGAGACATGAACTCTGCTGCTGGAAGGAACATCTCTATCTGGCCGTCTCGGTGAGCTCTGTTCTGTCGACCAAACCTTGAGCGATAATAGATCTCGCATCAAAGCACGGTGCCACAGGGTCATTGGAACTCTTCGCCCGGCCTTTGTTTTGGCGTTTGTCGTCCTGCTGCCGAGGGCGTATGATCCACCCTTGGGGAGGAGTGGGCACTCGGCGTCGATCGTTGTGATCGAATCGGTGCTCATCTTGCCGCATGACCCTTGTATTGATCATCACGCCGCCCCACGTTCCTCACACCTCGGGGCGATCTTGGACTATGGGCGATGGAATGAATTCGCAGCGCGGATAGGCTGTGAACCTGTTCTCGCGGGATACAACTGAGTTTTGATCTCCTGCCGGAGCAAATCCTGATTTCTTGCAAACCTCTACCCGCCTCGATTGGGAAGGCTGAATTGACTCTTCTATCTGGCGGCAGCTGCTAAATTCTGAATCGGAGTTCGATATACCTGAGTTGGCGGTTGAAAGAGTGGCGTCGGTGGATTCTGGAACCCTTGGTCGCGACGCTCGTCGAGTACTCGCTGAAGATTCTCGGTCGAGTGCGCTCAGCCAGGTTAATGGCGCGCATCCTCCAAAGCGCGAGCCTCGGGGGTTTCTCCAACGATAGGAGTGTGAAGTGCATCCATGTTCCGACGACGAAGCTCCTCCCTCTGGAGCGAAGTGAGGGGCTCGGGCAAGTACTCTTCGTGGGCTTGCACCGGATCGCCTCCACCGCCACCTTCGTTGGTGCGGGTGAATCGAGGGGACTGCGTGGTCCATCGACCATCGAACTTCTACCGCCGGTCATCGCTATCGCATTCGACGCAGATCTCTACGGAGCTAGTCGGCAGGTCGAGCACAGTAGAGAGATTCGTCGGGATCGATCGCCGCGACTTGGGGATGGGCGTGGCGGGCCACCGCATGCCTCACCCATCTTTGAAGCCTCGACCGGCCGGAACGCTTGCGCGGTGGGAGGCGGGAGTGAAGACAGCGCAGAGCCGACCCATCTTGGGTCGACGGTTGCCGCAGGAGGCGCGCATGCGGACACACGCGAAAGTCGTCGCCCAGCGGACGGGGCGCGTCCACCTCAAGTGGAGCCTCCTGAAGCCAAAGCGGAGTCGTCGGCGTGAACGTGAGCGCACCGAGGCGGATCTCGTGGTGCGTCGACCGAACTCCACCGAAACCATGATGCGGAGATTGAAAGAATCCCAACTTCTCCAACAAATCGCTAGAACGCCGGCCCAAGGTGGGCGCCAAGCTGTCGTGGTTCTAAGTCGACAAGAGAATGGGGGTAGGTATGGAGAGGCAAGATCCTAGCTATGGAGTAGTTAGTACGCATGCGAGTTTACGAGTTCAGGCCCTTCTCGGAGGAAGTAACAGCCCTCGTCTCGGGCCGGAGGCGGTCGATTGGATTATATGTGTATGAATTACAGGGTGCGAACCCTTCTACGTGGAGGGGGGTGGCTTATATAGAGTGCGCGGGACCCCAGCCAGCCCACGTAGTAGAGGGTTTAAGGTGCGTTAAAGCTAGGCGTTCTTGGTAGCGCCTTACATAAAGTGTCATTAAGGTCATCAAGACTATTTAACTACTGAGACCGTTTGGGTACCGAGTGGCTCTTGGACTCTCGGTGGTCGAGTGGGTCTTCGTAGTCGAGTGTCTTTGAATCTGTCAGTGGAAACCTACCGGTCATTGGAAGGCTGCTTCTCTTGTGAGTGTCCTTGTGGAGGGTACCTTTGGGCAGGTCTATGACCCTACCCCAGGTACATGACTTCATCAGTAGCTACAAAGGCTAGAGGATTATGTGGGTGTAAGAGACTAACAAAGATCATAATTTGATATGAACGCGGATTCATATATTTGAATAGGAGATCATAGTGTTTTAAACATTGCATGCATGAATATAGCGGTGATACACGTGTTGTGCACATGTTATACCATAATGTGATAATGCATGGCGTTTGCAACTCACAGCTAAATGCCGAACAATCTAAACCATACTATACATCAAATAATCTCACATTTTATTTGAATTTGTGATAATGTGCGGCGTTTGCAGCTTACAACTAAATATCGAGAAATCTAAACAATAATATATATCAAACATTCTCGCATTTTATTTGAATTTGTGGTAATGCGTGGTGTTTGCAACTCACATCTAAATACTTGTAGGCGTAGGGGGCGGGGCACCATACATAATGTGATAAACACATTATACATATGAGACATGGTTTAGATTATGAAGATCTAGCTAGAGCTAGAAATGTAATGTGATTTGAAATCAAAATAAAGTGGATTCAAAAAATCTAGTTCGAGTTCATATAGTAAACATAGTTCATATGTAAATCGAGACTAATCATGTGGCGTGCTGTGAAGATACTACACAAACGATGGTTTAACTTGACAATAATGATGATTGTAGATCTTATTATAACAGAGAAACGAATTCAAATGCTTTGACTTCACAACAATCATTACTGTAGATCTTATTCACATTTAGTTCATATTGAAGCGGTAGTATATACGTTTGGAATGCACTAAAATGTTCATTTGAGTAGTAGGTTGCATGCATTATACACGTAGCGAAATATTTTAATTGAACATAACATGAATTCAAAGTTTTGGATGACATTTGTAGTGCGCATTGATTTGGTACAGTACATGTTAGGCTTGTCCGGAAATTTCAACCCGCGTCTTGTTAGCCTGAAATATTTAAGATATATCTTTGTCTCGTTGTGCTCCGACAACTCCCTCCATCTCAACCCGCGCCTTGCTATTCCGAAATTACAATGCGCGCGAAAACTCCCACCTCCTGTGAAATCCCGACACGCGAAATGCCCGTGGTACCCCTGAACCGAAAGAACCGCCTCAAATTGGTGGGGGGTACTTTCGTAACTTACCCCACATTTCGGACAAGCGCGTCTCTAAGCCATGGTTCCCCACTGCCATCCCATCCACCGACCCATTCGTACACCGAGGCCGCGAAAACCCGCGACGAAACCCCACACCCTGCTCCATCCGCCACCCAGCCCGAGCCTCTTCCCCGACGACGTCGTCCGCAGCAACACCTCGACGTCCCTCATCCACCGTACCGGATGAGGATCCGTCGTCGATCTCATCGTCACGCCGGTTTAGCCACCCCGTCTGCCACCTCCAAGGAGCTACCCCGATGTTCCCCTCGTCTTTCGCACCACCTCCATTCCCACACCGCCGTCTTCACCTGCACCACCGGAGGAGCATCATCATCACCGTTTCCTCGGATGAAGCTGCAGCCTAATCGGCGCCACCAAAGAGGTTGTACACTAATCGCCACATTTTCTTCTTGATTCGATCTCACGGTGCTACCGGCGCTCGGTCCCGGGCCTACACGGCGCGGCTCCATCCACGGCAGCGTCGCCGGCCACTTCCTCCACGGCGTCGCTCCCTCGGCGGCGACGTCCACATCAGTAGGAGCTGCTGCTGCCTTAGCTCTCGCTCGCGCTGCTACTCTGCTCTTGCTCTCGGTCCCCTGCCTGGTCTGCTCTTGCCATTGCTCTTGCTCGCGCTGCTGCTCTCGCTCTTGCTCTTGCTTGCGATCTTTGCTCGATTGGCTACACTTGATCGATGAATCAACTTTTGGGTCGATCGATTTTCAAGGTGGGCTCACGGGGTGAAGGAAGAACCAGCCGCAGGTGGGGGGGGGCTCACGGAGAGGTACCCCACTATATATCTTAGGGTTTAGGATGGGGCGGTGGTCGCCAGTGATGGCGGGCGTTGGCGGGCGGTGGCGTGGGGATCGCCGGAGAAAAAGCTCGCACGTGGGGGCCTAGAGGATGGGCGGGCGGGCGGACGGCGGTGGGGAGTGTTGGAGGGCGGGCGGCGCACCACCGGCATGGGCGGCGGGGGCTGCTGTTTGGCGGTGGTGGTGGCGGCTCGAGGGTGGAGGTTGAAGATGAACCGCAGAGCCCTTGATTTCGTATCCAACGGCTGCAAAATCGTGACAGAGATGAAAAAGTCATCGACCGACATGTAGCCTCACCTTGCCGGTCGTTCGGTTTCGACGACAAAATTCAGTTTCGACAACAAAACTCAGTTTGACAGATTAGGTTCAGTTTAAACAGTTAAGTTCGGTTTCAACAGATTAAGTTCAGTTTGACGATTAAGTTCAGAGATGAGCAGCTGATGTATTTTACATCTAGCACTTTGTGGTTATGTATTTTACATCATGTATTGGAGATGCTATTAGAATTCCACTCAGGTTAACGTTGTTCGTTGTCTCTCTTGTCTGCTTCACCTCGGCGTCGTACAACTCACGGAGCTGCTCCAACGATGAAACCCTCCATCACAATGAGCGATACCTCGGGCTCCATCTCTAGACGCCTAAGATCTTCTTCCCCTCCTCCGACAGCAAAGTCAGTCGGAGCATCCTCACCGGCCAACCCAATCACACTTGTTGCATCTCTTTTTTACTCTACATGTTATATATATTGTCCACTGAGCGCACGGATTTGTTCCTTTAGTGTCTCCTTGAAAGAAAAAACGTAGGAATTTTAATTTTCACTTGTCCTCCTTTTCAAATTCCTATTCATGAAGCACAAGACTAAGAGATAGTAGCATAATAGCATTATAACCGTACATTTTCTTGTGGTTTGACTGAATCTCACCATGCTTCTTTGCATCCTGTGATCTTCCAATTGTTGCGAATCAAACACCCAGATTGGCAGAAATCCTGTGTTTTTAAATTCTCTGTTTTAAACGTGCATTCCTATCCTATTCTGTCTATTTCCTATCCTGCATTGTTGGAATCCTCCAATTCAAATGAGCCTGACAGAATTACTTTTCTTACGAGATAGTTGTCAAAGAAAATCTTGCGTGGTTTGTCCCGCTCTGCTGCGCCATCGTCCACCCCAGCTCATTTGCTCCAACGACGAAGGGTCCAGCACAGCAGGGATCGGCCTCCAGACTGTCTTTCGCCGCCTCGGATCTTCTTCCCTTACCGGCAGCCATGAAAACTGCATTACCATCATCAACCGAGCAGATGACCTCGAGGACTACGGGTCCGCAAGAGAGGTCGCACTCTTTCGTGTTCCGCCACGTTATGCATCGCTTAATATTACATGCTACTTTATCGTCTGTTCTTGATTAGACTCGATTCGGCTCCAAACTAATGGTCAAACTTGAGTTTTAAATGGTTGTGGGGTACATATCGGGCCGCTATCAATAGTATCTATCTACTATCTGGTTAATCTCCGGTGTCTACTATGAGTTCCATGTTGGGTGGGAAACAAGCGATAAAAGCCATTATCTGTATTTATTAACTGAAGCCATTATCTGCCTGCTATTATTGGTTTTGGGTCTATCCACAGGTTACTACCATCACTCTGGATTTCTGCATACACTCCTTACATAATCTCACTATGTTTTATTCCTATGCATGACATTTATTGTAAACAATGGAACTGAACATGTAGAGCAAAAGAGACGAGCCTTGTGTGGCAATATAATTTCATGCAGACGTCGCTCCATGGTAGGCGCAAAGGCAGCCCACCCCCCTCCACGCATTTCGGATTGTAATCGAGAGGAAGATACCTGTTCTGAGGGGGATTCATAAGGAGAAGATAACTCCTATTTACCCCCTGAGGTCTTCGCTCTAACTTGGCATGCTGATGTTGGTTATATCATGCATATGGTGTCTTGCATTGCTTACTTTATACATCAAATATGTCATCTTCTTAGTTTAGACATCCTTTGTGCGAATGCCATTTGTTTAGTTTATTCATCGTTTATGTGAATTATGCAACGCCACCTTGTTTAGCCAGGCATCATATATGTGAATTTTGCAATGCCATCCTGCTTAGCCAGTCATCTTATATGTAAATTATATCAGGCCATCCTTTTTTTGTTACATATTAAATTTGTCAACAATGTTAGTACATTCAACTGCTCTTCGTGTGCATCAGCCATTTGACACGGTGATGGAAAATTCTGGAGTGAAAACAAGGTCTTCTGAGCAGACTATGCTATCTGACGAAGCGCATATCTCGCTGGTTAAGGATAGCTCCTCATAGGAGGATTCAAAGACAGATGACCAGTCCTATTCCCCCCACTGAGGTGTATGCTCTAACTTGGCAGGGTTATGTTGCTCATATCGTGCATATGGTGTCTCACATTGCTATGCCATTTGATTAGTTTAGACATGCTTTGTGTGAATGCCACCTGTTCAGTGTCTAATTACCATATATGTGAATTATGCATTGCCATCTTGTTGCAAGACATTATATATGTGAATTATACAATGCTATCTTGTTGCAAAGGCATTATATATGTGAATTATGCAATGCCATGCTGTTTAGCCAATCATCATGTATGTGAATTATATCATGCTATCATTTTTTGTATTACGTGTTCCATTTGTCGACAACGTTTGTATATTCAACTACTCTTCTGTGCATCAGCCATTTGAAGCGGTGATGGAAGTATCTGCGAGTGAAAACAAGGTATTGAGCAGACAACGCTACTATTTGAAGCAGATATGTTGTTGGTTAAGAGCTCCTCGGAGGAGGATTGAGACCGATGACCAGTCCTATTTCCCCGAGGTCTATGCTCAAACTTGGCAGAGGTTATATTACCCATGTCATGCATGTTGTCTTGCATTGCTTAGTTTTTACATCATATATAGATTGCCATCTGCTCACTTGCTTACTATATAAATCATATATTTGAATTATATCATGCCATCATGTTTACATAGTACATACACATCATCTATCTGAATTATGGCATGGCAACCCATTTAATAAAGACATCATATAGTTATATCATCTCATCCTATTTAGTGTTTACAGTCATCATATTTAGAATTATGGCATTCTATCCATGAATGTATGTGAATTATGGCATGCCAACCTATTTAATAAACACATTATATAGTTATGTCATGTCATCCTGTTTACATAGTCTCATATTTTGAACTATATCTTTCCATCTTTTTTAGTTAGCCATCATAATGTGAAATTGTGTCATGCTATCCTGTTTAGTTAGCAATCATATATGTGAAATTGTGTCATGCTATCCTGTTTGGTTAGACAACATAAATATGAATTATTTCATGCCCTCTTTTATTCCCCACTATCCATTGCGCATGTTTATCATACAATGTCTATACTTTCAATTACTTTTCTTGTTTATCAGCCATTTGAATTGGAGAGCGTGATGGCGTATCTAAGGAGTAACAACACGTCTTGTAAAAGATAGTGCTACCGATTAATGCAGATAGAACCACGGTTTTACTTGCCCAAGGACCAGATCCACCACAGATAACCCAGACTCTCGCAGATTGTACCCCTACCCAGTTGGACAGAGAACCAGCTACACCCCTTCTAACCCCAACCCCGGCAGATAGTAACCCAGTTCCAATTGACACAGCACCGCCTCCACCACAGAGCACCCAAACACGAGCGGTTAGTAAGGGAACTGCAGCGCCCAAAGCACGACGACCACCACTCTGAATCCCAACTCAACGCTTAAAGGAGAAGAAGATTTGTTCTCAGGTCAGGTTCTGTAGCTATGGTCCATACTCCTTTGCTCTTGCATTACTGTATTTACTCATACCAACTATTTTCAAATTTGAAGGATGGAATTGAAACTCCAATGGCGCAACAGGTATGTTTTAAACATGTTTCTTAACTGGTTTGTTGTTGTAACCTGCTCTATGTTGATTTCAGTTTCAATTGAATAAACAGTTATGTTCTCATGTCATGCACATTACAAGTGTTGTTATTGCTCTATAGTTACCCACACTTATATTTTGTCTATTACGCTTTGTCTTGAACAAATATTATTTGAACTGTGTCTCTATCTTGATTTGGCAACAAAACTAGAATGATATAGACCATAAAGTGACCATGGTACATAGATATATGTTTGTTTCATGTTGTTATCCTGTCCACTTTATCTTGAACTCATTTACCAAAATGAGTTTCATATACAACATGGTAAACATGTGATGTGTCTCGCTTGTTTCTCTTTTAGAATGCGGAAAAATATTGGAGAACGATTACTCGTTATCCAATGGTAAAGGAAGTAATGCAGATAAGGTTCAAGATAGTGAGACATCCTGTTGGTCTCCAAGAAAGCTGATAAAACTATCTTGACGACGGTGAGGGAACCCAAAAGTCATGTCTTGATGTAGTGTTCGATTCTTGGCCACTCTTTGGCACAAGCTCTTGAACTCGCTGCTGAATCAGTTCGTCTTCTTGAGTCTCAACTTCAAGTTGAAAGACATTGATCGGATGTCTTTGACAGAAGTGAAGGACTAAGGAAGTCCTGCAGAATTCAGATGCATATTTTCTAGTGCAACGACAATTTTGGAGGATTTAAGCGCCAAACAAGAGAAAGTTAATAAGCTTGCTAAGCATCTTGCCAAACATTATGGGTACCGGGATATTGTTTCTTGAGATCTTCAAGTGGTTTCAGTTCGGATTTGTTTTGTTGTGGCGTTTATTTATTTGGTCGGCAACCTTGACAACCGGTGTATATGATTTCTGCTTTGTTCCCTATATTTGCCTCGGTGGCGAACTTTGATGCCCGATGGATGTAATATATGTAACAGCCGTGATAGCCTAGCATAAGTTGCTTGCTTATTTATTTCCTTATTGTCTTGTTTATTTGTTTGCTTATAGTCGATGCAGTTCTTTTTAAAACTAGGCCACAATAACCATGGGCTAATATTTATTGTAGTGACACCTTTGGGCCTCCTATGGGTCAGAGAAGCGATGGGCCTTCTAAGGGCGTAAACGATAGACCTTCTATGGGCCGTAGAAACAATGGGCCTTCTACGGGCCATAGAAACAATGGGCCTTCTACGGGCCGTAGAAACAATGGGGCTTCTACGGGCCGTATCATCAATGGGCCTTATAGGAGCCGTATGACCATAACGGGCCATCGTTAATAGGGCGTGTTGATGGCGCTATGAAAGCGGCCCAACATATTAATGGACCACAAGCGGGCCGATGTAACCACGGCTGGATTTGGCCCAAGCGAAAAAATAGCAAGAATGGGCCGTAAGTAAGCGATTCGAAATGAGCCCAAGAATAAATGGGCTCGAGAAGGCCGAAAGATAACATTTCTTTGAAATGGCCCAACTGAATAACGGGCCCTTAATGGGTATAAAGTGATATCTTTGTTCATTACGGGCCGATTTCACCTGGGCCGTTAATGGGCCAAGAGTTACATAGGGCCTCATATGGGCCGAAGACGTCATGGGCCATACATGGGCCGAAGAAACGGGTGGAATCATATTGGATGGCCCGGATGACGCTCATGGGCCTAATTCGGATAGGGCGAACGGGCCTTGGGTTAGCGGGTCGTAAATGGGCTATATCTTGAACAGCCGTTAACAAGCTTTCCATGGGCGCCCGCCACCTTTGACCAAGTCAAGCGGGCGGCCTTTTCACGAGAATGGGCCTCTGTTGGAGTGCGTGCCACGTGTCGGCGTATCATAGGTGCCTTCATCCAATGAGTGGATGACATCTCGTCCCAGCGATGAGTCGACCGTGTTTCCTCCGACCAATGATGATTTTACACGTGGAAAATCCCCATTGGTCGGGGCTAATAACGGTTTATCGGATCAAAACCTGACCCGATAGCTTAACGGCGTTTCGTTACGGTGGATGCCACGTGTCGGTCACCCTTGACGAAAGCACTTACGTGACGCCGCGATTTATCGTCATGGAAGTGGACACTTCCGTGATGATAATTTTGGTAATGTCATGGAACACTTCTACGACAACACAGTATGACTATCTTGATTACATCATAAATTTGTCATGGATGTACATGCATGACAAAAACGCGACCTCTTGTGACAAACACGTATCATCACGGAAGTGTATTTTTTTTGTAGTGAACTAAGCTTGGGGATGCCCCGGAAGGCATCCCCTCTTTCGTCTCCAACATTATTCGTAACCTCAATTGGAGCTATATTTTCATTCGTCAGATGATAGGTGCTTTGCTTGGAGCGTCATTTTATTTTGCTAGGATTTGCCTGTTATTTAGAATAATGTTTTGTATCTTTTATTTCAATAAAAGTGGCAAGAATAGCCTTTACCATGCTTATTTTGCAAGTATATGAGTTGCTGTTTCAAAATAGAAAGATCATTGTTGTTGCAAAAATTCCCGAGAAAATTCAAAATGTGATAAAATGTTGAAACTTTTTGCACAATGACTATGATAAAATTTCTACAGTGTGGTAAATTTTCAGAATTGTTTGAGTTGAATAAATATGGATACTTCCTCATCCATTACAGACTGTCCTGTTTTGGCAGATTGCTGTTATGTTTGCATATGTTTGCTTATTTAATGATTCTATTTGAGTATAGAAGTATTAAATATGCAGAGGTATTTAGTATGAAATGTTGAATAATAATTTTAGTGATTTTCTAGAGTGGAGAATGATAAGGTTTTGCATTGATTTATACTAACTTATGTCACGAGTTCTTGTTTAGTTTTGTGTGGATGAAGTTTTTAAGATTTAAGGAAACCGTGATATAAAAGGAATTAAGGAGACGCAAAAGCTCAAGCTTGGGGATGCCCAAGGCATCCCAAGATAATATTTCAAGAAGTCTCAACCATCTAAGCTTGGGAATGCCCCGGTAGGAATCCCAACATTCTTCATCAACAATTATCGGTTAGTCTCGGTTGAGCCTAAGTTTTTGCTTCTTCACATGATGTGTGCTATTCTTAGAATGTCACTTTATTTTGTTTTGATTTCTGTTTTAATAATATACTTAGATCTGAAAATTTTTAAATAAAAGAGAGTCATCAATTAGCTACCCATCTACTTAACTACTCGCATGATATTCACTTATATCTTTTTGGAATAGTTTGTCATTTACTCTCGTGCTTCACTTATATGCTATGAGTAAATTGTTGAATGAATTGAATATCATGAAGTTGAAATTATATCATGCCTAGTGGTAGCTTCACATTGGGTTTAGAAAGTGAAATCTTTTTAAGCTTGACAATCACAATATTGGTCATACAAGCGATTCATTAATGATTAATATAAGGAAGAGAACTTTCACATGCAAATATATTATCTTGGACATCTTCTATGATTGTGAATACCCATTAATTATTTTAAAACTTGACCAAATTAGTTGAAGTTGGACAAGGAAGGCAACGTAATGAGTTATGTTTGGGTATATTTGCATATAAGTTATCACTACTGGGGAAAACCCAAGTAGTAGCGCGGGTTTTCATGCTACCAGCAGCGCGGGTCGCGGCGCTACACGCGCTACTACTATAGACTATATCAACAACGCTTTTCCAGAACGTGGTACTATTAGTTAGCTGTAGCAGTTTCCTAGCCCCGCGCTACTGCAATATCTTTCATAATTTTCCCCAATTCCTACCCCATTTCAGTTTCAATAAACTGCAATTTCCAGACACTAGGTACTACCACATATCAATTTCATAAAGCATTATAGGTACTAGGTAGTACTACTAGATAACAATTTCATATATAGTCAACATGCATCCTCAAGCAGTACTAGGTGATATCGACGACGATCACCATATGTAGTTCTACATGATATCGACGACATCGACGACGATCATCATATGTAGTTCTAGATGATATAGCCACACACACACATATGTAGTTCTAGATGATATCGACGATGATCATCATCCTGAAGCCTGGGCGGTGGGTGTTCCTGATAGTAATTAGGATGGCCTGTCCAACACGAAGATTCTTGCCAATGAGGAATCTCTTCCACCCAACCGAGTTTAAGTGTGTGCGTCCGTCTGTGTCCATGTGGTAAGTACAGGTGGTGATGGAGCCCCTTGCGGTAAGGCATAGTCCAGCTGAGCCTTCTTCATCAGGCTCGATACCACAACTCACAGATAGGTTCTTTGGCAATTTCTGAATAAGAAAAACATATCAATTAATAAATAGCCTCGCACATACTCTTGCAAATATATTTCTATTAAGTATAGATTTCTACACTATCAAAAGACACAGTACTATGCATTTGTACTAATTAAGCATGAATTCTACTAATAAGTATATATGGATTATCTACACTATTAATAGTTCCTTGGATTCTACACTAATAAGCATGTGATGAGACTCTACACTCAAGCATATCATCGACTAGATTCCATACAACATATCATTGGACTCTACACTAAGCATATCATCGGATTCACTAAGCATATCATCGGATAATTTGCATTTGTAAGTATAACAATAAAGCATATATATATCATCAAATTACTACAGTCAGTATAACATACCATTTCATGCCGATCGACCATGGTACTTGTCAGGCGGGTCATGAATGGCACCCCGACAAAGTCATCACGTGGTAGAATTATGTCCCATAGGTTGCACACCTCCTCCTTGCTCAGCCTCATTCTTTGAGCTACGATGGCTTCATGAAGTGGGTTCTCATCATCTTCATTGAGTGGGTCCTCATTATCTTCATCATCTTCGTCATCTTCATCATCTTCGTCATCTTCATCATCTTCGTCATCTTCATCATCTTCGTCATCTTCATCATCTTCCACCAGGTTGATATAAATGACAGGTAGCTTGGGTCTTTCTACTCTGAAGGAGAAGCTGATCAACTCACCACCATTAAGACGCATGCCGGCAAGGAAACGGGCCCATCCATCTCCTCCAATCTACGACATATTGTGTCCTTTCTCGACCTCCATAGTGTACGCCCCCCAGGAGCCTCAAATGTCATAGTGTCTCCTATCAGCTTGTTGAATTTCAACCTCACATTGCATGGGACGATCTGTGTAAAAAAAAAGCAAAATGACACAATGCAGTAATGCCAACACTAAAAATATATAGTTGTTACATTTCATCTAATTTCTTACCGCCGCATGACGAAAACTCGGCTCGAAGTAGATGCCGAACAGCTTGCCAGTTGCAAGGTTGCTGGCGCACCTTGACTTGCACAGTCGACATGGTGGTGGTGGTGGCGCCATTTTCCTAAAGCAATATGAGCAAAGGATTAACGATCCACTTCACAGGAAAGAAAAACGGTAGCATGTGATATTTTTGGTTCTTCCGCGAGAAGCAATTTGATGGACAATTATAATCCTAAGATCTAGTAACATATTAGATGACAAGGTACCACCTACCAAAGCCATTTCGGTGGCACCTATTGCCGAAAAAACTTTTCACAAATATCTACCAAATCAGGGTACCACCTACCAAGACATTTCATCTAATTTGGCCCCTATTGCCTAAGATAATTGATTAAAAACAAGTGGCAAATTTAACTAAATTGGCACCTACATTTTGCCAGAAAATAACTTATTATAGAAAAACAAAAGCATCTAGCTATCCATGTACAGAAAAAATAACAATAAAATGGTGCATACTAAATCAACTAGCCTACTAAATCAACTAGCCTACTGAATCAACTAGCATACTAAATCAACTAAATCAAAATGTTCTAAATCAACTAGCCTACTAAATCAACTAAATCATATCAACTAAATCAAAATGTTGCATATGAACTAGCCTACTAAATCAAAATGTAGCAGGGAGGAGGGGTTGTGGATGGAGGAGGGAGGAGGGAGAAGGAGGGGCGACTCGAGGAGGGACAAGAGAGTAGGACAGAGGAGGAAGGCGGGGCGAGGAGGGGCCGGCCGGCGGCGAGTGGAGGGAGAACGAAGGAGGAAGGCGGAGCGAGAGGGGCCGGCCAGTGGCGAGTGGAGAGAGGACGGAGGAGGAGGACGGTACCGAGTCCAGCGAGGAGGAGGGGGTGACGGCGGTGCAAGGGAGGAGGGGCGGCGGGGGAGGACCGGCACGGGGGGGGGTTGACGGGGAGATCGGGTGAGTGTGAGTGTGAGTGGATCGGATAGAGGAGAGTGGGGGATGGGAGATGGAATGGCTTAGCAGTAGCGCGCTATAGAGAAAGGTGCTACTGCTAAACGACCTAGCAGTAGCGCCTTTCACAAAGAACGTGCTACTGCTATGTGTCAGCATGTGTACAATCTGATTTGTCAATATGAGTCATCAATGATCTTCTATGCGGCCACAAATTTTACACATAGAGTTCAGTGAAGACCAAGTGCTTGTGATAGTTTGAGAAGTAACATATTTAACGTGGTAGAAACCCTCTTCGCGGAGCCAGGTGGTACTAATTTTTTTAGTAAACTTAGCAGTAGCGGGTATTATTGGAATGCCTAGTGCTATGATCTGTAGCAGTAGCGCTCTTCGCGCTGACGCGCTGCTGCTAAAACTAGCTTCACGGCGGGGGCGGGGGAATTATAGCAGTAGCGCGGCTAATTCTATTTCAGCTGCGAGTTCTGCTGGAGCGTGCTGCTGCCATATAGCAGCAGCGCCTTATTTTAAAACACACTGCTGGTAAGATTCTGTGTATAGGCTTTTCCCTAGTAGTGTATATTGTTATGGATCCTCCAACATGTGGTGTTTGCCTAGGATCTTTTTCTAGCCAAAAATTCGTACTAATTAGAGATACTACTTGTGCATCCAAAAACTCTTAAACCCAGTTTCTTGCCATGAGTATCCACCATACCTACCTATGGATTGAATAAGATCCCTCAAGTAAGTTGTCATCGGTGCATAAAGCAATAAAAATTGCTCCTAAATATGTTTGATCTTTTATTGTAAGGGAAAATTGAGCATTGTACGAACTTGTGATGGCAAAGTATTAAAAGCGGCGGACTGCATAGTAAAGGTTGTTATCATAAGGGGCAATATAACGTGACGTTCCTTTGCATTAAGAACTTGGGCGTCCAAATAAAAAGCGCATGACAACCTATTCTTCCCTCTGCAAAGGGCCTATCTTTTACTTTTCAGTATTTAGTTTTATGCAAACAGTCAATAGTATGAATTCTCATTTCAACCTCAATTATTCTCTAGTTGGCAAGCGTCATGTGGTGGGGAAAGATCTAGGCACATATGACCAGTCAAATATCTTTGATCATGATTTATTATTGTTGACAATTATCTCCATGATAAATGTGTTGGGAGGCAAAATATTAAGCCCCTATCTTTCTCTGTGTTTGATGGATGCCATTTGTTCTAAGAATATGATTTGAGTACTAGCAATCTTGGAAGACTATATGATGATTGAGTATAGGGAGCTCTTACTTAGACTATGTTAAATAAGTTGAATTGCAATTGTTTGGTGACATTGTTTGAACCTTAACATGTGAATTGATTGCTACTTTATCATTATGAGTTTTATGACAAAGTGTTGATGTTATGATGCTAGGAAAAGTGACTGAAATTATCATTGATCAAACTTATGCACTTTGCTAGCATTCACACTTCATAAATTATTTCTTTTATCATTTACCTACTCGAGGACGAGTAGGAATTAAGCTTGGGGATGCTGATACATCTCCAATGTATCTATAATTTATGAAGTATTCAAGCCATTATATTATCATTCTTGGATGTTTTACAATCATTTTATAGCAACTTTATATCATTTTTTGGGACTAACCTATTGATATGGTGCCCAGTGCCAGTTGCTGTTTTTTTGCTTGTTCTTACATTGCAGAAAATCAATACCAAATGGAGTCCAAATGTAGCGAAACTTTTTAGAGATTTTTTTTGGACCAGAAGACATCCAGTGGGCCAAAGAAGTGCCAGAGGGGCCCCCAGGCGCGCCCATGTGGGTTGTACCCACCTCGGTGGCCTCCCGCACCGCCTCTTCACCCTATAAGTTCCCAAATAATCCAAAAATCCTGGGGATAACCCTAGACCAGAAGTTCCGCCGCCGCAGGCCTCTATAGCCACGAAAAACCAATCTAGACCCTATTCCGGCACTCCGCCGGAGGGGGAAATCATTACCGGTGGCCATCTTCATCATCCCGGCGGCCACCATGATGAGGAGGGAGTAGTCTAGCCTCGGGGCTGAGGGTTTGTACCAGTAGCTATGTGTTTAATCTCTCTCGCTCATGTTCTTGAGATGGCACGATCTTGATGTATCGCGGGTTTGAAGGAAATATGCCCTAGAGGCAATAATAAAGTTATTATTTATTTCCTTATATCATGATAAATGTTTATTATTCATGCTAGAATTGTATTAACCGGAAACATAATACATGTGTGAATACATAGACAAACAGAGTGTCACTAGTATGCCTCTACTTGACTAGCTCGTTAATCGAAGATGGTTATGTTTCCTAACCATAGACATGAGTTGTCATTTGATTAACGTGATCACATCATTAGGAGAATGATCTGATTGACTTGACCCATTCCGTTAGCCTAGCACTTGATCGTTTAGTATGTTGCTATTGCTTTCTTCATGACTTATACATGTTCCTGTAACTATGAGATTATGCAACTCCCGTTTACCGGAGGAACACTTTGGGTACTACCAAACATCACAACGTAACTGGGTGATTATAAAGGAGTACTACAGGTGTCTCCAAAGGTACATGTTGGGTTGGCGTATTTCGAGATTAGGTTTTGTCACTCCGATTGTCGGAGAGGTATCTCTGGGCCTTCTCGGTAATACACATCATATAAGCCTTGCAAGCATTGCAACTAATAAGTTAGTTGCGAGATGATGTATTACAGAACGAGTAAAGAGACTTGCCGGTAACGAGATTAAACTAGGTATAGGATACCGACGATCGAATCTCGGGCAAGTAACATTCCGATGACAAAGGGAACAAAGTATGTTGTTATGCGGTTTGACCGATAAAGATCTTCGTAGAATATGTAGGAGCCAATATGGGCATCCAGGTTCCGCTATTGGTTATTGACCAAGAATAGTTCTAGGTCATGTCTACATAGTTCTCGAACCCGTAGGGTCCGCACGCTTAAGGTTTCGATGATGCTTATATTATGAGTTTATGAGTTTTGATGTACTGAAGGAGTTGAGTCCCGGATGAGATCGGGGACATGACGAGGAGTCTCGAAATGGTCGAGACGTAAAGATCGATATATTGGACGACTATATTTGGAGTTGGAAAGGTTCGAATGATTCGGTATTTTCGAGTGGGAGAGTTACGGAATTCGCCGGGAGAAGTATTGGGCCTTATTGGGCCCTGCAAGGGAAGAGAGAGGGCTGCCTAGGGCAGGCCGCGCGCCCAAGGCCTAGTCCGAATTGGACTAGGGGAGGGCCGCACCCTTCCTCCCTTCCCTTCCTTCTCTTCTACTCCTACTAGGAAAGGAGGAGTCCTACTCCGGTGGGAGTAGGACTCCCCCTTGCGCGCCTCCTCCTTGGCCGCCACCTCCTCCTTGCTCCTTTATATACGGGGCAAGGGGCACCCCATGACACACAAGTTGATCTACGGATCATTCCTTAGCCGTGTCGGTGCCCCTTCCACCATATTCCACTTCGGTCATATCGTCATGAGCTTAGGCGAAGCCTCGCGCCGGTGAAGTCATATCGTCATGAGCTTAGGCGGCCATGCGTCGGTGGAGCATCATCATCGCCACCACGCCGTCGTCTTGACGGAACTCATCCCCGACGCTTTGCTGGATCGGAGCCCGGGATCGCCATCGAGCTG
Source organism: Aegilops longissima (assembly GCA_021605205.1). Classification (NCBI taxonomy): domain Eukaryota; kingdom Viridiplantae; phylum Streptophyta; class Magnoliopsida; order Poales; family Poaceae; genus Aegilops; species Aegilops longissima. Next base: position 189,561,735 of record CM038677.1, read on the forward strand.
AACGTGTGTAGAACTCGGAGGTGCCGTGACGCTCGGTGCTTGGATCGGTCGGATCGTGAAGACGTCGACTACATCAACCCGTTGTTATAACGCTTCGCTTTCGGTCTCACGAGGGTACGTGGACGGACACTCTCCCTCTCGTTGCTATGCCATCACCATGGTCTTGCGTGTGCGTAGGAATTTTTTGAAATTACTACGTTCTCCAACAAATGGTATCGAGCCAGGTTTTATGCGTTGATGTCATATGCACGAGTAGAACACAAGTGAGTTGTGGGCGATATAAGTCATCCGCTTACCAGCATGTCATACTTTGGTTGGCGGTATTGTGAGATGAAGCGCCGGACCGACATTACGCCAGACGCTTACGCGAGACTGGTTTCACCGCTTGAGCACTAGTTGCTTAAAGGTGACCGCGGGTGTCCGTTTCTCTCACTTTAGTTGAACCGAGTGTGGCTACGCCCGGTCCTTGCGAAGGTTAAAACAGCACCAACTTGACAAACTATCGCTGTGGTTTTGATGCGTAGGTAAGAACGGTTCTTGCTCAGCCCGTAGCAGCCACGTAAAACTAGCAACAACAAAGTAGAGGACGTCTAACTTGTTTTTGCAGGGCATGTTGTGATGTGATGTGGTCAAGACGTGATGCTATATTTTATTGTATGAGATGATCATGTTTTGTAACCGAGTTATCGGCAATCGGCAGGAGCCATATGGTTGTCGCTTATTGTATGAAATGCAACGCCATGTAATTGCTTTACTTTATCACTAAGCAGAGCGATAGTCGAGAAGCAATAGTTGGCTAGACGACAACGATGCTACGATGGAGATCAAGGTGTCGGCGCGGTGGCGATGGTGATCATGGCGGTGCTTGGCGATGGAGATCACAAGCACAAGATGATGATGACCATATCATATCACTTATATTGATTGCATGTGATGTTTATCCTTTATGCATCTTATCTTGCTTTGATTGACGGTAGCATTATAAGATGATCTCTCACTAAAATTATCAAGAAGTGTTCTCCACGAGTATGCACCGCTGCCAAAGTTCAGTAGTACCCGGACACCACGTGATGATCGGGTGTGATAAGTTCTCGTCCATCTACAACAGGTGCAAAACAGTTGCACACGCGAATACTCGAGTTAAACTTGACGAGCCTAGCATATAACAGATATGGCCTCGAACACGAGACCGAAAGGTCGAGCGTGAATCATATAGTAGATATGATCAACATAGTGATGTTCACCATTGAAACTACTCCATCTCACGTGATGATCGGACATGGTTTAGTTGATTTGGATCACGTAATCACTTAGATGACTAGAGAGATGTCTATCTAAGTGGGAGTTCTTAAGTAATATGATTAATTGAACTTTAATTTATCATGAACTTAGTCTGGTAGTATTTTGCAAATTATGTTGTAGATCAATAACTCGCGTTGTTGCTTCCCTATGTTTGTTGCTTTCATATGTTTATTTTGATATGTTCCTAGAGAAAAATTATGTTGAAAAATGTTAGTAGCAATGATGCGGATTGGATCCGTGATCTGAGGTTTATCCTCATTGCTGCACGTGAAAAATTATGTCCTTAATGCACCGCTAGGTGACAAACCTATTGCAGGAGCGATGCGACGTTATGAACGTTTGGCTAGCTCAATATGATGACTACTTGATAGTTTAGTGCACCATGCTTAAAGGCTTAGAATCGGGACTTCAAAGACGTTTTGAGCGTCATGGACCATATGAGATGTTCCAGAATTGAAGTTAATATTTCAAGCAAATACCGAGTTGAGAGATATGAAGTCTCCAACAAGTTCTATAGCTAAAAGATGGAGGAGAATCGCTCAACTAGTGAGCATGTGCTCAGATTGTGCAGGTACTTCAATCGCTTGAATCAAGTGGGAGTTAATCTTCCAGATAAGATAGTGATTGACAGAATTCTCTAGTCACCATCACCAAATTGAAGTTAATATTTCAAGCAAATACCGAGTTGAGAGATATGAAGTCTCCAACAAGTTCTATAGCTAAAAGATGGAGGAGAATCGCTCAACTAGTGAGCATGTGCTCAGATTGCAGGTACTTCAATCGCTTGAATCAAGTGGGAGTTAATCTTCCAGATAAGATAGTGATTGACAGAATTCTCTAGTCACCATCACCAAGTTAGTAGAACTTCGTGATGAACTATAATATGCAAGGGATGACACAAGTAATTCCCAAGCTCTTCATGATGCTGAAATCGACGAAGGTAGAAATCAAGAAAAGAGCATCAAGTGTTGATGATTGACAAGACCACTAGTCTCAAGGAAAGGGCAAAGGGAAGAAGGGAACTTCAAAAGAACGGCAAGCAAGTTGCTACTCGAGTGAAGAAGCCCAAGTCGGACCTAAGCACGAGACTAAGTGCTTTTGCTACAATGGAATTGGTCACTCGAAGCGGAACTACCCCAAGTGTTTGGCGGATAAGAAGGATGGCAAAGTGAAGAAAGGTATATTTGATATACAGATTATTGATGTATATTTTACTAGTGTTCATAGCAACCCCTCGGTATTTGATACTGGTTCAGTTGCTAAGAGTAGTAACTCGAAACAGGAGTTGCAGAATGAGCAGAAACTAGTTGAAGGGAAGTGACGATGAGTGTTGGAAGTAGTTCAAGATTGATATGATCATCATCGCACACTCCCTATACTTTCGGGATTAGTGTTAAACCTAAATAAATGTTATTTGGTGTTTGCGTTGAGCATGAATATGATTTGATCATGTTTATTGCAAAACGGTTATTCATTTAAAGTCAAAGAATAATTGTTGTTCTGTTTAAATGAATAAAACCTTCGATGGTCATACACCCAATGAAAATAGTTTTCAAAACGGTTATTCATTTAAAGTCAAAGAATAATTGTTGTTCTGTTTAAATGAATAAAACCTTCAATGGTCATACACCCAATAAAAATAGTTTGTTGGATCTCGATCGTAGTAATACACATATTCATAATATTGATGCCAAAAGATGCAAAGTTAATAATGATAGTGCAACTTATTTGTGGCATCGCCGTTTAGGTCATATTGGTGTAAAGCGCATGAAGAAACTCCATGCTGATGGGATTTTGGAATCACTTGATTATGAATCACTTGATACTTGCGAACCATGCCTTATGGGCAAGATGACTAAAGACTCATTCTCCGGAACAATGGAGCGAGCAAATGACTTATTGGAAATAATACATCGATGTATGCGGTCCGATGAGTGTTAAAGCTCACGGCAAGTATCGTTATTTTTCGACCTTCACAAGATGATTTGAGCAGATATGAGTATATCTACTTAATGAAGCACAAGTCTGAAACATTTGAAAAGTTCAAATAATTTCAGAGTGAAGTGGAGAATCATCGTAATAAGAAAATAAAGTTTCTACGATCTGATCGTGGAGGAGAATATTTGAGTTACGAGTTTGGCCTTCATATAAAACAATGTGGAATAGTTTCACAACTCACGCCACATGGAACACCATAACGTAATGGTGTGTCCGAACGTCATAACTGTACTTTATTTTGATATGGTGCGATCAATGATGTCTCTTACCGATTTACCAATATCGTTTTGGGGTTATGCATTAGAGACAGCTGCATTCACGTTTAATAGGGCACCATCTAAATCCGTTGAGATGACACCGTATGAACTATGGTTTAACAGTAAACCTAAGTTGTCGTTTCTTAAAAGTTTGGAGTTGTGATGCTTATGTGAAAAAGTTTTCAACTGATAAGCTCAAACCCAAATCGGAGAAGTGCGTCTTCATAGAATACCCAAAGGTAACTATTGGGTACACCTTCTATCACAGATCCGAAGGCAAGTTATTCGTTGCTAAGATGGATCCTTTCTAGAGAAGAAGTTTCTCTCGAAAGAAGTGAGTGGGAGGAAAGTAGAACTTGATGAGGTAATTGTACCTTCTCCCTTATTGGAAAGTAGTTCATCACGTAAATCAGTTCCGTGATTCCTACACCAATTAGTAAGGAAGTTAATGATGATGATCATGAAACTTCAGATCAAGTTGCTACCAAACCTCGTAGGTCTTCCAGAGTAAGATCCGCACCAGAGTGGTACGGTAATCATGTTCCGGAAGTCATGTTACTAGACCATGATGAACCTACGAACTATGAGGAAGCGATGATGAGCCCAGATTCCGCGAAATGGCTTGAGGCCATGAAATCTGAGATGGGATCCATGTATGAGAACAAAGTGTAGACTTTGATGGAGTTGCCCGATGATCGGCAAGCCATATTATATAAATGGATCTTCAAGAGGAAGACAGATGTTGATAGTAGTGTTACTATCTACAAAGCTCGACTTGTCACAAAAATGTTTTTGACAAGTTCAAGGTGTTGACTACAATGAGATTTTCTCAAGCTGTAGCGATGCGTAAGTCTGTCCGAATCATGTTAGCAATTGCCACATTTTATGAAATCGGCAAATGAATGTCAAAACTGCATTCCTTAATGGTTTTCTTAAAGAAGAGTTGTATATGATGCAACCGAAGGTTTTGTCAATCCTAAAGGTGCTAACAAAATGTGTAAGCTCCAATGATCCATCTATGGACTGGTGCAAGCATCTCGAGTTGGAATACACACTTTGATAAGTTGATCAAAGCATATAGTTTTATACAGACTTGCGGTGAAGCCTGTATTTACAAGAAAGTGAGTGGGAGCACTACAACATTTCGATAAGTATATGTGAATGACATATTGTTGATCGAAATGATGTAGAATTATTCTGCAAAGCATAAAGGAGTATTTGAAAGGAGTTTTTCAAAGAAGGACCTCGGTGAAGCTGCTTATATATTGAGCATCAAGATCTATAGAGATAGATCAAGACGCTTGATAAGTTTTTCAATGAATACATACCTTGACAAGATTTTGAAGTAGTTCAAAATGGAACAGTCAAAGAAAGAGTTCTTGCCTGTGTTACAAGGTGTGAGATTGAGTAATACTCAAAACCCGACCACGGCAGAAGATAGAAAGAGAATGAAAGTCATTCCCTATGCATCAGCCATAGGTTCTATAAAGTATGTCATGTGTGTACTGATCTATTGCATACCCTACCAAGCTTGGCAAGGAGTGCAATAGTGATCTAGGAGTAGATCAATGGACAGCGGTCAAAATTATCCTTAGTAGAATAAGGATATGTTTCTCGATTATGGAAGTGAAAAAGGTTTAAAGTAAAGGGTTACGCCGATGCAAGTTTTAACACTAATCTAGATGACTCGAGTCTCAATCTGGATACATATTGAAAGTGGGAGCAATTAGCTAGAGTAGCTCCGTGCGAGCATTGTAGACATAGAAATTTGCAAAATACTTACGGCTCTGAATGTGACAGACCGTTGACTAAAATTATCACACAAGCAAAACATGATCACACCTTAGTACTCTTTGGGTGTTAATCACATAGCGATGTGAACTAGATTATCGACTCTAGTAAACCCTTTGGGTGTTGGTCACATGTCGATGTGAACTATGGGTGTTAACCACATATAGATGTGAACTATTGATGTTAAATCACATGGCGATGTGAACTAGATTATTGACTCTAGTGCAAGTGGGAGACTGAAGGAAATATGCCCTAGAGGCAATAATAAAGTTATTATTTATTTCCTTATATCATGATAAATGTTTATTATTCATGCTAGAATTGTATTAACCGGAAACATAATACATGTGTGAATACATAGACAAACAGAGTGTCACTAGTATACCTCTACTTGACTAGCTCGTTAATCGAAGATGGTTATGTTTCCTAACCATAGACATGAGTTGTCATTTGATTAACGTGATCACATCATTAGGAGAATGATCTGATTGACTTGACCCATTCCGTTAGCCTAGCACTTGATCGTTTAGTATGTTGCTATTGCTTTCTTCATGACTTATACATGTTCCCGTAACTATGAGATTATGCAACTCCGCCATTGGAGGAACACTTTGGTACTACCAAACGTCACAACGTAACTGGGTGATTATAAAGGAGTACTACAGGTGTCTCCAAAGGTACATGTTGGGTTGGCGTATTTCGAGATTAGGTTTTGTCACTCCGATTGTCGGAGAGGTATCTCTGAGCCTTCTCGGTAATACACATCATATAAGCCTTGCAAGCATTGCAAATAATAAGTTAGTTGCGAGATGATGTATTACGGAACGAGTAAAGAGACTTGCCGGTAACGAGATTGAACTAGGTATTGGATACCGACGATCGAATCTCGGGCAAGTAACATACCGATGACAAAGGGAACAAAGTATGTTGTTATGCGGTTTGACCGATAAAGATCTTCAGAGAATATGTAGGAGCCAATATGGGCATCCAGGTTCCGCTATTGGTTATTGACCAAGAATAGTTCTAGGTCATGTCTACATAGTTCTCGAACCCGTAGGGTCCGCACGCTTAAGGTTTCGATGATGCTTATATTATGAGTTTATGAGTTTTGATGTACCGAAGGAGTTCGGAGTCCCGGATGAGATCGGGGACATGACGAGGAGTCTCGAAATGGTCGAGACGTAAAGATTGATATATTGGACGACTATATTCGAGTTCGGAAAGGTTCGAATGATTCGGTATTTTCGAGTACCGGGAGTTACGGAATTCGCCGGGAGAAGTATTGGGCCTTATTGGGCCTGCAGGGAAAGAGAGAGGGCTGCCTAGGGCAGGCGCGCGCCCAAGGCCTAGTCCGAATTGGACTAGGGAGAGGCCGCACCTTCCTCCCTTCCCTTCCTTCTCTTCTACTCCTACTAGGAAAGGAGGAGTCCTACTCCGGTGGGAGTAGGACTCCCCCTTGCGCCTCCTCCTTGGCCGCCACCTCCTCCTTGCTCCTTTATATCTGATGGGGCAAGGGGCACCCCATGACACACAAGTTGATCTACGGATCGTTCCTTAGCCGTGTGCGGTGCCCCCTTCGACCATATTCCACTTCGGTCATATCGTCGCGGAGCTTAGGCGAAGCCCTGCGCCGGTGAAGTCATATCGTCGCGGAGCTTAGGCGAAGCCCTGCGTCGGTGGAGCATCATCATCGTCACCACGCCGTCGTACTGACGGAACTCATCCCCGACGCTTTGCTAGATCGGAGCCCGGGGATCGTCATCGAGCTGAACGTGTGTAGAACTCGGAGGTGCCATACGTTCGGTGCTTGGATCGGTCGGATCGTGAAGACGTACGACTACATCAACCGCGTTGTTATAACGCTTCCGCTTTCGGTCTACGAGGGTACGTGGACAGACACTCTCCCCTCTCGTTGCTATGCCATCACCATGGTCTTGCGTGTGCGTAGGAATTTTTTGAAATTACTACGTTCTCCAACAGGGTTTTGTTAATATAGTTGGATCATATGGTGTTTTCCCCTCTCTATCTTGTTGTGACGAATTGAGTTTTCCCTTTGAGATTTTGTTTTATCGGATTGAATACTTTTATGGATTTGAGAACACTTTATTATGTATGTCTTGCTATGAATACCCGTGGTGACAATGTGGTATTTTATTGCTTCACTTGATATATGTTTTGGCACTCAACTCGCGGATTCCCGAGGTGACATTGGGGTAATCTATGCATAGGGATTGATGCACGTTCTTGTCTTTGTTTCTTCGGTAGAAATCTTGGGGCACTCTTTGAAGTTCTTTGTGTTGGATTGAGTATTATGAATCTGAAATTATTTGGTGTTATTTTAGTATGAACTCTTGGATAGATCGATCGGAAAGAATAGCTTCGAGGTGGGTTCGTACCCTACAAGCAATCTCTTCTTATGTTCTCCGCTAGATAGGAACTTTGGGGTGATTCTTCATCGCACTTTGAGGGATGGTTATATGATCCAACTATATTAGCATTGTTGAGAGATTGCACTAGCAAAATTACGGACCCTAGGCCTCATTTTCAAGCATCGCAATACCGTTTAAGCTCACTTTTGTTACTTGCTACGTTGCTGTTTTTTATTGTTCCTATTACGAAAATCAATATCTACTATCATTATTACACTTGTATCACCATCTCTTCGCCGAACTAGTGCACCTATACAAATTATCATTGTATTTGGTGTGTTGGGGACACAAGAGACTCTTTGTTATTTGGTTGCAAGGTTGTTTGAGAGAGACCATCTTCATCCTACACCTCCCACGGATTGATAAATCTTAGGTCATCCACTTGAGGGAAAACTGATACTGTCCTACAAAACTCTGCGCTTGGAGGCCCAACACGAGTGTACAAGAATAAAGTTGCGTAGTAGAAATGAGGTACCTCGGCCTCCTCGCGTCCTAGTGATATTAACATCCGCCATGTCCATTAAGGAAAATTTTGTGAGGTCGACTTCACACAAAATGATGACGAATCGTTAACACAAACATATAAAAAGAACATTACATCTTATCGGGGTTCAGCTCATACACATACTAGGGTTCCATCATATCCCCGAGAACTAGGATTCTACCTAGACATAAATACAATAGGCATCATCATGGTGTTTACGGCAATAACAGATGAATGATTAATATAACGCACACATATGAATCCACACTAAGATGAATGGAGGGGTCGATGTCGAGGATGTGGATGATGATCATGGTGGTGGTGATGATGGTCGTAGTCTCCTAGATCGAGGCTTTATTTTTACCGGCTAGGAATGGATAATTAATTGAAAATTAGTTACGAGGCATTAACGGACATGCTACGAATTCGAGACATCGGATCGTGAGCTACTGCAGACTCGAGCGTGGGCCCAACCCCACCCCTCCCTACCTGACCTCCTATATATTGAAGGCGTCGGCAACCCTAGCCGCCACCTAGATCAGATCGCATCATTACCACCTACTCGCGCACAGCCCACCGTTGTTCCTCACTCTGCTGTTACTTCCGGCGATCCCACCCCGTACACCACGTGCACGATTGTATGGAAGAGCAGGCCTCCGGAACACCACCCTCTCTAATCCTGTACCGGGAGAAGGAGCGGTTATGTAAAGAAAATACACACCATCCTTCACAGGTGCCAAACCAAATAACAAACAAAATTTATGTAATCTCAACAACACCAAGGGAAGTGCGCTCGGCACTTCTGGTACTTATTGAAGTTTTACTCACGTTAAATTTCCTACTAAGGAATTGAGGACACATCAATTCCTCTTTTTTTGTGGGACACATCAGTTCCTTCCATAGAATATGATAACCACACAATACGATGCTCCAAAGATTCTTTGCATAATTTGTTTCCCTAGAGGATTCAAATTTCCAAATTTTTCATGAAAAATTCTACAGTTCAAAGTGACCTTGGAATTAAGGATAACAGAGACATAAACATTAAAAATAGAGGGAAAACAAGATTATGTACAAATTTTACTGGGTAGAAACGTTATTTACCATTGTGACATGTATTTCTGTTGCCATTCCTACCATAGCATGGAGTTGCACAGAAGACCGCCTCCCCTCTACTATTATTGAAGCTGCTCTACGACGAACACTCGTGAGTGAGTTTGTGATGAGAAACGTAGTGATACAGCCTCCTCTCTACTGAAGATGCTCTGCACCGAAGTCTCACGAGTCACGAGGCCAGTGACAGTCACCGGCGCTGATCCATGCCAACTCCAGCACACGTTGACATGCGGTCTCAAATTAACTGCTCGCGGGTCGACGCACTCGGTTTCTTCCAGCAGAAAAGCGGAAAAATATTCGGCCAGGATAAGATCTCGGTGAAGCGGCTAAACGCCAACGCTACCGGCGATGGAAGCCGCGTCCCGCAGCTGGTGGATGGCGACCCGACCTGATTCCGATCGCGTTGCCGAGACGACGGGAAACCGGAGCGCTTGTGAGGAAGGCACGAACCGGCGCGACACGGCCAAGTGCGACCGAAACAGAAAGCCAAGATGCCCTTGGCAACTTGCACCACTCCGTGTGCCACTGCACTCTGGACTGCTGACATGCGGCGCGGTGCGGTGCGGCGACGAGAAAAGGTTTGTACCAGCCGAAAAAGGCGGAAGGCATCCTAGGTTCACTGTTCCTGGACCTCACAAGAATTTGTGCGTGCTGGTGATAATATGCGACGACGGGCCATAGGCTAGGTACAATTATTTCATTTTATTCTTGGTTATAGCTTTCGCGAGGTATCCCGTCAGGATTTTTTGAGATAATAAATATACACATAAACGGACAACGAATGAGCCCCTTGGCTTTGCGACTGCTCGGTCCAGTGGCCTTGATGCTGCACCGGCGAGTGATTCGGCGCAGCAAAAGCGGTGGAGGGTCCATGCGCCTGGTGCATGGAGCGATTTGTTTTTGTGAGAAAGTTTGTGTGCATGGAGCACTTGGCGAGGGAGGTCACAAGGTTCCAAAACGCAGGACGTAGCGGACGTACGTGGGCAGCCCAAGGTGCGGATCCACGCACACCGCAAAAGCGCGGAAAAAGAGTGGCGGAAAAACACACGAAAGCAGCCCGGACGGGGCGAACGCGAGGCGCACCACCCGAGCCGGCGGCCCCCACCTGCTGTCCAATCCCTCGATCCGACGGCCCGCGCTCGCACCGACCGGCCGCGGAGACACGGAGCCGCCCCCGCACCCCTGGAGCCTGGAACCTCTTCCGCTTTACCTCAGCACGCGCGCCAGTTAACCCATCACGGTCACCCGACCGGCCCGGCCCTGGTTAGCGCCCGGTTACCTCCCCCTTCCCTCCTCGGCTGCTGGTTATATACCCCGCCCCTCCCTGGCCGTGGGCGAGGTCGGGTTCTTGATCGGGGTTGGTTGGGTGTTGTATGAGAGGGAGTGAGCGGGCGGCGGTGTCAGCGTCAACGTCGGGGATGAGCTGCAACGGCTGCCGCGTGCTGCGGAAGGGCTGCAACGAGGCCTGCGTGCTGCGCCCGTGCTTGCTCTGGATCGAGGCCGCCGACGCGCAGGGCCACGCCACCCTCTTCGCCGCCAAGTTCTTCGGCCGCGCCGGCCTCATGTCCTTCCTCACCGCTGTCCCCGAGCAGCAGCGCCCAGGTACGTACGGACGGACGGGAGATCGATGGTCTTCTTGGCACGACGATTCATAGGTAGTATATATGTTGACCTTCTTTGGCTGAAGTTTGCATGGTGTTTGCTGTGGATTGCAGCCGTGTTCCAGTCGCTGCTGTACGAGGCGGCCGGGCGAACGATCAACCCGGTGAGTGGCGCGGTGGGGCTGCTCTGGGCGGGGAGCTGGCACCTCTGCGAGGCGGCGGTCCAGACCGTGCTCCGGGGCGGCGCCATCCGCCCGCTGCCGGAGCTCGCGGGTGGCGTCCCGGAAGGCGGCGTCGGTGGCAGCGACCTGTTCGCCTCCTTTTCCAGGCGGGCCGTGGTGGGGTGCTCCACGTATTCGGCGGCGAAGCGGGTGACGCCGAGGAAGGCCTGGGCGCCGGAGGCCGCGTCCCAGCACCAGGAGCCCTCGTGCGACCTCGGGCTTTTCCTCACCCCCGGATCGGCCGCGGCGGCGGAGGGAGAGCGACGGGCGAGGCGGGCCGGCACGCCGTCGATGAGCTCCGACGGCTCCGTGACCACGAGCGCCGGCGAGAAGGAGCCGGAGCTGCTGAATCTTTTTGTTTAATGAAGCTAGTTATTAATCTGCGCGTTCATTCACCGTAGTAGTACCGCGCGATCGATCGATCGATCGATGTGCTGCTCGCTCGCTGGCGCTGGAACCAGCTGAACTTTTTGGTAGCCTCTCTCTCGTCCCACCGGCGACGCGCCCCTTGATTCTTTTTTGGGCGTGCATGAACCGCCGGCTTGGTGTGACACGGAGATGACTAGATGAGACCGCCCCGGCCGGCTTTGTTCCTTGTCTACTCCGATAATAGTACCGCTGCTTTCTTAGCGCCACCACTAGTACTACAAAGATGGTTAAATAAGTAAGAGTACACTAAAGCTCTCGCTCTTATCCGGAGCGTGATTAGCGTTTGCCCGGCGAGTGCGTGTGCTTAATACGCCATTGCTCCTACCAGTAGTACTCTCCCGATTGTGTTTCTTTTCTGAGATCTGCTCTTCCGTGCTTTTGTGAACTGGTCATATGATTGATCAGTCAATGTTTCACGCCACCGCAAAATCCAAGCGGCCGTACAGCTTGTGATGCAGCGTGTGGGGTTGCTGAGATAGTAGAGTGAGCGGTTCAGCTTTGCGGAGGGGCTACAGCCGTACCGTGGCGCCGCGTTTCGGGGTGGGGGCGCGTGACCACCCGAACGCGCGACCGCAGGCCCCTGCGACGCGGCGTTCTTCTGCCGCGCAGATGTGTCGCGGCTTTGGGAGTTCAACCCGTTTGCCGGCACGGCCGAAACGTCCAATTTCCATTTGTTTCGGGCAGAACGTCCGATTCATTGTGCAGTGGCCGTGCTACAGCGCAGCGTAGCTTTGTGCGTGCACATGCATCAGCATATAGTATTGTTATTGGGCTTTATTATTCATTCGTTGGGAAAAAACGAGAAGAGCGCCAAAACGTTACTAGCGACCGGTTGTTTTCTCCTTGAAAAGAATCCCGAGCAATCGTCCAAAAAAAAAGGTAAGGGTGATCCTCCTCTGCATGCCACGCGTGATCCGTCTCCTCCGTTTCACCGAGTAGATTTCATGCGTGTGATAATTTTTTTTGTCGACACCAGATCTGATAGGATATGCTGGCCTGACGGCAGTAACCAAACCCGACGCACGGGGAAGGCCCCTCGTACATGTGAAACCCTGTAGTCTCTCCCCGTCTCTCACCCTCGTGCAGGGCACCTTTGTGATTGCACATGCATTAGCTTATACCGCAGTAGTTGTTGCACTTTTTTTGGAAAAAATCTGAGAGGAGCACAAAAAGGTTACTAGCGAGCAATTGTTTCCTTGCAAAAATCCCCCGAGCAATCGTCCATAAAAGGAAAGTGTGATCCACCTCTCCATGTCACACACAATCCGTCTCCTCCGTTTCATCCAGTAGAAATAATATGAGTGATCAATTTTTTTGCCCACACCACATCTGTTAGGATATGCTAGCATGTCGTGAGTAACCCAACCCGACGCACGGGAGAGGCCCCTCATGCACGTGAAACTCTCTGGTCTCTCCCCGTCCCTGACCCTCATGCAGCTACCTTTGTGCTTGCACATGCATTAGCTTATAGTACATTAGTAGTTGCTGGGAATTTTCATTCATTGGGAAAATCTGAGAAGAGCGCACAAACTTTACTAGTGAGTAGTTGTTTCCTTGCAAAGATCCCCGAGTCTCGGTACTAAAACTGGTAGACCTCGGGGCAGGGGGTCCCGAGCTCTGGATCTTAGATCAATGGGTAACAAGGGACGAAGGAGAATGTGTTTACCTAGGTTCGGGTCCTCACGAAGAGGTAATACCCTATGTCTTGCTTTGATTGTATTGATGATTGTGTATCGAGTACAAACTTGATCTACCTCGAGATCGTAAGCAGTGTTCTAACCCTAGGGCTAGGTAGATGTGATTATGATTGATCCCCTTCTATAGGCTAAACCCCTCAACTTATATACACGCCAAGGGGAGTACCTAGGGTTACACATGGCCGGTTGCCGATCTAAAGATGCACATGGCGATGGCGTCCTCGGAGTACATGTCAAGTCTTGGCAGAGTCCATCTTGATCACGTCAAGGTACGAGGCTTCCGGAGTCCTTCCTTGTAAGAATGATGGCCCATAAGCCTGGCCCGTGGATTTTGGGCCAACTAGGTTGGTACCCCCTGGTCTAGGACACCGTCACTGAGCAATCGCCCAAAAAATTAAAGTGTGATCCTCCTCTCCGAGTAACACGCGATCCTTCTCCTCTGTTTCACCTAGTAGATTTCATGCGTGTGATCTAGTTTTTTTGTCGACACCAGATTTGGTAGGATATGTTGGCCTGGCATCAGTAACCCAACCCGATGCATGGGGCAGCACAAAAACGTTACTAGCGAGCAATTGTTTCCTTGCAAAAATCCTCGAGCAATCGTCCAAAAAGAAATGTGTGATCCTCCTCCCTATGTCACAAGCGAACCCTCTGTTTCACCCAGTAGAAAATCATGTGAGTGATTAATTTTTTGCCCACACCAGATCTGGTAGGATATGCTAGCCTGTCGTCAGTAACCGAACCCAATGCACGGGAGAGGCCCCTCGTGCACGTGAAATCCTCTAGCCTCTCCCTCTCCCTGACCCTCATGTAGCTACCTTTTTGCTTGCACATGCATTATCTTATACAGTAGTAGTTGTTGAGATTTTTCATTCATTGGGAAAATCTGAGAAGAGCGCAAAAACGTTACTAGCGAGCAGTTGTTTCGTTGCAAAAAACATCGAGCAACCGTCCAGAAAATTAAAGTGTGATCCTCCTCTCCCAGTAACACGCGATCCGTCTCCTCCATTTCACACAGTACATTTCATGTGTGTGATCATTTTTTTCCCACACCAAATATGGTAGGATATGCTAGCCTGGCATCAGTAACCCAACCTGGCGCATGGGGGAGGCCCCTCTTGCATGTTAAACCATCTGGTCTCTCCCCGTCCCTCACCCTCGTGCAACATACCTTTGTGCTTGCACATGCATCAACTTATACCGTAGTTGTTGCTGGGCTTTTTCATTTACTGGGGAAATTTGGGAAGAGCACCAAAATATTACTAGTGAGCAATTGTTTCCTTGCAAAAAACCTCGAGCAATCATCCAAAAAAGAATGTGTGATCCACATGTATATGTCACACGCGATCCATCTCTTCTGTTTCACCTAGTAGAACTCCTGTGAGTGATCATTTTTTTGCCCACACCAGATCTGGTAGGATATGCTAGCCTGGCATCAGCAACCCAACCCAATGCATAGGGGAGGCCCCTCGTGCACGTGAAACCCTCTTGTCTCTCCTGGTCCCTGACCCTTGTGCAACTTAACTTTGTGCTTGCACATGCATTAGCTTATATAGTACTAGTTGCTGGGATTTTTCATTCATTGGGGTTAATAGCGACCGGTTGTTTCCTTGCAAAATCCCCTAGCAATCGTCTAGAAAATTAAAGTGGGATCATCCTCTCCATGTCACACACGATCCATCTCTTTCGTTTCACCTAGTAGATTCCATGTGTGTGATCAATCTTTTGCCCACACCAAATCTGGTAGGATATGATAGTCTGGCATCAGTAACCTAACCTGGCGCACGGGGGATACCCCTCGTGCACGTGAAAGCCTCTAGTATATCCCCGTCCCTCACCCTCGTGCAGCGTACCTTTGTGCTTGCACATGCATTAGCTTATACCATAGTAGTTGTTGGGCTTTTTCTTTCATTGGGAAAACTGAGAAGGTCACAAAAATGTTACCAGCGAGCAATTGTCCCCTTGCGAAAATGCTTGAGCAATCGTCCAAAAAGGAATGTGTGATTCTCCTCTCTATGTCACACGTGATCCATCTCCTCCGTTTCACCTAGTAGATTTCATGTGCGATGGCCTACAAGTCACACAGGATGGTGTAGCACTTTCGTGTAAGTATCCCAAATAGTTATCGTCCCAACAAAGAGCGAGGAGGGTATTTATGAGCAACTTTTTTGTCACACCCAAGTTGTCACAACTCTTATCTGAGGTAACTGCTTGTGATTCTGTAGAAGCTATCAGTGTTCCAGGAGTCAAATAAACCAGAGTAGTGAATATGATGAGATGGTTGCAACGAGAATAATATTGACTTGGAATTCAAGAAAGCATAAAGTAGAGATTTAAAATAGAAGTGCTTGTCAGCAGTAGAAATATTGGGTGCAAAGAAACTTCAGATCATGGTATACCTTAAGTGTGCCAGTTCAACGGCAATCCCAGTTACCTTGTATCATGAGTTTAGTATTTGATTTGCTTGTTCTGTAGGCGGATATGAAAGGATCGATATGGTTGACTGGGGGGGGGGGTGGGTGAATAGGAGACTACAAATTTTATCTTGTTTGTCAATTTTAGGGTTAAGCAGATAAATAGTTTTCACGAGATATGCAACTAGGTGAACACAACCTATATGACAAGCAAGCTTAAAGCCAAATATACTAGGCAACAACCTAATGAGTTAGCCCTACAAGCATACAAATCAAGGAAAATGCGGGAAAGGATTAACCACAAGTGAGACGATGATGTGGATTTTATCCCAAAGTTCACTCTTCCTTGGGGAAGAGCTAATCTCTGTTAGAGCGGTGTCGGAGCCAAAGTTTGCGGAACACCATGGAAGGCTCAACATATTCTCCTTGAGTCACCCCCAATGTATGAGCTTCGTTTCACTCCGAGTTGGTCTTGAAGGCGACCACCATTCCATTACATACGTCTCTGGAGCACACCACAAGCAAGGAAGCTTCAAGAGGAACCTATAACCACCTAGGAGCCCAAGCTCCAAGAGTAACAAGTCAATGGTGAACAAATATTTGGGGAACACGAATTGATTTGGTCAAGTTGTAGATCAGGAATTGCTCCCTCAATCCCAAAAGTTTCACAAGTTTGGGCGGGGGGATTGAGAGTAATGAGAAAAATTGAGTGTAGCAATGGTGGAGCTCAACTAGACATAAGGGTTAGGGTTAGAGGTGGAATCGAAGAAGGGTTGGTTTTATAGTGTTCTTGGTCGGGTGGTTGTTTCTGCCTATTGGACCCCATGTGCACGGGCTAAGTCTGCCCCGTGCACACGGGGTATCCAGGAGAGAAAACACCACCCGATCCGCATGGGGGCCAAGACCCCGTGCGTATGGGGTGTCCAGGAAGTTTTGTGGCACCCCGTGCGCATGGGGGTCAAAGACCCCATGCACACGGGGTGTCCAGAAAGTTACTGACCACCCCATGCGCAAGGGGGTCAAAGGTCCCGTGCACACGGAAGTTTTTGTTGAAACTCAAGGGACACCTCGGTGAAGCATGCTACAAGGCAAATATGTGATAGGAGGTGGGAGGGCTAGTGTACATGTTTTGATGCGTTCCCGCATGATATTCATCCATGAATACCCCTCTTAATAGTGTGCTTTTTCTCTACGAATCAAATCAAACCAAAATGAAACCCTTCGAGTCGTCGGTAAAACCACGCCTTTGATCTTTTTGAAATGGAGGAGGGTCACAAAACTCCAACATGATCTTCATGGAACCAATATCCTGAGATAAACTTTAGCAATTAATATTAGTTCCACTAACCAAATGTCACACCACCAAAATATAATCAAGTACCACTTGCACTTTCAGCCTCCCCCTTTTTGGTGTATTGATGACAATATGGTTAAGACATGGCAAAACGATATAACACTAAGTATGGCCATGCCACAACTATTAATCGTGAGAGCACTACAAAAAAAAGACACTTCCAAGAGATTATGGCCCGAACAAAAACTTTTTCTGTCATGGATGTGACACTTCTGTGATGATAATTGTGACAAAAACACGTATCATCATAGATGTGGTGAGCTCCTACTTCTATGGAAAAAATCATGACAGAAATGGGCTTTTTGTCGTGGGCAGGCCAGAGGCGCACCTGCATGACATTCTTGGGCCGTCTATGACATAAAAATCATGGTAGAAGTGAGAGTGAGGAAATTTTCGGGGAGTTCCATCTTATGGTGGGCAATCGGTTGGTGGTCGGGGCCGAGCGATGCAGTGTGGTTTGCTCGTTCTCTCGTGTGCGCATGTGTGCAAGGCATTCGCTAACTGAACCCGAGCGGGATGTTCGTTTACTAAACCCGAGCAATCGACCGATCCCTCGCACTACGTACTAAACACGAGCGATGGATCCCATTGCTACGTAACCAAGCTGATAGATCGCTTCACTGCTAACTGCACCGGAGCGACCCCTTTCCTGCTAACTAATACGTCTCCAATATATCTATAATTTTTCTTGTTCCATGCTATTATATTATCATTCTTGGATGTTTTACAATCATTTTATAGCAACTTTATATAATTTTTTGGGACTAACCTATTGACATAGTGCCCAGTACCAGTTGCAGTTTTTTGCTTGTTTTTTGCTTGTTTTTTACTTCCCAGAATATCAGTACCAAACGAAGTCCAAACGCAACTAAACTTTTTGTAGATTTTTCTCGACCAGAAGACACCTAATGGGCCAAAGAAGTACCAGAAGGGAGGCCCGAGGTGGTCACAACCCACAAGGGCGCGCCAGGAGGCCCAGGTGCGCCCTGGGGGTTGCCCCCCTCGGTGACCTCCCGCACCACCTCTTCACCCTATAAATTGCCAAATATTCCAGAAACCCTAGTGGAGTCGACGAAACACAATTCCAGCCGCCGCAAGTTCTAGAACCTCGAGATCCAATCTAGACACCATCATGGAGGGGTTCATCATCCTCATTGGTGCCTCTCTGATGATGCGTGAGTAGTTCATCATAGACCTACTGGTCCGTAGGCAGTAGCTAGATGGCTTCCTCTCTCTCTCTCTCTCTCTCTCTCTCTCTCTTGATTCTCAATACAATGATCTCTTAGAGATCTATTTGATGTAACTCTTTTTTGCGGTGTGTTTGTTGGGATCTAATGAACTTTGAGTTTATGATCAGATCTATATCCATGAATATTATTTGATTCTTCTTTTGATATCTTATATGCATGATTATTTATAGCCTCATATTTCTTCTTCGAATGTTTGGTTTAGTTAGGCCAACTAGATTGATTTTTCTTGCCATGGGAAGAGGTGCTTTGTGATGGGTTCGATCTTGCGGTGTTCTTTCCCACTGACAGAAGGGGCAGCAAGACACACATGTATCGTTGCTATTAAGGATAACAAGATGGGGACTATTCCTACATGAATAGATCTCGTCTACATCATGTGATCGTTCTTATTGCATTACTCCATTTCTCCATGAACTTAATATACTAGATGCATGATGGATAGCGGTCGATGTGTGGAGTAATACTAGTAGATGCACGCACGAGTCGGTCTACTAATCTTGGATGTGATACCTATATATTGATCATTGCCTTGGATATCATTATTATTATTCGATCTTCTATCAGTTGCCCAACAGTTATTTGTTTACCCACCGTGTGCTATTTTCTTGAGAGAAGCTACTAGTGAAATCTACGACCCCCGGGTCTATTCTTTATCATATTTGCTTTGAGATCTATTTTTATTCGCTTTTATTTTAAGATCTATTATTCCAAAAACCCAAAAATACCTTACTACACTTTTTATTACTTATTTTATTTCGCGTTTTATTGAGATCTATTTATCCAGTCTACCATAATTTTTATCCCGTCAACTTGACAAATTTTGGTGCCGTTACCTGAAGAGGGATTGACAACCCCTCATAAGCGTCGGGTTGCAAGTATTTGTTCTTTGTGTGCATGTACTATTTACATAGTGTTGCTTGGTTCTCCTACTGGATCGATTCCTTGTTTTCACAACTGAGGGAAATACCTACCATAGCTGTACTGCATCATCCCTTCCTCTTTGGGGAAATACCGACGCAGTTTCAAGCGACATTAAAAGGAATTTCTAGCGCCATTTCCAGGGAGACATCATCAACATCTACCAGGTTCCTAATCACAAATCTCATCTCCTTGCAATTTACATTATTTCCATTTGCCTCTCGTTTCCTCCCCCCCCCCCCCACTTCACAAAAAATTGCCGTTTTTTTCGCTCTCTTTTTCGTTCGTCGTTTTCTCATCAGATCTATTATTTGCTTGGACTTATCACCATGAGTGATTTTGGTATGGCAGAAACAGATGATGGCATAACTCCTAAAATTAGACGATCTGGCAATCTGGATGCTAAAACTTTTGTTTTCGGGCAAGGGAATCTTTTGGGAAAAGAACATATCCAAGAATTTTTCAATTTGTTGGAAATTGGACTGTTGATGACGCTCCTATACTTAAAAGGACTAAATCCTAATCCTATGTGGAAGCTATTTCAGCACTAGTCTTGAAACTTGAAAATAGATTTATCTGTACCCATCCTACCTTGCAGAGATTGTTTTATGAGCTACCCTTTATAAAGATCCTAAAGCTAAAAGGATAGCTACCCATGTTCTTATGAATGAATTTGATCACATAGTACGGGAGGCTAAGGAGTTATTTTATTTTTACGTATTATATGTTGAGACATTTGCTTGGAAATAATCAAATTTTTTATGAGAATCTTAAAAAAGAGATCCCCGTTTTAGATATAATCCAACAAGTTTTCAATGATGTTAATCAAAAATATTCTTGGATTGTGGCCAGAATTCAAAGGGAATACGTAGATGGGCAACTTGATAATGCTAAAATTTCTATGGATAATGTGTTTCGAGTTATTTTTACAAAACCTCTTGACAAGAACACACCTATGGAATATAATAAGAAAAATTACAATACTTGAATCTATGTATTATGCCTAGCAAGGGGCATAAAACGATAGCGCTTGTTGGGAGGCAACCCAATGAATACATTTTATTTTTGCCTTTTTCTTTCTGTCATGGACTTAGCACGGCAGATGCCCTAGCAAAAGGACTTAGGTGTAGAGCCATCACAACTAGGTTAGCTTGAAGGTGTTGAACGAGACAAAGGACACAGAGAGTTTTTACCCAGGTTCGGCCCCTCTCAATGGGTAAAAGCCTACTCCTGCTTTAGGTTGTATTGCTTGTGTTTCGATTACTAGGGAGCGAATACGCTTGACCTAGTTCACGATCAATTATTCCTTGAGTTAACCTACCGCCGGGTCACCCCTTTATATATAGGTTGATGCCCGCCGGCTTACAGAGTCCCGGCCGGCTAAAAGAAGAGTGACCGGCTCGGTTTCTAACTAAGCTCGCCTTACAAAACAAGTTAACATATGGCGGCTCATCCTTTTGGGCCTCAAGTCACCTCAGAGTCTTGGGCCTTCAATAGGCTTGCTCTATGAACCGCCATTTTCATGTCTTGTTGGACCTTGTCGGGCCTTGTCGGTGTCAAAACCGGCGGATCTCGGGTAGGGGGTCCCGAACTGTGCGTCTGGGCGGATGGTAACAGGAGACAAGGGACACGATGTTTTTACCCAGGTTCGGGCCCTCTCGATGGAGGTAATACCCTACTCCTGCTTGATTAATATTGATGATATGGGTAGTACAAGAGTAGATCTACCACGAGATCAAGGAGGCTAAACCCTAGAAGCTAGCCTATGGTATGATTGTTGTATGTCTATCGACTAGCCTGGCCTCAATTTATATAGTGCACCAGAGGCCCAAGATAACAAGAGTCCTAGCCGAATACGCCGGTGGGGGAGGAGTCCTTGTCTTGATCGCCAAGTCTTGTGGAATCTTCCTTGTATGCGGCAACCGTCGGATCGCCCATGAGTATACGGCCATGGGGATCCTCGGCCCAATCCAACTGATCGGGAGACGACGTGGTGAGTACCCCCTAGTCCAGGACGCCGTCATTAGCCCCCTGAACCGGTCTTCAAGTTGGGTACGCTCCTCGATTCTTCCGAACTGTTCTTCATCTTCGGTCGTCGGTCTTGAAAACTGGTTCAACAAATCTTCTCATCTTCGATCTTGAGGATCGCCTAAGTGCATACAAAGAGTTTACACGTTGGGTATTCGAGGAGCCCCTTTAAGTTTACGGCCTTTATCAATGCCTTGTTATTTTTATGCCACGCCTCGAGTTTGAAGTAATTCCCGGGAGGCAGTGTCCACTTGCGTCCGAGCTCTAACCCCGGACTACATTCGAGGTATCTTTTGCAGCCGAGCACCAACGCTGGACTGCTTCCCAGCTCTATCGCCGGACTATGTATCCGAGCTCCAACGCCGGACTATGTATCAGAGTTCCAACGCCGGACTGTATCCGAGGTGTCGTAAATCACCTTGGTTCAAAGAGGTTTGAAGGAGTTTAGCCGAGCTTAATGCCGGAAATGCCCTCTATGGAGCCAGCCACTAGCGCCCGAGCTTTATGCCGATCGCTTCGAGGTGGTGCACCACCCGAATGTGGGCTGATTTTGTCAATATTTTGATTGGTGCAATTTATTCTCTGCCGAGATACGTAGCGTGAGCCCACAAGGTGTGTATCGGTCTAAAACCCGAGATGCACGAAGGATGACGAAGAGCGCCGATCCCAAGAGCAGCCGAGACTCAAAGTTGATTTGCAAAATCGGCCCGAGGATCAAGTCCTAGCTCGGCAGAATACTTCGACACAAAAGCGGCGTGCTCAGCCCTCGAGACTCGGTTGGGTGCGGCCGACCAACATGAGGATCAAAATCTCCTCGAAATCAGATTGCACTTAAAATTTTCGCATAGAACAGCAATGCAAGAGCCCCGAGACACTGGTCGGGTGGCAACACCGGATCAGGGATTGATGTGCCCTTTAATATTTGTAAATAATAAGCCCGAAGCCCAAGAGTTCCCGAGCCTTAATGCGGCACGGGTGGTCAATTAAGGATCGATATCCATAGTAAAATCACAAATTATGTGTAATAACTCAATGTATCCAAGTACTTTATGTCATTAATGCTCGGATCCGCATTGTACAAAACTTTGTTGACCGACCATCG
This sequence comes from Aegilops longissima, assembly GCA_021605205.1. Classification (NCBI taxonomy): domain Eukaryota; kingdom Viridiplantae; phylum Streptophyta; class Magnoliopsida; order Poales; family Poaceae; genus Aegilops; species Aegilops longissima. The sequence goes on from CM038677.1 coordinate 189,584,126, forward strand.
GCTTAACCTCCTCGCCAAGAGTCGAGGAGTGTTTGTCCTACTTTATAAAGCCTTTATGAGGGCAAAGATTTATGACAAACAAGGCAATCTGGCCATACGGGTTTATAAACAAAGGTACGCAGAGAGATATGTTATATTACTGTTTAATGTAAGAAATGTCTTCCAAAGAAAATAGTCCCGCTATCGGTTCCTTTCTTTGGGTTGTCATGCTAAGCATGATCATGAAACCTCAGCTCCAATGTAAGAGCAAAATATCGAGGATTTAGTTTGGGAGGCCGCCATTAGCCCCGGTAGTGTTCGCGACGATCGAGGTCAAGCGGAAACACTTCGCCAATTTCATGAATGGCCCGTGATTTAATATAGTCATCGGATCGCTGACCAGTTTACACCTATTGTGACAATCGGTTTTCGGCTTTTCCACCGAGGTGCTTGACCATGCGAGCTGGAAGCACAATCAAGTGGTTCTCCTTTACACACCTAGCCGAACAAAGCGGAACGTAGGAGGCAAGCGCGAGCCGGGCAACCCAACTATTGACCAAGACACAATTCAAACTGATGCATATATAGCAATATCCGAGAATGTTTTTGCGAATCTCTAAAGGTGTCGGCGCAGATCATGAGACTTGTGCTGAAAACACACAAATAGTTAAAAGTGCCAAAAGCTTGAAAACCAAAAACGTCAGTAAAAACGTGACGTCCGAACAAGATCAAGTGTTCGGTGCCAATCTGAAAATTGGACTTTAAAAAAAAGTGCTTCTGCGTGCTTTAACATGACACATCCTATCTCAAGACTTCAAGCGGGTCAGCCTACGGCTTCAGTCTCCCATCCCGAAGGCGGAGTACTTCTCATTAGGCCAGTTTAGAAAACTAAACTCTAGCGGTTTTGAGAGAGAAATTAGGCTCCCCGACTAGTGACCGCACACTCGTGTCGAGAAAAGGAGTGATAAGTAATAATAAAAACTCTGCAACGACTAAGAAGAAAAACACTTATTATAAAATGGCTCAAATAAACATAAGAGCCCCCAAGTGACTTGGGTAAAAGAATGATTCTATGTACCGAAGTACTTATATCATATCTATGTTCAACCGAACTTTAAACGCGTCTTAACCAACCGTCGGCTTCTCCCTCTTCGGTCAAGGACCGAAAAGTGTTATGTACTCCATCTGTCGAGAATATCGACGGTGTTTCCAATAACCAGGCAATCAGGTCATAAGGCTGTAATGCATAAAGCGCACTCGTGGAACTTATGCTATATTATCGATAAAGTGTAAGAAGCATCTTCAAAGAAAATAGTACCCCACCGATACCTTTCTTGGTGCTCATTGTTAATATGAGACTTGTGCAATAGATTTTTGTATTCATGAGTTCCGTTGTGTGCCGACCATTATTGAGAACAGTAAGAGCGCTAGCTTTGGCTTCACCAGTCGAGGTCCGCTCGGGTGACCCGATCGTGACAATCGCAGAGGTGCTCCTTTACTCCCTAGCCGAACAATCGGGAACGTGAGGGTAAACACAGAGCAAGGCAACCCAGCTTGCAATTCACTTAAGTAAATATGGTGCATATTGTATGAATACACGAACAAGGAATGAAGCCGCATAAGTATAATCATGTGCAAGAGGAAAAACTTCATGAAGGAAGCCCCAAGTAAACGGGGTATTTGAATTTGCGCGTCACAAACAAAGTTTGGACAAGGAAAAATTTTACAAGCAACTTTTTCCCAAAAAAGTATAACGCTTGGTCGAGCCGAACACAAGTTAAAAATTTAAAACTTTGAGCATGAAAGCAACTTAGCTGGTTAATGTGTTCGGTATTGACGACACGGTCCGAGCTTGATGCGGGACAAGGTTCCATCCCCCAAGCCGATCCCGAGGTGGCGGAGCAAAGAGCTCGGCACTCCGAAGTTGTGACATAGCACGGTCAATGCATGACGGCAGAGTGATGTCGAAGTCCCCTGCATGGGGTAATGAAGTGTTGACGAAGCCCCCCGTCCAGCCGGGGTGACGCCAAAGGATATAGTCTGGCTGGATCATTTTCTTGTGCACAAAAAATAGTGCAGACCGGGGATAATAGTAATAATAAGAATTAAAAAAAATGTTGCATAATAAATAATTTATGCAAAGTGAGTAGTAAAAGAAATATGGCCTGGCGCCGAAGTCGATGTCGATGCAGGTCGTCGGCGTAATGCAATAAAGGCGTGGCAAAGCCTGGATTCATAGGTCGGTCCGATTTCCGGATGCGGCGTTCGCCGGACTATGTACGGAAACTGACCGAACCACCATGCGATTGTCGTTAGTGCGGCTACCATTTGATAGACCTGCGTATATATGATGGACAAACCAGAGTAATAATTCCTTAGAAAAAATGAACCCAAACAAGCAAAAAATACTGGGATTAATAGCACCTGGTTTATTTGTTGTAACAATCCGAAGGAAGGTGATTCCCAAAATTGGGACTCGATCCGCGCACCCATTGCCTGATGGGCGATAAAACGACGGCATGGCAATGTCGGCAAGGTTGGCTCGCCGAGGCAAAGCCCTCGGTCCAGCTAACGTGATGTGAGCTGGTCGGCTAGCGACGCCAAGCGCCCGAGTAGGTTGATGAAGAGATGGCGAAGCCCCCGGTCCAGCCGAGATGTCGAAGTAGGTCGGCGTGATGGACACCAGCTTGAAGAAGCAATAGTGCGGCCCTGCCGATGCAGGTCGTGACGCGGTCGATGCCGGCTTGATGAGGCGACCATGCGGCGATGCCGGTATGCCCGCTCCGCGTAATACATGGGGCGGAGATGTTGGTGATGATTTATCCTTCGCGATGCCGGACTCTTGTTCGGCTTGCCGAGATCATGATCCAAAGAAGTTGAGCTCGGCTCAACAAAGTGACGACGTGTCTAGCGTAGGTCGGCAGCCGTGGAGCAATATTGCCGGACTGGTTTGACACCAGCATGATATTGAAGATCATGTTCAAAAGATTTTAAAGTTAGTTGGATGTGTTTGGAAACAAAACACAACATACCATACAAAACTTCCTTCAGAAAGGATGTCCGAAATCCCGTTCATAAAAAAGAAGAACTCGGGTCGGGTTAGTTTTCGCGCAGAAAACAGATCCGAAAAGTGATGCACTAATCGGAAGGTTCCCGGAGTTTGGACGGTCGGATCGAGCTGAAATTTTGAGGGATGGTAGATATAGGAATTCCGCAACCGATCAACGGTTGGATCTTACAAAGGAAGTCCGACCTAGAAGCTGGACACCACGCCCTAAACTCGTCCAGATTCTCGTCCAGATTCAATGCGGCTCCGGTATATCGAAGATTGCCAGAGATTCCTCCATCGGAACTCGATGAAATTTTCCAGGGTTGTTGTAGGCTCAATTCCGCACAATTCCACCGAAGCAATCGTTAAAACGACGCTTGAGGAGGCGGTGGCGGCAGACACAAGTCCGCTGTCCAGAAAAACAGAACGGTCGCCCGAGGGCAATGTTGACGTTGAGCCCCCGGGCTCCCTGGATGATTCCTCCATGATCTTGATAGAGATTGGAGTTGATGTTGATGAAGGCCCTCATCCAAAAATGACGATCGGAGGTAGGGCTCAGTCCTTGGTTGAACCAAGGTGACCAGTCGAGCTGGTGACGAAGATGTCGAAGTCGCAGTTGATCTGCAGGCGAGCCATCGACCTTTTGCCGAACACACAGCGGAACTCTCAATGAAAGCACCAATGTCGGTGTCAAACCGGCGGATCTCGGTAGGGGTCCCGAACTGTGCGCCTAGGCGGATGGTAACAGGAGACAAGGGACACGATGTTTTTACCCAGGTTCGGGCCCTCTCGATGGAGGTAATACCCTACTCCTGCTTGATTAATATTGATGATATGGGTAGTACAAGAGTAGATCTACCACGAGATCAAGGAGGCTGAACCCTAGAAGCTAGCCTATGGTATGATTGTTGTATGTCTATCGACTAGCCTGGCCTCGGTTTATATAATGCACCAGAGGCCCAGGATAACAAGAGTCCTAGCCGAATACGCCGGTGGGGGAGGAGTCCTTGTCTTGATCGCCAAGTCTTGTGGAATCTTCCTTGTATGCGGCAACTGTCCGGACTGGCCCATGAGTATACGGCCATGGGGATCCTCGGCCCAATCCAACTGATTGGGAGACGACCTGGTGAGTACCCCCTAGTCCAGGACGCCGTCAGGCCTCTTCATCTTTAAGCCGCCAATGGCATGACCCGGCCCCTCCACGGCGGGTCATACCTAGTAGTTATATCCCCAACATTAGGCCCCAGGTTGATTTGAACTTGTTCACATCAATCTTCACCACTTGGCTTAGCAGAACTCTCCATCATCAATTCCTCATCAACTCGCTGTAACCCGCCATGATGTCACATTACAGAACTGTGGTAACCCACCATGACATCATGCACATTAACTTCGCACAAAGCCCAGGATATCTCAACAGATCCTTATCTTAATAGACCTCCCAAAAATCAAGGCATCCCTATAGCCACATAATCATTTTTTTGCCTCCTCGATTCTCGTGCATGTCGTCTAGTCGCTTCCTTATGAATAGGGACATGGGTCCTTCTTTTCGCTTTTTATCCTTGCCCCCTCGTCTTCATCTTCCTCCTTGCGATGCCGCTGCAAGCCCGAGCTCCGCCGCCGTCGTCTTCCTCCAGCATCATCAACTCCGGCCGCTGCATCAACCTAAACGGACCTGAGAAATGCGACGCTCTTCCGTTGGTCATCGGCATCAACAGGTACCCGTTTTGCTTCATATCAGAACTGCACTAGGGTTTCCGTCGTTCGTCGGTGTTCTTTACTGTTCTTCATTTTCCTATTTAGGACGCATAGTTTGATCCGAACACATCACCAAAGGTGTGCAGTTGTAGTTTAGCATCCCTTTCCAATCACAGAAAGCACCCTTTCTATACAAGATACCATCTGAGCACATGAGTTCTTCCGCTGCCGCCACCTTAGGTTTAAGATTTATTTTATTTTCTGAACTGCTATAGATCCAAAATAATAGAACTGATCTATGGAACCTGTTTGTTCACTACTTAGCAAAATTTCAGTCATAGGTCTACATATACTTGTGAACTGCGGCCGTGCATGCGGCTTATATGATAGGCCGTAACCCGCCAGACACCATTAGCCCCACTTTAAGCCGTCAGTATATGTTCAGAATCTGTATAACCCAGCAGCATCTTCCGGTTTAATCATGCCAACCTTTATAGCATGTATTCTCTGCATACGAATTGGCCTTGCATAACACACTTACTTTTTGTTCACAGGACGGCTTAACAGCATAACCTTAATCTGGAAATATTTCCCTTTCTAGGCTTTCATCAACAAAATGACCAAAACCGTCACTTCATGCAACTGGGTCGCCTCCCGGGTTACCGAGCAGACGCTGAATGAGCATGTTCAAGTGGGCATCTTAGCCGCAAAAAACATTATCCACTGGAGAGCCCCAGGAACACAAACCACCCCTAATCCAAAAGAAGGCGAAGTCGTAGTTTTCACTGATCACATGCTCCGGGGGTTTAGTCCACCCGGCTCAAAATTCTTTCGTGATGTGCTGCATTTCTTCCAACTTCATCCTCAAGACATCGGGCCCAACTTTGTTTCAAACATCTGCAACTTCCAAGTTTTTCGCGAAGTGTACCTTCAACAAGAGCCCACTATGGAATTGTTCAGGGAGTTCTATTAGCTGAACCACCAGACCGAGTTCACATATGGGCCCAACCTAGAACTAGGTGGCATCTCAATTCACAGGCGGAAAGAAGCCACCTTTCCTGCCGCCGCACCTCCCAGTCATCCTAAGGACTGGAACCAGACTTTGTTTTATTGCAAGGATACGTCTCCAGAAGGTGAAAATCCTCTGCCGAGTTACCGTGAAAGCCGGCTTAGCAACAGACATCCTCTCCCAGAACGGATCAGGACAGAAGAACGGACCAAATATATGCCCATTTTTTTTACATGATTAGAGCCTTGATGGCCAATGGTTTGACTGGAGTCGATATGGTTTGATGCTGGGTTGCATGGAGAATCTTACCCTTAAGCTGCCGATCCGGTTTAATGTGTGAGTATACCGGCGATGTCAAAGATCCGTTGCGTTACTCTCCAATCCATCTGGAAGACAAGCAGATTAATGATATGACCAAGACTCTGCTCAATGAGAGTTTAGAGACTTGCAGCAAAGTGGGACTGAACCCCTTCTGCACTCTTAACAAACCTCCAGCTGTGAGTATTTTCAAGCCACTTTTACCAACTCATTATTTTTTTAATATGTCTTCTCATTATTACTTGAACTTCTGCAGGCTGATTTCCCCTTTTGGAACAAGAAACTCCAAGATAAGCCGACCAAGAAGGTCAGAACCAAGACCAAGGTTTCCAAGAAGCCTGCGAAAAAGAAGGCATATGCAATTGATCTGTTTACTCTGGATGTTGAGTCGGAGGTAGAACATGACTCCCTTGTCTCTTTGTTTATTCATCTTATTGACATTGATTACTATCAGGATGACGCGGAGGCCAGCCATGCAAATGGTGAAGAGGTAACCATCCTTTCCTTCGACTCTGAACCTCTGCCAAGACAGGAAGTTCGACAATCGAGCCGGAAAGTAAGGTTTTCTCACCCTTTAGCTTACTTGGATCCCAACTTATTTTGAAGAAACATCAACATGAAATTTGCTGCATAACCCGGAATAGTGGCGGTGGGATTCTCTCCTTCGGTTTACCCAACACGCCGGCTCCTCGCAAGCGCCGAGCAGAGGTTTCACAGATTTCGACTTAGCTTTTCCAAAGGCGGGTCTTATTGGACAACCCCTTAACCCTTCTGATTCAAACTATCAGGGAACTTCTCACTCTTCTTTCGGCGACTCAACTGGAACTCAGATTCCTCTTTCAAAACCGTACCCAGGTGAGAACATTAAGCTTGTTTGCTTTAACACTTACTCAATTGATATATTAACCCCATCATGTGTCTTATTTTCAGTGCTATAGCCAAGCCCAGCAAGAAGCTGAAGGTGAATAAGCCAGCTAAAGATCCCAAGGTTGCTGACCATTAAGCCAGGTGAATAAGCCACACAAATCTGCCGCCAGAAGAGCACAATGCCATAATGGATTCCGTGGATGTTAACCTGGCCAGTCCCACCAAGCCTGTTGAGGACAAGGCTGAAGATGTTATTATCACTGGGGTTGGTTATGCCGAGCCGGGCAACCCCATTGTCTTAGCAAAACATAGCGCCAAAGAAGAACTTTCAGCTGCGGACAGCGGCAAATGGAAGCTGGACTTGGAGAGTTATGCCAGTTTAATGCTCATGAGATTCATGCGGGTTATCTAAACCGCCTTCATACCAGCCGTGACTTTGAAGCCGGCTTAGTCAATCTGATGAAGGAACGCTTTGAGGTAAACACTGAAAAAACTCTTCTCATATAACCGTTAGTCGCCAAGTCTACCGAATATGAAAGGAGTGAATATGTTGTAGACCTAAATAGCATTCTTGACCTTGTAGCTATTCCATAGCAATTTTTAACTCTGCTGAATCAAAACGAGTAGTCCCTAAGGGCTGGCTTAAACTGGTAGGCTAAGCCGGGACTTCAAATTGTAGTGCTAAAATCCACATATGTAGCCCCCAAGGGCAGGCTTAAGCTGCATAGCTAAGCCGGGACTTATCACCATACTTATGAACAAATCAAAATATGTAGCCCTCAAGGGCCGGCTTAAGCTGCATAGCCAAGACGGGACTTATTACCATACTGATGAACAAATCGAAATATGTAGCCCTCATGAACCGGTTTCCGTTGAAGAGACTAACCGGGTCATTAAAGATTTGCCTTAAAAAAGAGAAATACACATTAGCCCCCAAGTGCCAAGTAAAATACTTGTATTATGCTTGGGACTTCAAATAAGATGATTATAATACTGCCTGTCTTTGTATATTGCAGGCTGAATTAAATATGAAAGAATCCCAAGTCACCGATCTTCGGCAAAACATCAAGTCCCAACAAGCAAAGACCGCGAAGGCCAAGTCAGAGCTGAAAATTGCTTTTGAAGAGACTGAAAAACTGAAAAGGGATTTTAGCGCTGAGAGAACCAACTAGGAAACTGAGAAAATGGCTCTGCTGAAAAGAGAAGATGTTGAGGCTGCTCTTAAGCCGGTGACTGACGAGTTATCCGGCTTGAAGGATGAGATTAATAGCATGACAATCGCCATCTTTGTTAAGTAATATTGTACTTCAATCTTTAATTACCAATGTATAACAATCATTAGTCGGTTTAACGATACCTTTGCCGATGCAGGCTCCAGAAGTTCCAACCTGGGTCAAGACATGCGCGTAAAGCTTAAAGCTGCATACACCCTTGTGGAGCAGTTATACACCGGCGCTCAACGGGCTATATCTGTTATCTCGCATAACAAGCAACCACCTTCACTCATCAAGAAGTTCTGGAGAAATTATCTGTGCTGCCGCAAAGAGTTGAAGAGCTAAAGTGATCCGCCGCCAGAGCCGGTGTCATCACCGTGCTGAGCCGGGCAAAGGCATGGCAAGCAGAACTGGACCCAGAAGAGTTGGCCACCGGCTGCCCAAGCTTGAAAGGGGACGGGTCTCCCTTCGAAGCAGCAGATTTCACCAAGTGTGTAAGGGAAATGCGCCCTTTGGCAAGCAAGCTAGCTAAAGAAACTGACATGTCAAAATATCAGGCGGCTTACACAAAAGAAAACTCAAGAGTACAAGTGCCGGTTCATGATGTCGTGGATCTTATCCCGCCAACACGTAAGCACACCTTCGCTCCTAATATTTATCCGTCGACCCTTATAGATGATGAAGCTGTATTTAAAGCTTTGACAGGGATCAACTGGGCCACACTGACTTCGAGCCAATGCGTGAAGAAGAAGAAGAAACGGTGCAAGATGACCTGGAGTCTTCAACACGCCAAGTCCAGAACAACTGACTCAAGGGGCGGCTCTTAAACTACATCATAGTGCTTTCTTCTGAAAAACAATTTAATCCACTTGGGCCTTGGAGAGCCTTGTAATAAGCTAGTTTGAGAACCATGATCAGTCATGCCATCGTGCATTTTTTGCCTTCAAACTGCTGATGCATTTTCTATGTGCCTTTGATAAGTTTGCACGGAATATTATACTATTTGCAATGTTCCTGCACACATCATAAACAGCATATGCCCTGGCGGTTTACACCAGGGCGGGTCAAAATGCCCAACAAAATGTTATCTGGCGACTTTAAAGTCTATAACCAGGGCGGGTCATCAAACCTCGCATATTCATTTAACAAGTAAAAACATACCTGTGAAATTGGTTCATACTGCCGGCTTTCATTGCCATATCCAGCAAGGGTAACAGCCCAAAGACTTATAGCGCATAACTCCAATTATGCAATCAAAGTAAACTGGCGACTTAACGTCCAAAGCCAGAACGAGTTATCAAAATCCCATATATGCTCAAATATGAGCCATAAGGATTAAGGCTACGTGGCCAGAATTGTTTTAAACCATATGTTAATATGGAACAAAGATATGAATCCAAACAATGTTCACAAAAAATAATAAATCAGAAAAAACAAAGGCTTTCATAGGCCGCCAAGCCAAAATTTCAAGTGCTTTCATGGGCAGCACAACCACTGAGTTAATCCTTCATTCAAACCCGTAAGCCGGCCCTCACATGACCAACCGCCATTTTAACCTCAACAAGTTCAGGGTCTTTACAAGATTGACTGTTGAGAGTATGGCGGGTCATTCCAGGATTACCTAGGCGGAGTGACAAGGGCATATAGGCAGGATAACCCGGAACTTGGTGTTTACACCTGGCATACAAGCCAATCAAGAGGGTAAGTAAAGATATGTTCATTGAACAGGAAGCCCCCAAGTAATTTTATAATGAGCCGTCAAGGCAGGATACCTATGTTTGTACTGCGCACTGCAGCAAGTTCTCTTTGGTAACCTTTAACTTGGGCAGGAAGACCCCAAGTAATTTGCAACAAGGCGTGTAAGCCGGATTAATAGGGTAGTCATAGCTATGCTCAATGAACAGGAAGCCCCCAAGTAATTTGTAACAAGGCGTGCAAGCCGGATCAAGAGGGTAGTCACAACTATGCTTAGTGAGAAGGAAGCCCCCAAGTGATCTTATGAACTGACAACAAAGACTCAGATACTCAGAAATGAAATGAGAGAGGCCCTGAATTATCAGGGATGTCGGCTTTATTATACTGATCATAATATATACATTGATGAAAATATGTACAACACAAGAGCCGGTGGCTCAAGTGTAATAAGGCCGAAGATGAGCAATGTTCCAAGGCCGGCGGGTCTCCTCCTCCGATGTGCGTGAGTCCTTGTGATCTCGAATGTCAATGAGGTAGTATGAGCCATTGTTCAGGTTTTTGCTGAAAACAAAAGGCCCTTCCCAAGTGGGGATAATTTGTGCATACCTGGATGAGCCGGAGCACCAGGTCACCTTCTTGAAAGGTCCGAGTTTTAACCCGACGACTATGATAACGACGCAGATCTTGCTGATAAATCACCGAACGAGCCGCCGCAAGGTCACGCTCCTCATCCAGGAGGTCAAGATCATCCTGGCGTGCTGTTTCGTTATTAGCTTCAACATAAGCCGCCATGCGGGGCGAATCGTGACGGATGTCACTGGGAAGAACCTATTGGGGAACGTAGTAATTTGAAAAAAATTCCTACGCACACGCAAGATCATGGTGATGCATAGCAACAAGAGGGGAGAGTGTTGTCCATGTACCCTCGTAGACCGTAAGTGGAAGCGTTATGACAACGCGGTTGATGTAGTCGGACGTCTTCACGATCGACCAATCCTAGTACCGAACGTACGGTACCTCCGCGATCTGCACACGTTCAGCTCGGTGACGTCCCACAAACTCACGATCCAGTAGAGCTTAGAGGGAGAGTTCCGTTAGCACGACGGCGTGATGATGGTGATGATGAAGTTACCGACGCAGGGCTTCGCCTAAGCACCACTACGATATGACCGAGGTGGAATATGGTGGAGGGGGGCACCGCACACGGCTAAGAGATCAATAATCAACTTGTGTCTATGGCGTGCCCTCCTCCCCCGTATATAAAGGGGTGGAGTAGGGGGGAGGGCCGGCCCTCTATGGTGCGCCCTGGAAGAGTCCTACTCCCACCGAGAGTAGGATTCCCCCCTTCCCTAGTTGGACTAGGAGAGAAGGAAGGGGGAGAGAGGGAGGAAGGAAAGGGGGGCGCCGCCCCCCTTCTTAGTCCAATTCGGACCAGAGGGAGAGGGGGTGCACGGCCTGCCCTGGTCTCCTCTCTCTCTCCACTATGGCCCAATAAGGCCCATACACTTACCGGGGGGGTTCGGTAACCTCCCGGTACTCCGGTAAAATCCCGATTTCACCCGGAACTATTCCGATGTCCAAATATAGGCTTCCAATATCGATCTTTATGTCTCGACCATTTTGAGACTCCTCGTCATGTCTGTGATCATATCTGGGACTCCGAACTACCTTCGGAACATCAAAACACATAAACTCATAATACCGATTGTCATCGAACTTTAAGCGTGCGGACCCTACGGGTTCGAGAACTATGTAGACATGACTGAGACACGTCTCCGGTCAATAACCAATAGTGGAACCTGGATGCTCATATTGGTTCCTACATATTCTACGAAGATCTTTATCGGTCAAACCGCATAACAACATACGTTGTTCCCTTTATCATCGGTATGTTACTTGCCCGAGATTCGATCATCGGTATCTCAATACCTAGTCCAATCTCGTTACCGACAAGTCTCTTTACTCGTTCCGTAATGCATCATCCCACAAATAACTCATTAGTTACATTGCTTGCAAGGCTTATAGTGATGTGCATTACCGAGAGGGCCCAGAGATACCTCTCCGACAATCGGAGTGACAAATCCTAATCTCTATCTATGCCAACTCAACAAGTACCATTGGAGACACCTATAGAGCACCTTTATAATCACCCAGTTACGTTGTGACGTTTGGTAGCACACAAAGTGTTCCTCCGGTATTCGGGAGTTGCATAATCTCATAGTCATAGGAACATGTATAAGTCATGAAGAAAGCAATAGCAATATACTAAACGATCAAATGCTAAGCTAATGGAATGGGTCAAGTCAATCACATCATTCTCTAATGATGTGATCCCATTAATCAAATCACAACTCATGTATATGGCTAGGAAACTTAACCATCTTTGATTAATGAGCTAGTCAAGTAGAGGCATACTAGGGACACTCTGTTTGTCTATGTATTCACACATGTACTAAGTTTCCAGTTAATATAATTCTAGCATGAATAATAAATATTTATCATGATATAAGGAAATATAAATAACAACTTTATTATTGCCTCTAGGGAATATTTCCTTTAGTCTCCCACTTGCACTAGAGTCATTAATCTAGTTCACATCGTCATGTGGTTTAACACTTATAGTTCACATATTTATGTGATTAGTTCACATCTCCATGTGACTAACACCCAAAGGGTTTACTAGAGTCAATAATCTAGTTCACATCGCTATGTGATTAACACCCAAAGTGCACTAAGGTGTGATCATGTTTTGCTTGTGAGAGAAATTTAGTGAACAGGTCTGCCACATTCCGAGCCGTATGTATTTTGCAAATTTCTATGTCTACAATGCTCTGCATGGAGCTACTCTAGCTAATTGCTCCCACTATCAATATGTATCCAGATTGAGACTCAGAGTCATCCAGATTGGTGTCAAAGCTTGCATTGGCGTAACCTTTACGATGAACTATTTGTCACTTCCATAACCGAGAAACATATCCTTATTTCACTAAGGATAATTTTGACCGATGTCCAGTGATCCACTCCTGGATCATTATTGTACCCTCTTGTCAAACTCATGGTGAGGTACACAATAGGTCTGTTACATAGCATAGAATACTTTATAGAACCTACGACTGAGGCATTGGGAATGACTTTCATTCTCTTTCTATTTTATGCCGTGGTCGGGTTTTTGAGTCTTACTCAACTTCACACCTTACAACTCTGGCAAGAACTCCTTCTTTGACTGATCCATTTTGAACTCAATCAAAATCTTATCAAGGTATGTAGTAATTGAAAGTCTTATCAAGCGTGTTGATCTATCTTTATATATCTTGATGCCCAATATGTAAGTAGCTTCACTGAGGTTTTCATTGAAAAACTCCTTTCAACCACTCCTTTATGCTTTCCAGAAAATTCTACATCATTTCCGATCATCAATATGTCACTTACATATACTTATCAGAAAGGCTGTAGTGCTCCTACTCACTTTCTTGTAAATACAAGCTTCACCTCAAGTCTGTATAAAACTATATGCTTTGATCAACTCATCAAAGCGTATATTCCAACTCCGAGATGCTTGCACTAGTTCATTGGAGCTTGCACATTTCGTTAACACTTTTTGGATTGACAAAAACGTTATGGTTGCATCATATACAACTCTTCTTTAAGAAATCCATTAAGGAATGCAGTTTTTGACTTCCATTTACCAGATTTCATAAAACGTGGCAATTGCTAACATGATTCGGACAGACTTAAGCATCGATACGAGTGAGAAAATCTCATCGTAGTCAACACCTTGAACTTGTCGAAAACCTTTTGCGACAATTCGAGCTTTGTAGATAGAAACACTACTATCAGCGTACGTCTTCCTCTTGAAGATCCATTTATTCTCAATGGCTTGCTGATCATCGAGCAAGTCATACATGGATCCCATCTCAGATTTCATGGCCTCAAGCCATTTCGCGGAATCTGGGATCATCATCGCTTCCTCATAGTTCGTGGGTTCATCATGGTCTAGTAACATGCCTTCCAAAAAGGATTACCGTACCACCCTGGTGCGGACTATACTCTAGTTGACCTACGAGGTTCTGTAGTAACTTGATCTGAAGTTTCATGATCATCATCATTAGCTTCCTCACTAATTGGTGTAGGAATCACTGGAACTGATTTCTGTGATGAACTACTTTCCAATTCGGGAGAAGGTACAACTACCTCATCAAGTTCTAATTTCCTCCAACTCACTTCTTTCGAGAGAAACTCCTTCTCTAGAAAGGATCCATTCATAGCAACGAATATCTCGCCATCGGATCTGTGATAGAAGGTCTGCCCAACAGTTTCCTTTGGATATTTGGGAGTTGCATAATCTCATAGTCATAGGAACATGTATAAGTCATGAAGAAAGCAATAGCAACAAACTAAACGATCAAGTGCTAAGCTAACTGAATGGGTCAAGTCAATCACATCATTCTATAATGATGTGATCCCGTTAATCAAATGACAACTCATGTCTATGGCTAGGAAACTTAACCATCTTTGATTCAACGAGCTAGTCAAGTAGAGGCATACTAGTGACACTCTGTTTGTCTATGTATTCACACATGTACTAAGTTTTTGGTTAATACAATTCTAGCATGAATAATAAACATTTATCTTGATATAAGGAAATATAAATAACAACATTATTATTGCCTCTAGGGCATATTTCCTTCAGTCTCCCACTTGCACTAGAGTCAATAATCTAGATTACACAGTAATGATTCTAACACCCATGGAGTCTTGGTGCTGATCATGTTTTGCTCGTGAGAGAGGCTTAGTCAACGGGTCTGCAACATTCAGATCCATATGTATCTTGAAAATCTCTATGTCTCCCTCCTTGACTTGATCGCGGATGGAATTGAAGCGTCTCTTGATGTGCTTGGTTCTCTTGTGAAATCTGGATTCCTTTGCTAAGGTAATTGCACCATTATTGTCACAAAACATTTTCATTGGACCCGATGCACTTGGTATGACACCTAGATAGGATATGAACTCCTTCATCCAAACTCCTTCATTTGCTGCTTCCGAAGCAGCTTTGTACTTTGCTTCGCACGTAGATCCCGCCACGACGCTTTGCTTAGAACTGCACCAACTGATAGCTCCACTGTTCAATATAATCACGTATCCGGTTTGTGACTTAGAGTCATCCGGATCAGTGTCAAATCTTGCATCGACGTAACCATTTACGATGAGCTCTGTGTTACCTCCATAAATGAGAAACATATCCTTAGTCCTTTTCAGGTATTTCAGGATGTTCTTAACCGCTGTCTAGTGATCCACTCCTTGCTTACCACTAGTAGAAAAGGGGGCAAAGGTCCAGGCCGGGTCAGCCCATTAGTCCCGATTCAGTCCAGAACCAGGACCCATGGGGGCATTGGACCCGGTTCGTGAGCCCCGGGGGCCGGCCGGGCCACGTGGGCCATTGGTCCCGGTTCGTATGGACCTTTTGGGACTCGCTCCTGGCCCACCACCATTGGTCCCGGTTGGTGGCTTGAACCGGGACCAACTTTTTTTACAAACTTTAATAGCAAAAAGAATTATCATAAAAGTAAATAAATAAGTAATTAGATTTCAGTTCAAAACATTAAAAGCAAAAGGAATTATCATAAAAGAAAATAAATAAGTAATTAGAATTTTGTTACAAACTTTAATAGCAAAAAGAATTATCATAAAAGAAAATAAATAAGTAATTAGAATTCTGTTCAAAACATTAAAAGCAAAAAGAATTATCATAAAAGAAAATAAATAAGTAATTAGAATTTTGTTAACAAACTTTAATAGCAAAAAGAATTATCATAAAAGAAAATAAATAAGTAATTAGGATTTTGTTACAAACTTTAATAGCAAAAAGAATTATCGTAAAATAAAATAAATAAGTAATTAGAAACAAAACAGAAAGCAAAAAAACTGGGAAAAATTAAAAAAAGTGCCACCTAGAGGGCCACCACGGCCTGCATACGACTAGAAACCCATTACTAGGGCCAGGATGCAAGCCCGCAGTAGGCCCAATAGGCCCACGAGCACAGAGAGGGATTTTAGGCCCGTAAGCCTGCAGTAGAGAGGAGCTCGAAGTGGTTATTTCGGCAGGGCTTATAAACCACTCCGAGCCCCTCTCGGCTAGCAAGGTGGGACTAAACATAGCACCGCACCGCGCCAGTTCCAGCACACGACCTTTTGTCCCGGTTGGTGGCACCAACCGGGACTAAAGGGTGGCATTTGTCCCGGTTTGTGCCACGAACCGGTATCAATGCACCCCTTTAGTCCCGGTTGGTGGCACCAACCGGGACCAAAGGCCTCTGCTTTCAAGAATGGCCCTTTAGTCGGTTGGTGCCACCAACCGACCAAAGGTCTCTATTTCCGCCCTTTGGGCTCTTTGAAAAGAGGCCTTTGGTCGGTTAGTGCCACCAACCGGGACAAAATAACATTTGTCCCGTTCGTGCCATGAACCGGGACCAATGCTCGCCTATATAAGCGGCACTCGCGAAATTTTCGTTCATTCCTTCTTCCCCCCGCCCGACGCGTCTAGGCTGCCCGTCTGTCTCCGCCCGCGCCGTCGCCGTAAATGCCGCGCGTCTCAAGGCTGTCCGTGCCGCCCGGCGCCGTCGCCGCCTCGCCCCGCCCGCCTGCCTCTGCCTGCCGACGCCCGCCTGCCCACGCCGCCGCCCCGCCACTGCCGACCGTCGCCGCGCCGCCCTGCTCCGCGCCGCACCTCGCCGTCGCCGTCGCCGTCCCCGACACCGTCGCCGTGAGCAACTAATTTAGATGTGTAGTAATTCTTTTGTTAGATTTTTTTGTAGTTTCGTAGATTTTTTTGTTAGATGTGTAGTTCATAGATTTTTCTGTCAGATTTTTTCATATTGTGTAATTAATTTGTTCATATTGTGTTAGATTTTTTTCTGTTAATAGATTTTTTATGCAAAGATGTTTGTATGTTCATATATATATGCATGTTTGTATGTTCATATATATGCAAAGATCGAATATGTCAAATTTTTATGATTTTTCTGTTCATATAATTTTATGATTTTTCTGTTCATATAATTTTTATGATTTTTTTTCTGTTGTAATTTTGTTCATAGAATTTTAATGATTTTTTTGTTCATAGTATTTTCTTTGTCAATTTATTGTGTATGTATAGGAAAATTGTGAATGATAGAAGTCATTTATGAATATGTTCATATTTAGAATAGAGGAAAAGAAAAAAATAAGAAGAGAAAGTGTTTAATATAATTAGTTAGAAAATAATAGAACTATAGTTAAACTAGTTTATTTTTAGTAAGTACTACTTTATGATAATTCATAGTAAGTGCTTCATATATAGTTGAACTAGCTATAGTTGATTTAATAAACTACTTTATTTTACTATATATAGAAGTACTTTGTTTTTAGTAAGTACTACTTTATTTATTTATAGTAAGTGCTTAGTAGTTGAACTAGTTGATTTAATTAATAAAACTACTTTATTTAACTATATATAGAAGTAGTTCCTCAGATCGACGTCGGCGATGCCTATCCCACATCCTCGTAAATGCCGCCGACTCGGCGGTGGAGGCCTGCTTGATCAGGCCATGTTCAGGACTAGGCTCCACTGGCTGGTATTGGGAGGTACTACCTTCCGGGATGTAGGTTGGTGAGGAGGCAGCCGTTGTTGACCCGATCCTTGTTTGGTGGCGGTCGCGTGGGCGATGGCGGTGCCGAGACTTCCGGACACCGCGGAGGTGGTGCGTCACCGTGTCTGCGAGGAGGACGAGCACGTCCGTCGCTACATGGTTGCATTGGAGGCAGGTTCGACAATACCGACAGGTTCTTGAGGATCTCACCGAGCTATGATCTGTGATGGTTCCTTATCTTTGGTGTCCACCGCCCGCCACGATACCGTCAGGCGCCACGGTTCTAGCTGTATTAGTGATGCTATATGTATGATAGTATTCGAGGAGTATTAGTGATAATATTCGACGATGTACGGACACAAGAGATGATGTACTTTTGCTTATAATTGAGTGCATGCATGCTAATTTGAATACTTTATTTTATGATTTGGTTTTGCTTATTGAATGCTCATATTGGAAAAGTACTCCTACTTTGAATGCTAAAATCATGGGGGTAGCTTCTCCTTCATTCCCGAAACTACTTTATTGAATGCTTATATTATGAACATAGGCCGTAAATGTCGTACTCGGACAACGAAAACCGCCCCGGGGAGTGCGACTAGTGCCACGACGACCGAGGTATGTGCGACAGGTTCATTGAGCTGGACGAAGATCGGCGCTTCAGCATTAAGCTCGAGGAGACCTTCGATGTTCATACGATGCATAATGACGACAATAGTTTTTTCGTAATTAAGCACGACTTCAACTATTTTAACGTGTATTTTTCATCTTTTCCAATTCGACTAGCTTATCCCATGCTATGCAAGACGCTATGTCTTGGAGAGGATGGGTTTTGAAGACCATGAAAGTATGGAAACCAAAAAAATTCTCCTAAGGACCCATCATGGTGTGGATTTTCAAGTAAAGTTGTACAATGCTGAGAGTGTAACCCATTTTGGTTGCAAAAATTGGGAAGCACTTTGCAAGATGTATGGTTTTGATGAGGGTATGCTTGTCACCATGGATCTTGGTGATCCTACAATCGAGCAAGACAATATGGAGATTTGGGTCCTTGTGGATACACCTCCAATTATTCCCCCATGTGAGCTTAACATAGTTATTAAGTAATTTATATTGTTTATTTCAAAATAGTTGACAGCTTATTTCCATTGACAGCTTATTTTGATTGTTCAAAGAATGTGCGGAAGATGGTAGACAAAACCCACTACACCGATGGCTCCGAATTAACTTATAAGGAGAAAAATCATCTGATCGCATTTTGTACTGATCTTGAGAATTACAATGTCTACAATTGAACTGCTCAACATTATGGTCAATATGTGCCACTAGTGCACGTGTTGAACTACGGTAACTACCATGGAGATACCCTGGTAAGATTTTTTTACTATTACGACATCCGTGCATCTTTTTGCATACTTCTAAAACTAGTACATCATTGCTAACTACGAAGTTATTACTATGTTTTTCAACAGAGAATCCCAGAGGATTGTGTGCCTCATTTGATGTATCAGAATGGCAGCCTTCGTGTTTTGAACATATATCCAGGTCATCCTACGAATCTCAACTGTCCATACCGGATTTCCAAAAGAACTGGAGACATGAAATCAAAGAATGGAAAAAATGTATGGACAGTGGTAAGGAGCTTCTTGGAAGCAAAAGGAAGCGAAGCGCAAGAATTGGAGACAAGATGATCTCCATTCTTCATAATGGAGAGTCAGGGTCTATATTGTTTTATGCTATTTTACCTTAAGGGTGTTTAGGTCCTACCTGATACTGATGATCATGTGCTAAGAACAATTATGTAGGGTTGGGTTCGATGACTATGAAGATGATGATCGTATGACTTATTATTAATAACGAGTAGAAGTTGTATGATGATGCATGATTAGTAGGACTAGTTATTATATATGATGATGTATGATGCAAGCATGCATGAGTTATTATATATCTGCGGGTGAAATGAACATAGCAGTAGCGTTGGTAAACCAAGGACGAAGATATAAGAGAGGACACTTCTCTCTATTAGCTAGCTAATAACAACCTAAAAATAACCCCATAAACCCTAAACCAGCCACTTTTTTTAAAAAGAAAACCTCAGCTCGACCCATTTCTTGCCGCGTGGAAGCCTTTTGGTCCCGGTTTATGTCATCAGCGGGACCAAAGGCCCCCTACTGGCTGCCGGCGTGCCACGTGGATGCCCATCTGTCCCGGTTCGTGTAAGAACTGGGACTAAAGGGGGGAGGTATTAGTAACGACCCATTAGTCCCGGTTCATGAACCGGGACTAAAGGCCCTTACGAACCGGGACAAATGCCCTGGTTTCTACTAGTGTACTTTGGTACCTCCCTGCTAAGCTAATAGCAAGGCACACATCAGGTCTGGTACACAACATTACATACATGATAGAGCCTATGGCAGAAGCATAGGGAACACCTTTCATTTTTTCTCTATCTTCTGCAGTGGTCGGGCATTGAGTCTCACTCAACTTCACACCTTGTAACACAGGAAAGAACCCTTTCTTTGCTTGATCCATTTTGAAATTTTTCGGAACTTTATCAAGGTATGTGCTTTGTGAAAGTCCAATTAAGCGTCTTGATCTATCTCTATAGATCTTGATGCCCAATATATAAGCAACTTCAACGAAGTCTTTCATTGAAAAACTCTTATTCAAGTATCCTTTTGTGCTATCGAGAAATTCTATATAATTTCCAATCAACAATATGTCATCCACATATGATATTAGAAATGCTACAGAGCTCCCACTCACTTTCTTGTAAATACATGCTTCTCCAAAAGTCTGTATAAAACCATATGCTTTGATCACACTATCAAAACGTCTATTCCAACTCCGAGATGCTTGCACCAGTCCATAGATGGATCGCTGGAGCTTACACACTTTGTTAGCATCCTTTGGATCGATAAAACCTTCAGGTTGCATCATATACAACTCCTCTTCCAGAAATCCATTCAGGAATGCAGTCTTTACATCCATTGCGAAATTTCATAATCACAAAATGCGACAATTGCTAATCATCATAGTCAACTCCTTGAACTTGTCAAAAACCTTTCGCAATAAGTCGAGCTTTGTAGACAGTAACATTACCGTCAGCGTCAGTCTTATTCTTGAAGATCCATTTATTCTCGATGGCTTGCCGATCATCGG
The DNA here is from genome assembly GCA_021605205.1 of Aegilops longissima. Taxonomy (NCBI): domain Eukaryota; kingdom Viridiplantae; phylum Streptophyta; class Magnoliopsida; order Poales; family Poaceae; genus Aegilops; species Aegilops longissima. The sequence goes on from CM038677.1 coordinate 189,604,742, forward strand.
GAACTCAACCAAAGTCCACACTTTGTTCTCATACATGGATCCCATCTCAGATTTCATGGCCTCAAGCCATATTGCGGAATCATCGCTTCCTCATAGTTCGTAGGTTCGTCATGGTCAAGTAACATGACCTCCAAAACAGGATTACCGTACCACTCTGGTGCGTATCTTACTCTGGTTGACCTACGAGGTTCGGTAGTAACTTGATCTGAAGTTACATGATCATCATCATTAGCTTCCTCACTAATTGGTGTAGGAGTCACAGGAACATATTTCTGTGATGAACTACTTTCCAATAAGGGAGCAGGTACAGTTACCTCATCAAGTTCTACTTTCCTCCCACTCACTTCTTTCGAGAGAAACTCCTTCTTTAGAAAGGATCCATTCTTAGCAACGAATGTCTTGCCTTCGGATCTGTGATAGCAGGTGTACCCAACAGTCTCCTTTGGGAATCCTATGAAGACACATTACTCCGATTTGGGTTTGTGCTTATCAGGTTGAAGCTTTTTCACATAAGCATCGCAGCCCCAAACTTTAAGAAATGACAACTTTGGTTTCTTGCCAAACCACAGTTCATAAGGCATCGTCTCAATGGATTTAGATGGTGCCCTATTTAACGTGAATGCGGCCGTCTCTAAAGATTAACCCCAAAACGATAGCGGTAAATCAGTAAGAGACATCATAGATCACACCATATCTAGTAAAGTACGATTACGACGTTCGGAAACGCCATTACGTTGTGGTGTTCCGGTTGGCGTGAGTTGCGAAACTATTCCGCATTGTTTCAAATGAAGACCAAACTCATAACTCAATATTCTCCTCCACGATCTGATTGCAGAAACTTTATTTTATTGTTATGACGATTTTCCACTTCATTCTGAAATTCTTTGAACTTTTCAAATGTTTCAGACTTATGCTTCATCAAGTAGATATACCCATATCTGCTCAAATCATCTGTGAAGGTGAGAAAATAAGGATACCCGCCGCGAGCCTCAACATTCATCGGACCACATACATCAGTATGTATGATTTCCAATAAAACTGTTGCTCGCTCCATTGTTCCGGAGAACGGCGTTTTATTCATCTTGCCCATGAGGCATGGTTCGCAAGTATCAAGTGATTCATAATCAAGTGATTCCAAAATTCCATCAGAATGGAGTTTCTTCATGCGCTTTACACCAATATGACCTAAACGGCAGTGCCACAAATAAGTTGCACTATCATTATTAACTTTGCATCTTTTGGCTTCAATATTTTGAATATGTATATCACTGCGATCGAGATTCATAAAAAAATAGACCACTCTTCAAGGGTGCATGACCATAAAAGATATTACTAATATAATTTGAACAACCATTATTCTTAGATTTAATGAATAACCGTCTCGCATTAAACAAGATCCAGATATAGTGTTCATGCTCAACGCTGGCACCAAATAACAATTATTCAGGTCTAAAACTAATACCGAAGGTAGATGTAGAGGTAGCGTGCCAACCGCGATCACATTGACTTTGGAACCATTTCCCACGCGCATCATCACCTCGTCCTTAGCCAATCTTCGCTTAATTCGTAGTCCCTATTTCGAGTTGCAGATATTAGCCGTAGAACCAGTATCAAATAACCAGGTGCTATTGCGAGCATTAGTAAGGTACACATCAATAACATGTATATCACATATACCTTTGTTCACCTTGCCATCCTTCTTATCCGCCAAATACTTGGGGCAGTTCCGCTCAAATGACCTGTCCTTTGCGAGAGAAGCACTCGGTCTCGGGCTTAGGTCCAGACTTGGGCTTCTTCACTTGAGCAACAACTTGCTTGCTGTTCTTCTTGAAGTTCCCTTCTTCCCTTTACCCTTTTTCTTGGCGGTGGTCTTGTTGACCATCAACACTTGATGCTCCTTCTTGATTTCGACTCGCAGCCTTTAGCATCGCGAAGAGCTCGTGAATTGTCTTATCCATCCCTTGCATATTATAGTTCATCATGAAGCTCTTGTAGCTTGGTGGCGATGATTGAAGAATTACATCAATGACACTATCATCCGAAGATTAACTCCCAGTTGAATCAAGTGGTTGTTATAACCAAACATTTTGAGTATATGCTCCTTGTGAACTATTCTCCTCCATCTTGCAGCTGTAGAACTTATTGGAGACTTCATATCTCTCAATCCGGGCATTTGCTTGAAATATTAACTTCAACTCCTGGAACATCTCATATGCTCCATGACGTTCAAAACTTCGTTGAAGTCCCGGTTCTAAGCCGTAAAGCATGGCACACTGAACTATCGAGTAGTCATCAGTTTTCCTCTGCCAGACGTTCATAACATCGGGCGTTGCTCCTGCTGCGGGTTTGGCACCTAGCGGTGCTTCCAGGATGTAATTCTTCTGTGCAACAATGAGGATAATCCTCAAGTTACGGACCCAATCCGTGTAATTGCTACCATCATCTTTCAACTTTGCTTTCTCAAGGAACGCATTAAAATTCAACGGAACTTAGCACGGGCCATCTATCTACAACAACATAGACATGAAAAATACTATCAGGTACTAAGTTCATGATAAACTAAAGTTCAATCAATCATATTACTTAAGAACTCCCACTTAGATAGACATCCCTCTAATCACCTAAGTGATCACGTGATCCAAATCAACCAAACCATGTCCGATCATCACGTGAGATGGAGTAGTTTTCAATGGTGAACATCACTATGTTGATCATATCTACTATATGATTCACGCTCGACCTTTCGTTCTCAGTGTTTCGAGGCCATATCTGCATATGCTAGGCTCGTCAAGTTTAACCCGAGTATTCTGCGTGCGCAAAACTGGCTTGCACCCATTGTATGTGAATGTAGAGTTTATCACACCCAATCACGTGGTGTCTCGGCACGACGAACTTTCACAACGGTGCGTACTCAGGGAGAACACTTATACCTTGAAATTTAGTGATAGATCATCTTATAATGCTACCGTCGATCTAAGCAAAATAAGATGCATAAAAGATAAACATCACATGCAATTAATATAAGTGATATGATATGGCCATCATCATCTTGTGCCTTTGATCTAAATCTTCAAAGCACCGTCATGATCACCATCATCACCGGTGCGACACCTTGATCTCCATCGTAGCATCGTTGTCGCCTCGCCAACTATTTTTTCTATGACTATCGCTACCGCTTAGTGATAAAGTAAAGCAATTACATGGTGATTGCATTTCATACAATAAAGCGACAACCATATGGCTCCTGCCAGTTGCCGATAACTCTGTTACAAAACATGATCATCTCATACAATAAAATTTAGCATCATGTCTTGACCATATCACATCACAACATACCCTGCAAAAACAAGTTAGACGTCCTCTACTTTGTTCTTGCAAGTTTTACGTGGCTGCTACGGGCTGAGCAAGAACCGTTCTTAAATACGCATCAAAACCACAACAATATTTCGTCAAGTATGTGTTGTTTTAACCTTCACAAGGACCGGGCGTAGCCACATTCGATTTGAAAGTGCAACTATCCCTAGGTGGTTTTGGTAATTCATAACAACATATAGCTCATTGAGCTAATGCTATTCCAAGACTATTGTTTCAGGAAAGGTCAATGAATGGCATGGCATGGATGATGAAAGTGGATCCCTCAAAATACTAAGGACAAAGGATTGGCTCAAGCTCAAAAGCTCAAGACTCTTCATTTTACATTTTAGTGATCCAAGATCACATTGAGTCTATAGGAAAAGCCAATACTATCAAGAAGGGATGAGGTGTTGCTTAATGAGCCTCTTGCTTCATGTGCTTAGTGATACGCTCCAAAACCCTCAACTACTTTCCCACATCCACAAATGACCTAAACCTAAAGCCAAAATAGGTCACACCGATTCTTTCTATCCGCGCCACCGATTCCAAAAGTCATAGCCACCGCCACAAACCCTAAGCAAATCGGTCTTACCGATAGGGATCTCGGTCTCACCGAGATGGGGTTGCAATCTCTGTTTCCCTTCGTAACGTTTGGTCGAACCGAAGTGAGCGATCGGTCCCACCGAGATTGCAATGTAAACTCTGTGTTTCCTTTTGTAACATTTCGGTCTCACCGAAAAGAAAAATCGGTCCCATCGAGTTTACGACCAACTCTCTGAAAGCTTATTACCAAATCGGTCTCACCGAGTTTTGTAATCGGTCTCACCGAGATTAGTTATGCCCTAACCCTAACCAAATCGACCTCACCGAGATGCATGTCGGTCCACGAAAATCACTAACGGTCACTAGGTTTACTAAATCGGTCCGACCGAGTTTAACGATTCGGTCCCACCGAGTTTGGTAAATTGTGTGTAACAGTTAGATTTTGTGTGGAGGCTATATATACCCTCCACCTCCTCTTCATTCGTGGAGAGAGCCATCGAACGAACCTACACTTCCAACTTACCATTTCGAGAGAGAACCACCTACTCATGTGTTGAGGCCAAGATATTCCATTCCTACCATATGAATCTTGATCTCTAGCCTTCCCCAAGTTGCTTTCCACTCAAACCCTCTTTCCACCAGATCCAAATCCTATGAGAGAGAGTTGAGTGTTGGGGAGACTATCATTTGAAGCACAAGAGCAAGGAGTTCATCATCAACACACCATTTGTTACTTCTTGGAGAGTGGTGTCTCCTAGATTGGCTAGGTGTCACTTGGGAGCCTCCGACAAGATTGTGGAGTTGAACCAAGGAGTTTGTAAGGGCAAGGAGATCGCCTACTTCGTGAAGATCTACCGCTAGTGAGGCAAGTCCTTCGTGGGCGACGGCCATGGTTGGATAGACAAGGTTGCTTCTTCGTGGACCCTTCGTGGGTGGAGCCCTCCGTGGACTCGCGCAGCCGTTACCCTTTGTGGGTTGAAGTCTCCATCAATGTGGATGTACGATAGCACCACCTATCGGAACCACGACAAAAACATCTGTGTCTCCAATTGCGTTTGAATCCTCCAAACCCTTCCCTTTACTTTCTTGCAAGTTGCATGCTTTAATTTCCGCTGCCTTTATACTCTGTGCATGCTTTCTTGAATTGTGTGATGATTGCTTGACTTGTCCTAAAATAGCTAAAATCTACCAAACTCTAAAATTGGGAAAAGGTTAAGTTTTTATTGGTCAAGTAGTCTAATCACCACCCCTCTTGACATACTTCAAGGTCCTACATGATTCAACTAAAGTTGAGAAACCGACACCGCTTGACCATTGTATGCGAAGCACGTCGGTAGAACCGGTCTCGCATAAGCGTCACGCGTAATGTCGGTTTGGGCCGCTTCATCCAACAATACCGCCGAATCAAAGTATGACATCTTTGGTAGCGGTATGACTTGTATCGCCCACAACTCACTTGTGTTCTACTTGTGCATATAACATCTACGCATAAACTGGCTCGATACCCTTGTTGGGGAGCGTAGTAATTTCAAAAAATTATTACGCTACGCAAGATCATGGTGATGCATAACGACGAGAGGGAGAGTGTTGTCCATGTACCCTCGAGACCGTAAGCGGAAGCGTTATGACAATGCGGTTGATGTAGTCGTACGTCTTCACGGTCGACCGATCCTAGTACCGAACGTATAGCACCTCCGCTATCTTCACACGTTCAGCTCGGTGACGTCCCACAAACTCACGATCCAGTAGAGCTTCGAGGGAGAGTTCCGTCACAAGACGACGGCATGATAGCGATGATGATGAAGTTACCGACGCAGGGCTTCGCCTAAGCACCGCTACAATATGACCGAGCTGGAATATGGTGGAGGGGGGCACCGCACACGACTAAGAGATCAATGATCAAATTGTGTCTATGGAATGCCCTCCTCCCCCGTATATAAAGGAGTGGAGGAGGGGAGGGCGGCTGTCGGTGTCAAAACCGGCGGATCTCGGGTAGGGGTCCCGAAGGCGTGCGTCTAGGCGGATGGTAACGGAGACAAGGGACACGATGTTTTTACCCAGGTTCGGGCCCTCTCGATGGAGGTAATACCCTACTCTTGCTTGATTAATATTGATGATATGGGTAGTACAAGAGTAGATCTACCACGAGATCGAGAGAGGCTAAACCCTAGAAGCTAGCCTATGGTATGATTGTTGTTAGTCCTCTGAACTAAAACCCTCGGTTTATATAGACACCGGAGAGGGTTAGGGTTACATAGAGTCGGTTACAAATGGGAGGAGATCTACATATCCGTATCGCCAAGCTTGCCTTCCACGCCAAGGAAAGTCCCATCCGGACACGGGACGAAGTCTTCAATCTTGTATCTTCATAGTCCAGGAGTCCGGCCAAAGGTTATAGTCCGGCCATCCGGACACCCCCTAATCCAGGACTCACTCAGTAGCCCCTGAACCAGGCTTCAATGACGACGAGTCCGACGCGCAGATTGTCTTCGGCATTGCAAGGCGGGTTCCTCCTCCGAAGACTTCATAGAAGATTTTGAACACAAGGGTAGTGTCCGGCTCTATAAAATAAGTTCCACATACCACCGTAGAGAGAATAATATTTACACAAATCCAATCTGCTGACGTATTTTGCAGCGTGACATCACACCACGGCCAAGCCTTTATTCGAATCGTTTTTACTGTCCCACCTCAGCGCACTTAGCGAGGCGGTTTCCTCGGCACGTCTCGTCGAAGCAGAGATTGTGTCCCCTTATTCCGGGATTCTCATCAATACGGGCGTGGGTAACCCAACCGTGCCATTAATTTATGGCGCTTGGGAGATAAGCGAGTTTTACCAGGTTGGTTGGGGCACATAGTTTCGTCCGCCCATATAAGGGGATAAGGATCCACCTTTCTCATGTACGCCTTCTTCCTCCTTTGCTTATCCATTTTCGCGAACTCGAGCTCCTATGAGAGAGAGTTGAGTGTTGGGGAGACTATCATTTGAAGCACAAGAGCAAGGAGTTCATCATCAACACACCATTTGTTACTTCTTGGAGAGTGGTGTCTCCTAGATTGGCTAGGTGTCACTTGGGAGCCTCCGACAAGATTGTGGAGTTGAACCAAGGAGTTTGTATGGGCAAGGAGATCGCCTACTTCGTGAAGATCTACCGCTAGTGAGGCAAGTCCTTCGTGGGCGACGGCCATGGTTGGATAGACAAGGTTGCTTCTTCGTGGACCCTTCGTGGGTGGAGCCCTCCGTGGACTCAGCATGGCCGTTACCCTTCGTGGGTTGAAGTCTCCATCAATGTGGATGTACGATAGCACCACCTATCGGAACCACGACAAAAACATCCGTGTCTCCAATTGCGTTTGAATCCTCCAAACCCTTCCCTTTACTTTCTTGCAAGTTGCATGCTTTAATTTCCGCTGCCTTTATACTCTTTGCATGCTTGCTTGAATTGTGTGATGATTGCTTGACTTGTCCTAAAATAGCTAAAATCTACCAAACTCTAAAATTGGGAAAAGGTTAAGTTTTTATTGGTCAAGTAGTCTAATCACCCCCCCTCTAGACATACTTCAAGGTCCTACAAGTGGTATCAGAGCCTTGGTCTCCATTTGCTTTGATTTCCATAACTTTTTGTGGTCATAGCCTTGGTTTCACAACCTAGGAGAGTATGGCGTCTAGCGAGGGAAATTATCACCGTAGAGGTCCTTACTTTGATGGTACTAATTTTGCTAGTTGGAAGCATAAGATGAAAATGCATATTCTTGGACATAACCCCGCCGTTTGGGCAATTATTTGTATTGGTTTGCAAGGTGAATTCTTCAATGGGAGAGAACCGAACCGTGAAGCTAATGCGGAAGAATTGAAGATGCTGCAAAACAACGCTCAAGCATGTGACATCATCTTCAACGGATTGTGCCCCGAAGAATTCAACAAAATCAGCCGTCTTGAGAATGCAAAGGAAATTTGGGATGCTTTGATTGATATGCATGAAGGTACCGAGTCGTCAAGGAATCCAAGTTGGATGTGCTCCAAAGTCAGCTTGACAAGTTCAAAATGAAGGGTGGTGAAGGTGTCGCTGAAATGTACTCTAGGCTTGCTCTTATCACAAATGAGATTGCCGGCTTAGGGAGTGAAGAGATGACCGACAAATTCATCATCAATAAAATCCTAAGAGCATTGGATGGAAAGTATGATACCGTGTGCACATTGATCCAAATGATGCCAAACTACAAAGATCTCAAGCGAACGGAAGTCGTTGGAAGGATTGTTGCTCATGAGATGTCACTCAAGGATAAGGAGGAACTTCACAACAAGTCAAGTGGCCTCAAGTGAAGCCCCCACATCATCAAGTGGGAAACCAACCTTCAATGAAGAATTGAGCTTAATGGTGAAGAACTTCAACAAATTCTACAAAAGTAGAAGCAAAGAAAGAAGCTCCAAGTCAAGGTCTTACAATGACAAGAGATCTTCTAGTCGAGAGCGCAATTGCTACAATTGTGGTAGACCCGGACACTACTCCAATGAGTGTATGGCGCCCTACAAAAGAAGAGAAGATTCTCCAAGAAGAAGGAGCAAAAGAGAAGAATCACCACCAAGAGAGAGGAGGAGTAGAGATGATCGTTGTGAACGAAGACCCTCACGGAGAAGTAAGGATTTGGAAAGAAAGGACAAGTCATCAAGGAGCTACACAAAATGAAGACATCAAGCTCATGTTGGTGAATGGGTTTCCGGCTCCGACTTCGACAATCACTCCGAGAGAAGCTATCACTCCGACTCCGAATATACTCAAGATGAAGGTGTTGCTGGTCTAGCACTTGTGTCAACCAACTCCTATGACATATTTGACTCACCAAATGAAGGTGTTGGAAGATGCTTCATGGCCAAAGGTCCAATGTTAACACATCCCGAGTATGTTGATTTTAATAGTGATAAAGATGACTTGCTTGTGGATGATGATTTACTTGTTGACAACTCTAGTGATGAATACTATGATGAAACGTCAATTAATCATGCTAATCAAACTAATGACAATGATAAGGAGAAAATTGAGCTTCTAACTAAAGAACTAAACACTCTTAAGTTGGGTCATGAAACTATCTTCGAAGATCATCGAGAACTTTTAAGGGCTCATGAGAAGTTACGCTTTGAAAAGCTCAATCTTGAGCAAGAGCATGAGTTCTTAAAGGCAATCAATGATGATCTCTGCAAGAAAAGTTCTTATTACATTGCCAAGCGTTTACTCTTAACTACTTACATGCCTCAAGTCAAGTCTAGTAACAAGAACAAGAAAGATACTTCCTCTAGTAGTAACAATAATAATGTCAAATCCAATGTTGTTGCTTCTAGTAGTTCTCTTGATTCCACTAATGATTCTCTTAGCCAAGTTACACTTGAGCAAGAAAATAGTTTATTGAAGGGAATTATAGAAAGGTGTTTACAAGAGCCTTGCGGGAGTAAGAAATTCGAGAAATTATGCATAAGCAAGGAAGGCACGGAAGAATCAAGGTGTTGGTTTTGAGCGAAAGTTCAACGCCTATGGAGTTGAGTGGGAAGAAGATCAATACCCCAAGACAAAGTTTGTTCCTCAACAAGAGAAGTATGATCCAACTTCCTTCAAGGGGACACAAGCTCAAGATGATCTTCCACCACAAGACCACAAGAACAAAGGCAAGGACAAGCTTCAAGAAGAGATTGATGCATTTGAAGAAGCACCTAAAGCCTCGTTCAAGTGGGTCCCTAAGACTACATCAAGTTCTACTTCATCAAGTACAACTACAACTCCAAGGATTCCCATCAAGATGATGTGGATCCGAAGAAGAAGAACTAGAGAGTTCTTGAGGGTGACTCCAAAATTCTTCACTCATATCATTTTGGCAAGAACAAGTGCAATCAACTTTCACATCTTGCACTAGTTCAAGGAGTCACAAACCCTCATGTTGGTAAGGCAAGGGACAAGGTAACCTAATGTTTTCATGGACATCATCTTGTGTGTGCATCACTCTATGTCTATGGATATTCTTGTTTGTTCCTTGTGGGATTAACCCATGTAGGCAAGTTGAAAGTGCAACTCACTCCAAAGGATTGCTCCAAATGATCTACATCAACATTGAGCATCTACATCTTCAACACCTACATGAAGTCATCATCGACAAAACCCAAGGTTAGTTCATCCCTCTAAGGGGATCTCACATCTAGGGGAGCTTAACTCTAAGAATTGAGTCAAAGCAACTCTAATGGTGTGAACACATTAATGCATTATGTAAAAGTGGTAACCCCACTTGAGCTTAAACGATGAGTATGACCTGTGATCACATGTTCTCATTTGACTCCTAAGTCAATATACTTATATATAGATGACCTAGTCATCGCCAATTGCTTGATAGTTTCTAAAATTGGTTGTGCATGCTTTGCCACATATTTCAATTGCTATCTTATTGTGTGAGCATGTTGGTGCATATTTTACTCATTCAAGGACATCCACTTGTTGTTTTGTTTGTTTGGATTCTTTTCTTTGTGCCAAGTGGATGGACAAGAATGCCTAAGAACCTTCTTTAGCTATCTATGCTCTTCTCGTCTCAAACTCTATTCATGCTACATCACAAAATTTGATCAAGTCAGATTAGAACCACTCGTGTGAGGAGCACTGAGTCCCGATTAATCATAGACTTAAACTTCCAAAACCTCTTAGTGATTCTCGGTCTGACCGATCCTTCCATTTCGGTCCTACCGAGATCATCAAGTTGATCTGAGTTTTCAATCTTGGTGCAACTGATTTGAACTTTTCGGTCTCACCGATTTGCTGTAATTGAACACAGTTATGCATCTCGGTGCCACCGAGTTGTTCCACTCGGTCACACCGACAGGGTTGAGCTATATATAGCCACGGGAATTTTTTTGGAAATTTCTCCGAAACCCTTCGCCCGCGCAACAGCTCGCTCTGCCATCGTGGTCTCCGGATCGTCTCCTCGTCGCCAGCAGCCTCCTGTCGCTGGTCTCCGCCGCCGTCAACGGATTTCGTCCCCGCCGTTGCCGCCGTAGCAAGTCCACCGCCAAGATAGGGTATGGACTTAATCTTTGTGCTATCCACGTCTGATTCCTGGCACATTGTTTTCATATTGATTCTTGCCATGATTGAAACTCGTCTATCCAGCCAAAGTAGTTCATAGATTAGGTATGATTCAAATTTTTAGGGTTAGGTTTCCGCCGAAACCATCTCGGACCCACCGAGTTGAAAAACTCGGTCTCACCGATTTGGCCTATGCCATTGCACTAGTGACTCTCGGTCTGACCGAGAATTACTAATCTGTGCAACCGATTTGAGGATTCTGTGAAACCCTAGCAGTCTCGGTACCACCGAACTGAAACTCGGTCCAACCGAGATCATCGATTTAGGTTCCAAAACTGCTTGGTATCACCGAGTTTGAAAATCGGTGAATCCAAATGCTTTCGTGGAAAACTAAGACTGAACTTTTGAGTCATTCTTTTGCAAAAACCTCTGCATTTTGTGATGCTCATATTTTCTATCTCATCTATAACTCTTCACGTGGTCGTGATCAGCTTTGCGGTATGTCGATCAAAGTGACAGCGAGCAGTCGAGAAGAGCAGATGGACTTGAGTGAGGGCACTAGTCCCTCAACTTGACGAAGGGCAGAAGTACTCCTAGCAATTTGCCTAAGGCTGCAACTAGGCAAAGGAGGAAAAGAAATTCAGATTAGGAGGATGAAGATTACAAAGCTGAGGAAGATGAGGCAACTTCCAAGAAAGTGGTGCTCAAGAAGGAATATGGCTCAGTAAAGAATACAAAGCCAGGCATGAAGATCAAAAGGCCTGCACAAAGACAACCAATGTCCAAAGCCAGAGTGTCTACACAAGCTTCTTTGGAAACCCAACCCAAAGAACCAGCTGCTGCAGAAGGAAAGAAAAGAAAGGAAAGGGTCAAGATGACCATGGCCAGAGTAGTTGGTCAACCTTCCATGATGGAAGAGGAAGAGCTTGCTGCACCAGCTCCAAAGGCACCTAAGCTTATGGGTGATGCTATTAGATCAGGGGCTGCCACATCTAAGCCCAAGGAAGCACCCAAAGCTGCCTCCAAGGCCAAGTCTGCACCAAAGAGGAATACCAGGAGTATTCCAGCTGCTGAGAAGAACAAGGCCCCAGTGCCAAATGATGCTGATGAGGAAGATGAAGAAGGACAAGTTCTAAGAAAGCTCAAGCCCAAGATACCAGACCACAATGATGCCCATCCTATGGCTGAGGACATGAGAATCAGGAAGGATTCAGGGCTGAGACTGTGGAGAATGGAAGATCCATATGCTTCAAGGAGAAGAACTGCTATTGACTACAGGTTCCACACAAAGGAACAACAGGACTTCTATGAAACAATTCTGTTGGACAAGAAGCCCATATTCTGTGACATGAGGTGGGTTGAGTGGAAATTCATCAAGGAAAATGAACTGCACTATCCTGGAGTGCAAGACAGCTTTATTGCTTGTGGAGTTGCAGATTTTGTTGGACAGAAGTTCACCAACTGGAATGATGAGCTTATCATGCAGTTCTACTCCACATCACACTTTTACCCAGATGGAAGAATAGTTTGGATGTCTGAAGGTACAAGGTACCAGTCCACTATTGAAGAATGGGCAAGTCTGATCAATGCCCCCAAGGAGAATGAGGATGACCTAGACATTTATGCAAAGAAGAAGATGGGTCACAATTCAATGGCTCACATGTACAAGGAAATTCCAGACGAGGCATTAGCGACTCACAAGTTTGGATCAGTTGACTTTCTGCTGTCAGGGTTGCCAACCATAAATTGGATTCTGAGGCACACTTTGTTGCCCAAGTCTGGTGACCATAACATGATCAGAGGGCATGCCATCATCATGTTGCATGTGTTTGATGTGCCATAGAAGTTCAAAGTCATGAGCCTGATCATTGAAACAATCAAGAGGACTCCAGCAGATCGAAGAGGAGCTGTGGATATGCACCTCAGATTCAAGAATTGATAAACTCAAAGATGGGCACAGGAAAATATCAGTTGGATAAGGAACACTTTCCACTTTATCCAGACTTTGAGGACAATGAGGTTGTCATGAATGAAGATGATCCACAATCAGTTCAAGCTCGGAGAAGAAGGAGAAGGCAAAGAGGAGAAGGCTGCCAAGATGCCAACTCAAGAGGAGGCATCTGAGTATTTCTTGAAGAACAAGCAGGAGCAGCTCGGATACTAATAGCATCAACCACGAGGATTGAGAAGGGATTGGCCACCCTCACTCAAAATCAGGAGAGCTTGAGAGAATCATAGAACAAAAGTTCTATAACTTAGATGTGAAAGTGGCGAGATTGATCTGCGGTGGAGGAACTACAGGATGACATGCAGGAGAGGAAGGGCAAGAGTACCACCAATGTGTTTGCCAGAGTGCCCAGAGCCCAGAGGTCAGATGCAGTGCCAGTGACAGACACTAGAGCAACAACTTCAGCTCCACCCACGCCCCTCTGACCTCGGTGCCACCAGCTCCAGCATCTACATCAGCTCCAGCTCCATCTACTTCAACTGAAGCTTTCGTCCTCGGCGTTATCCGGACTCCACCACCAGAAGATCAAGCCTGAGATTCGATCTAGCACTATGCATTTTCTATGAACTTTTTGGTAACTTGTTGCCAAAGGGGGAGAAAAATGTATAGATCATAGGCTTCGAGAGAGAGAGAGAGTGTTGCTTTTGTTCTCTCTCGCTTTATTTGGTGATTTTTCAATCTTTGTTTGCTTTTGGTTGAGATACTATGTTTGTGAGACATTGATGATCATGTGTTTGATCATAAGCTTGTAGCGACCCGACCCGAAAACGGTCAAGCCTCTGTGTAGCTGTACCATCCCAAGATCATGCTGGCACACACAGTACATTGATGAAAAGATTCAAAGTTCAATCACACCTGAATTTAATACACGATTCTCATATCGAGTCTTTATTACAATGGAATAAATTCGGCCGAAGGCCAACTCATGAGAAATAAACTAAATAAAGCTGCGGAAGCATAGACAAATAGCGAGTCCATCCGACTCCATAGGGCAATCGCCAAGCGTGGATCGTAGCCTCACTCCTGATCGGAAAACTCCTCTGCAACATAAGGCGTTGCAGCCGTGTGGTAAATCAACATTTTGAATATGCGGCAAGTCATGAAGAGAACAACAATGAAAATTTCTAACACTATATGCAATTTGGCTGTGGGGCTCTAAGTTTCATTGTTTTTTGAAAAAGCCAGTTTTCCTACAACAAGGACTTGTTTGCAAATACTACGAAATGTTGGTAGTTATTGAGATGGTTCCGCCAACCAATGTCTTATTCCCAATTATTAAATAACCCCTCAATTAATTTATTAAGTTCGGTGTTGAGATATCCGAAATACTCCAAGTTCAGAGGCTCAAATTGTCCGTAAATCGGGACACGGCTAACCGATTAGATCTTCACTCTGCAGAGGTTTGCGCACTTTACCCGCAAGAATCGTTCCCTCCTTTAAGTCTTCGCACTTCACGGTGTTTGAAGGCGGACGAAGTAAACAGGGTCTTCCGAAGAGTTCCTCTAGGCCACTGCCGGTGCCCATCCAATCCTACCGTTCTTCTACATCTCGTAGCACCGTCCGGCCAGAGTTACACCTAGGGTCGACCAAGCCAGAGCCCATAATGGCTTGCGGCTGCACAGGTAAGCTTCCGGTCAATGGGGTATCCATCCTTCTCTTCATGGCTGGGTGAAGCTTTCCACAAGATGTCATGGCACTTCTCCATGCATCCCGGCCAGCCGCTGGTTTCTCCAGGGTGCCCGTCAACCGTCCTCCACCCAGTAGTGAATTTTGAAGTCCATCTTGAGCTTCAAGTCATGGGGTTGTCATCATCTTGACTCTCGCATCTCCCTTATGAATCACTCAACCAACCCCGTCTACGAGCATAGCAAAATAAACTACTTTGTCCCGGGCCATGGTAACAAGGGGGATTGATTTCAACCTACCTCATGATACTACTCAAGAACATAACTTAAAATTCTCCTGCTGCATGCATGGTGGGGAGGTATAATATAATGCAATAAAATCATAGGTATTGTAAAAGAAAACATGGTCAAATAACTTGCCTTGCTGACGGTCTTCGAAAGTTAGGGACTCGTGATAGCAGGCTTCGCACTCCGGAAATTCTACCGAAGCAAACAACAATCGTATAAGCATAAAAACATACAATCACTTAACATAACAGCATGCTAACATAAAACACACAAAACAATCGAACCAAAACCCAAAGAAAACTCGAAGAAATCCAAGCCAACAACTAACAAGAAAATAAAATAAACTTTTTATTTTCTGTAAATAAAAGTTCATGTTCTAAAGCTACAGAAACTAATCTAAAATAAACTATAACATAGGTAAAATAAAATTATTTGCTAAATAAAACAAAAGGAAAACAGTAGCTAGTTAAATAAACAAGAAACACATGATTTTGACTAAAACTATTTTTTTATTAAATCTAAAATACCCAAATAAATTCCTACTGCTAGGCAAAGTCAAAACAAAGCAGTGACAAAAAGAATCACTAAAATAAAATAATCCTAACTCATTTTATAGCAGAAATACTAATCTGTCTAAAATTAAAATAAAACCATTTCTAATAATTTAAACATGGCCAAACATATTTTCTACAGAAACTACAACAAATTTGCAAACTAACAAAAAAATAATCAACTAAAAATATTAAGTAACCTAAAAGATATGGATTTTACAAAAGCTGGAACTATTCATTAAAAAAACAGAAACGAAAATATAATTAAAAAGAAAAACTATCGCTAACGGGCCTATCTAACGCTCAGGCGACAAATAACTAAAACATGCCCGAGGGAATAAACCGATCGGGCCGGTCTAACTAAACCGCTAACTAAACCAAAAAAAACCGTAACTAAACCGGACCTTTTTAAAATAAAACCTACCCCTTCGTAGATCTAATCTAGTCCGTTCATGCGCGATCCAACGGTGGTGGGGGGTTCCGGCGGCTTACCGCGGTGGTGACAATGGCGACGGACGACGACGGCTCGGGCGGCGCTGGCGGTGGCTCGGTGGTCGGGAAGAAGGCGGAGGCGTCCGTGGTCTTGTGAGCGAGGGAGGTCGGGGTGGAGTCGGTGGAGCTCGGGGGTCGGAGGCAAGCGGGCAAGAACAATGGCGGCGGGCGGCAAGGGTTCAGCGAGGAATCATGGCGAGTAGAGGTTTAGGCGAGGGAAAGGTGGGGAGCGGGTCGAGGCGTGGTATTTATAGGGCGCGGTCGACTTGGAGGAGGCGGGTGGGAGAGAATCCGTGATCTCCGGGATTCGTGTGTGTGTGTCGGGCGAGGAGAGGAAGAAGAAGGGTGGGGCAGTGGCGTCGCGAGAGAGGAGGAGGAGTTTTGGTCGAGGCGACCGAGGGAGAGGATGGTGTGGCGGCTCGGGCAGGCCGGCTCGGTCGGTCTGGTGAGCTGGCCCATTGGTGGGCTGCCTCGGGCTGGTTGGGCAGTTAGCTGGTGGCCTTGGGGTTTTTTTTTTCCTATTTTTTTGAATTAGGGAGAGGAGAGAGAATATATTAAATATATATTTTATATAGGACATATATATCAAAATTCTCAGGGGAATTTATCCTACAATTTGAACATTTTTCCCGGGGCAAAACTCAAACTTTTAAAAAACATTTTCTAGAAATCCCAAATAAAATCAAATTTGAATTCAATCTTTTGGCAAAACTTTTCTTCGACATTTTGGATTGTCATGTTTACTCCTCTCATACTTTTTCTCAAGTATTTGTCGGGCATTGTTTTGAAGTAAATTCAAGCGCCAATTTGAATTCAAATTCAACAAACTCAAAAGCCTCTAAAATAATTCAAATGTCACTCAATTCAAACAGTAATGCATAGATGCTTAGCTATAATTGTAAAACATTCCAAATGGGAAATTTGGGATGTTACAAACCTACCCACCTTAAGATGAATCTAGCCCTCGAGATTCGGGTTAACTAACAAATAGGTGCGGGTGGTCTTGGCGGAGGTCTTCTTCTCGCTCCCGGTGGCTTCCTCCTCGAATGATGACTCCACAAACACCTTGCAAAACTTGATGATCTTGCTGCGGGTGACTCTGTTGCAGTCTCGAGAATTCAGACGGGTTTCTCCTCATAAGTCAGATCCTTTGTCGAGTTGTATGGCCTCTAGGGGCACTGTGTCTCTCAATGGAATATCGGCCATCTTGGCATGGCATTTCTTCAGCTGAGAAACATGGAAGACATCATGAACTCCGGACAATCCTTCCGGCAATTCCAACTTGTAAGCAACTTCTCCCCGACGTTCGAGGATTTTGTAGGGGCCAATGAACCGGGGTGCTAATTTTCCTTTAACACCGAACCTCTTGATTCCCCAAAGTGGGGACACACGAAGATATGCCCGGCCTCCCGCTTCGTATGTTACTTTCTTGCGTTTACTGTCGGCATAACTCTTACGCCTCGATGAGCTACCTTGAGTCTATCTCGAATCAGCTTGACTTTCTCTTGGAATCTCTCGATAAGATCGGGACGAAAAGTTTTCGATCTCAACACCATCCCACAAACAATGGTGTCTGCACCTCCTTCCGTATAGAGCTTGAAAGGGCCATCTTGATGGTGCGATAACTGTTATTGTACGAGAACTCCGCGTATGGAAAATTATCATCCCAGCTAGACCCATAGTCTAGCGCACAAGCTCTCAACATGTCCTCCGAGATTTGGTTGACTCTCTCGGTCTGTCCATCATTTGCGGATGAGAAGCATCTTGAACTCCAGCCTCGTACCTAAAGTTTCATGCAACCGATTCCAAAACTTTGAGGTAAATTGTGTTCCTCTATCGACACGATACTCCTTGGAACTCCATGCAGACATCGATCCTGGTCATGTATATCTTGGCTAACTTAAGCTGGTATAGGTAGTCTTCACGGGAATGAAATGAGCTACCTTGGTCAATCGATCAACCACTACCCAGATGGAATCATAACCTGAGCGGGTCTGGGTAATCACGTGATAAAATCCATTCCAAGTTTTCCCATTTCCACTCGGGAATCGGCAAAGGTTGAAGTAACCCTGCTGGCTTCGATGTTCCACCTTTACTCACTGGCAAACATCGCATATCGCCACGTACTCAGCAATATCCTTCTTCATACCGCCCACGAAACTTTCCTTCAAATCCAGATACATCTTGGTGTTACAGGGGTGAATCGAGTACGGTGAATCATGAGCCTCTGAAGAATTAGCTTCTGAGTTCGGGTCATTGGGTACATAAATCGATCCTCGAACCATATAGCTCCGTATTCATCCTTACGAAACCCTTTAGCTTTTCCTTCATTCATCCTTTTCTTTATCTCATCTATTTCCTTGTCCGACTTCTAGGCTTCACGAATTCTTTCGGCCAAAGTGGACTGAACTTCCAGAGCTGCAACATATCCTCTCGGAACTATCTCCAGTCGGAGATCTCGAGGTCATCGACTAACTTCGGGTAATCCTCCGCTATAAGAGTATTCACATAACTCTTACGGCTCAAAGCATCTGCTACAACATTAGCCTTTCACGGGTGGTAATGCAATCTCATGTCATAGTCCTTGATTAACTCTAGCCATCTCCTCTGCCCGAGGTTCAACTCTTTCTGCGTGAAAATATACTTCAAGCTCTTATGATCTGTGTAAACATCACAACTATTTCCGATAAGGAAATGTCTCCAGTCTTGAGTGCATGCACTCTCGCTGCTAACTCCAAATCATGTGTGGCGTAATTCATCTCGTGAGGTCGAGCTATGCGGAGGTATAAGCTACAACTTTTCCTTCCTGCATGAGTACTCCTCCGAGTCCACGACGAGAAGCGTCACAATATACCGTAATCCTTGTGTCCGTCCGCAAAATCAATCTTGGGCTGTAACCAAGCGTTTCTTCAATTCACAGAAGCGGCTTCACAATCCTCGGTCCAAATGTACTTGGCGTCCTTCTTCAACAGCTCAGTCATGGGCTTGGCAATCTTCGAGAAATTCTCAATAAACCTCCGATAATATCCTGCGAGTCCGAGAAAACTGCGGATCTCCTTGGTGAGGTGGGCGATCGCCAATCGGTGGTGATACAACCTTGGTGGGGTCAACTGCTATTCCTTCTCCTGAAATAACATGTCCGAGGAATCCGACTTCCTTCAGCCAAAATTCACATTTGCTGAACTTGGCATACAACTGATGTTCTCGGAGTTTCTCCAGAACTAGACACAAATGTTCCTTATGCTATTCCTCACTCTTGGAGAAAATCAGTATATCATCGATGAACACCACAACAAACTTGTCCAGATATCCCATAAATACCTTGTTCATCAAATTCATGAAGTATGCTGGGGAATTAGTCAATCCGAATGACATGACGGTATACTCATATAAACCATACCTGGTGGTGAATGCTGTTTTAGGTATATCCTTTTCACGGATCTTCAACTGATGATACCCTGATCGAAGATCGATCTTGGAGAATACCTTGGCTCCAACTAGCTGATCAAATAGATCATTAATCATCGGCAGAGGGTACTTGTTCTTGATGGTCACGTCGTTCAACGAGCGATAATCCTAACCATTCTCGTGGTTCCATCCTTCTTCTCTACCAAAAGAACTGGGGCTCCCCAAGGTGACGAGCTTGGCCGAATATATCCCTTCTCCAATAGCTCATTAATTTGCTTCTTGATCTCTTCCAAATCGTTCGGGGGCATCCGATAGGGTCTCTTGGATATTGGGGCTGTGCCGGGCAATAACTCAATCAGAAATTCAATGTCTCGTCGGTGGCATTCACGGCAATTCCTCCGGAAACACATCGGAAAATCTTGCACTCTGGCACTTCCTCTGAACAACTCCCGTGAAATTCACTGATTCTTCATCGGGATACGTGCGGATACATACTTGATCCTCTTACGCTCCGGAGTGGTGAGCAGAATCGTCTTCTTGAGCACAGATCTATGTTTCCTTCAAACTTCGTCAACCAATCCATGCCTAGGATTACATCCAAGGTCTGGGTTTCCAATACTATGAGGTCTGCAGAAAATTTATGGTTTCCGATGTTGAGGGTTGCATGACAGCCTAAGCCTGCCATCATTTCTCCTCCTGCAGAACTGACGTGAAGAGGGCTTCTAAGGGTTCTAGTGGGCAACCCGTACTTTTCCACAACTACCCTTGATAGAAATGAATGCGTTGCACCAGAATCAAAGAGTACCAATACTGGATGTGAATTCAATAAAAACTTACCAACCACGATTATCCGGCTGATCATAGGCGTCCTCCACGTCAATGTGGTTCACCCGAGCACGAGGAAAGGGTTGGGCTTCTTTGCTGATCTTCCATTGCCGTTTCCATTCCTCCGCTTGGCTTCGGGCGTCGGTGGCATAGTGCCCTATTTTACGGCACTTGATACGGTGATGTGACTCAGATCCTTCGGAGCCGGGGGGACGATCTGGTTGCCATTGCCGTTTCCATTGCTGTCTTGTTGTCGGGGTTGCGGTTGTTCCCATTTCCTCCATGGTTATGTCCTCCATGATTATGTCCTCCATGGGTGTGATGGGTATGCCCTCCAGTATGGGGCATAACGGGCTTCTGCTGAGCTCGAGTTGTACTTCCCATGGCTATACTTCCGCTTGACTATCAATCTG
This sequence comes from Aegilops longissima, assembly GCA_021605205.1. Lineage (NCBI taxonomy): Eukaryota > Viridiplantae > Streptophyta > Magnoliopsida > Poales > Poaceae > Aegilops > Aegilops longissima. The sequence goes on from CM038677.1 coordinate 189,625,307, forward strand.
CTGCTGCTTGCCTTGAGTATGGTGGCCTTGTCCACCAGCTCACAGTAGTTGTTGAAGGTAGCCACCATTAGCTGCATTCCCAGCTCGTCATTGAGTCCCTCGAGAAACTTTTCCTGCTGCGGCATCTGTGGCCACATCATCCGGGGCATAGCGAGCTAACTTGCTGAACTCATCCACGTCTTGCCCCTGAGACGGTTCCCTGGCGTAAGTTGCGGAACTCATGCTTCTTGAGACTCATGGCTCCGGTGAGACATGGCGGTGCGGAAAGCTTCTTGGAACTGATCCCGTGATGGTGGCGATGGGATAAGTGGCGGTGTAGTTCTCCCACCAAGAGGCTGCAGGTCCATCAAGTTGATGTGCGGCAAAGCGCACCTTCTCTGCATCTGTGCATCCAGCGGTGGCTAACTCCTTCCGACCTTGCGGAGCCAATCGCCGGCCACAATCGGCTCGGTGCTGCTAGAGAACACTGGCGGATTCAGCCTTAGGAAGCGGGTCAAGTTGTCAGCGAGGGGTGGTGGCGGTGGATTGTTGTTGTTGTTGTTGTTGTTGTTGTTCAGTTACGGATGAGCATCGCATAAGGGCATTCTGCTGCTGGATCAGTGGGTGAGCTCCGCGGAAAGTTGAAACCGGGTCACGTCTCGGAGGCATCTGGTGTTTTGGAGTGGGCGAGAAAATTAGAATAGAACAAGGGTCTAATGAGAAAATATCACTACCCATATGAATGCACAATCATAATCACACCAATCATTTATTCAATCATCTCAAACATGGTTCAATCTCGGATTACAAATTTTCACGACTAATCGAAAATAACGACCTAAGCGATCGACGGAAAATAAAATAACATGGCGGTCGACTAAATGTCTTCATCAATTATCCTTGCGTCCTGCAGTGCGGCGTCCTCCGGTGTGGCGTCCTGCAGTGCGGCGCCTCCTCTTCGGTTTTCTTGGTGGAGCTCTCTTCATAATCCTGGTCATTGCTCACGAGGGTCCGTCATCTCCACTCGGAAAAGGTCTTCTCCCAAGTCCATCTTCTCCTCTAATGCGGCAACATCCATCTTCACTTGTCGACTCTCTCCATGAAATCCTTGATTTCTTCTTCATGATCAAGGAAGTCGCGTGTGCTTTCTCCTCCAGTTCGAGTTCACGGAACAACAGCCTCTGTGTACCTTGAGTTCTGCGAGTCTAGATCTCCCGTTTCTGAGGAGACTCTCCAAGTCTTGGACATATGAGAGAATGGAGTCGTCCTCTCGATGCGGATGATATCTCCATTCCTAGCTCTGCGAGAAATCATGGCGAGGTCGATGGGTCGAGCTCGGCCTGTACTCTTCTCGGAGATGTCCAAGTGCACGATAAATCGCCATGTCTCTTCCGAGGATCCAATTGAAATCGGTAAACTCAAAGTCAATGGGCTCTGAATGTCCTCGAAGGTCCTCCTGGAATGTGCACCTTAATCACATGGCGGGTATCCGTCGGAAGTGCATTGGTAGGATTCCGGTGATTGAGGGCAGAGCAATCTTCAGCTTCTTCACGATCTGAACCAGCTTCTTGCCGAGAGGCATCGTCTCATCTGGTGGCAAAACTCCGTAGCGTAACTGGGGTGAACTCGGTGGCCATCTAGAATGTTGAAAATCGGAGAGAAGTCATAAATGAACAGGGGAGAATTACGGAATGATAAGGACATAAAATAAATAGTCTCTTCCTATGGCTTTCCGATCCTAGGGGTTACGTCCTACGGTCAGCGTGTGCTCTGATACCATCTTTGTAGCGACCCGACCCGAAAACAGTCAAACCTCTGTGTAGCTGTACCATCCCAAGAGCATGCTGGCACACACAGTACATTGATGAAAAGATTCAAAGTTCAATCACACCTGAATTTAATACACGATTCTCATATCGAGTCTTTATTACAATGGAATAAATTCGGCCGAAGGCCAACTCATGAGAAATAAACTAAATAAAGCTGCGGAAGCGTAGACAAATAGCGAGTCCATCCGACTCCATAGGGCAATCGCCAAGCGTGGATCGTAGCCTCACTCCTGATCGGAAAACTCCTCTGCAACATAAGACATTGCAGCCGTGTAGGTCAGCATTTTGAATATGCCGGCAAGTCATGAAGAGAGAACAATAATGAAAATTTCTAACACTATATGCAATTTGGCTGTGGGGCTCTAAGTTTCATTGTTTTGCGAAAAAGCCAGTTTTTCCCTACAACAAGGACTTGTTTGCAAATACTACGAAATGTTGGTAGTTATTGAGATGGTTCCGCCAACCAATGTCTCATTCCCAATTATTAAATAACCCCCTCAATTAATTTATTAAGTTCGGTGTTGAGATATCTGAAATACTCCAAGTTCAGAGGCTCAAATTGTCCGTAATCGGGACACGGCTAACCGATTAGATCTTCACTCTGCAGAGGTTTGCACTTTACCGCAAGAATCGTTCCTCCTTTAAGTCTTCGCACTTCACGGTGTTTGAAGGCGGACGAACGTAAACAGGTCTTCAGAAGAGTTCCTGCAGGCCCTTTGCGGTGCCCATCCAATCCTACCGTTCTTCTACATCTCGTAGCACCGTCGGCCGAGTTACACCTAGGGTCGACCAAGCGAGCCCATAATGGCTTGCGGCTGCACAGGTAAGCTTCCGGTCAATGGGTTATCCATCCTTCTCTTCGTGGCTGGGTGAAGCTTTCCGCAAGATGTCATGGCACTTCTCCATGCATCCCGGCCAGCCGCTGGTTTCTCCAGGGTGCCCGTCAACCGTCCTCCACCCAGTAGTGAATTTTGAAGTCCATCTTGAGCTTGAAGTCATGGGGTTGTCATCATCTTGACTCTCGCATCTCCCTTATGAATCACTCAACCAACCCTCTCTACGAGCATAGCAAAATAAACTACTTCGTCCCGGGCCATGGTAACAAGGGGGATTGATTTCAACCTACCTCATGATACTACTCAAGAACATAACTTAAAATTCTCCTGCTGCATGCATGGTGGGGAGGTATAATTATAATGCAATAAAATCATAGGTATTGTAAAAGAAAACATGGTCAAATAACTTGCCTTTGTTGACGGTCTTGAAAGTTAGGGACTCGTGATAGCAGGCTTCAGACTCGGAAATTCTACGAAGCAAACAACAATCGTATAAGCATAAAACATACAATCACTTAACATAACAACATGCTAACATAAAACACACAAAACAATCGAACCAAAACCCAAAGAAAACTCGAAGAAATCCAAGCCAACAACTAACAAGAAAATAAAATAAACTTTTTATTTTATGTAAATAAAAGTTCATGTTCTAAAGCTACGAAACTAATCTAAAATAAACTATAACATAGGTAAAATAAAATTATTTGCTAAATAAAACAATAGGAAAACAGTAGCTAGTTAAATAAACAAGAAACACATGATTTTGACTAAAACTATTTTTTATTAAATCTAAAATACCCAAATAAATTCCTACTGCTAGGCAAAGTCAAAACAAAGCAGTGACAAAAAGAATCACTAAAATAAAATAATCCTAACTCATTTTATAGCAGAAATACTAATCTGTCTAAAACTAAAATAAAACCATTTCTAATAATTTAAACATGGCCAAACATATTTTCTACAAAAACTAAAACAAATTTGCAAACTAACAAAAAAAGAATCAACTAAAAATATTAAGTAACCTAAAAGATATGGATTTTACAAAACTGGAACTATTCTGTTAAAAAAACAGAAACGAAAATATAATTAAAAAGAAAAACTATCGCTAACGGGCCTATCTAACGCTCAGGCGACAAATAACTAAAACGTGCCCGAGGGAATAAACCGATCGGGCCGGTCTAACTAAACCGCTAACTAAACTAAAAAAACCGTAACTAAACGGGACCTTTTTAAAATAAAACCTACCCCTTCGTAGATCTAATCTAGTCCGTTCATGCGCGATCCAACGGTGGTGGGGGTTCGCGGCTTACATGTGGTGGTGACGGCGACGGACGACGGCGACTCGAGGCGGCAACGGCACGGTGGCTCGGTGGTCGGGAAGGCGGTGGAGGCGTCCGTGGTCTGCGGAGGCGAGGAGGTCGGGGTGGAGTCGGTGGAGCTCGGGGGTCAAGGCGAGCGGGCAAGAACAATGGGGCGGCGTCGGGTTCAGCGAGGAATCATGGCGAGGTAGAGGTTTAAGCGAGGAAAGGTGGGGAGCAGGTCGAGGGGCGGGTATTTATAGGGGCGGTCGACTTGGAGGAGGCGAATCGGGAGAGAATCCGTGATCTCCGGGATTCCGGTGGGCGTGTGATCTGGCGTGGAGAGGAAGAAGAAGGGGTGGGGCAGTAGCGTCAGAGAGAGGAGGAGGGGTTTGGTCGGGCGACCGAGGGGGAGAGGGATTAGGTGGGCGGCTCGGGCAGGCTCGGCTCGGGTCGGTTAATTGGGCTGAGCTGACCCTGGTGGGCTGCCTCGGCCTGGCTGGGCTGGGTTAGCTGGTGGCGCTGGGGTTTTCTTTTTCCTATTTTATTTTTGAATTAGGGTGAGGAGAGAGAATATATTAAATATATATATTTTATATAGGACATATATATATATATCAAAATTCTCGGGAATTTATCCTACAATTTGAACATTTTCCAGGCAAAACTCAAACTTAAAAAAACATTTTCTAAAATCCCAAATAAAATCAAATTTGAATTCAATCTTTTGGCAAAACTTTTCTTCGACATTTTGGAGTGTCATGTTTACTCCTCTCATACTTTTCTCAAGTATTTGTCGGGCATTGTTTTGAAGTAAATTCAACTGCCAATTTGAATTCAAATTCCAACAAACTCAAAAGCCTCTGAAATAATTCAAATGTCACTCAATTCAAACAGTAATGCATAGATGCTTAGCTATAATTGTAAAACATTCCAAATGGGAAATTTGGGATGTTACATTATGCATGCTTGATATTATCCTATCTATCTTATGTGATCACTCACTATGCTTGGTGATGAGTGCATGTATTCATTGTTTATTATTTTGAGCGCTCCACCAAGATGTATGTGACATGTAAGAGTAACCCATGAGCCTAATGCATTGTGCATTTGCAGTCCAAAGCAAATCTAAAACTATGCACAAATTTAGGGGGAACTCTTGCTTATCACATACTTCTCAAAGCGACGATGTTATTTAAATTTTATTATCATTTGTCGAAGCTTTGATCTATATCTTGTCATCAATTAAAAAAAAGGGGGAGATTGAAAGTGCAACTATCCCTAGGTGGTTTTGGTAATTCATAACAACATATAGCTCGTTGAGCTAATGCTATTCCAAGACTATTGTTTCAGGAAAGCTCAATGAATGGCATGGCATGGATGATGAAAGGTGATCCCTCAAAATACTAAGGACAAAGGATTGGCTCAAGCTCAAAAGCTCAAGACTCTTCATTTTACATTTTAGTGATCCAAGATCACATTGAGTCTATAGGAAAAGCCAATACTATCAAGAAGGGATGAGGTGTTGCTTAATGAGCCTCTTGCTTCATGTGCTTAGTGATACGCTCCAAAACCCTCAACTACTTTCCCACATCCACAAATGACCTAAACCTAAAGCCAAAATTGGTCACACCGATTCTTTCTATCCGGCACCACCGATTCCAAAAGTCATAGCCACTGCCATAAACCATAAGAAAATCGGTCTTACCGATAGGGATCTCGGTCTCACCGAGATGGGGTTGCAATCTCTCTGTTTCCCTTCGTAACGTTTCGGTCGAACCGAAGTGAGCGATCGGTCCCACCGAGATTGCAATGTAAACTCTCTGTTTCCTTTTTATAACGTTTCGGTCTCACCGAAAAGAGCAAATCGGTCCCATCGAGTTTACCTTACCAACTCTCTGGAAAGCTTATTACCAAATCGGTCTCACCGAGTTTGTGTAATCGGTCTCACCGAGATTAGTTATGCCCTAACCCTAACCGAATCGGCCTCACCGAGATGCATGTCAGTCCCACCGAAAATCACTAACGGTCACTAGGTTTACTAAATCGGTCCGACCAAGTTTAACGATTCGGTCCCACCGAGTTTAGTAAATTGTGTGTAACAGTTAGATTTTGGGTGGAGGCTATATATACCCTCCACCTCCTCTTCATTCGTGGAGAGAGCCATCAGAACGAACCTACACTTCCAACTTACCATTTCTGAGAGAGAACCACCTACTCATGTGTTGAGGCCAAGATATTCCATTCCTACCATATGAATCTTGATCTCTAGCCTTCCCCAAGTTGCTTTCCACTCAAACCCTCTTTCCACCAGATCCAAATCCTATGAGAGAGAGTTGACTGTTGGGGAGACTATCATTTGAAGCACAAGAGCAAGGAGTTCATCATCAACACACCATTTGTTACTTCTTGGAGAGTGGTGTCTCCTAGATTGGCTAGGTGTCACTTGGGAGCCTCCGACAAGATTGTGGAGTTGAATCAAGGAGTTTGTAAGGGCAAGGAGATCGCCTACTTCATGAAGATCTACCGCTAGTGAGGCAAGTCCTTCGTGGGCGACGGCCATGGTTGGATAGACAAGGTTGCTTCTTTGTGGACCCTTCGTAGGTGGAGCCCTCCGTGGACTCGCACAGCCGTTACCCTTTGTGGGTTGAAGTCTCCATCAATGTGGATGTACGATAGCACCACCTATCGGAACCACGACAAAAACATCTGTGTCTCCAATTGCGTTTGAATCCTCCAAACCCTTCCCTTTACTTTCTTGCAAGTTGCATGCTTTAATTTCCGCTGCCTTTATACTCTGTGCATGCTTTCTTGAATTGTGTGATGATTGCTTGACTTGTCCTAAAATAGCTAAAATCTACCAAACTCTAAAATTGGGAAAAGGTTAAGTTTTTATTGGTCAAGTAGTCTAATCACCACCCCTCTAGACATACTTCAAGGTCCTACATGATTCTACTAAAGTTGGAGAAACTGACACCCGCCAGCCACCTGTGTGCGAAGCACGTCGGTAGAACCGGTCTCGCATAAGCGTACGCGTAATGTCGGTTTGGGCCGCTTCATCCAACAATACCGCCGAATCAAAGTATGACATGCTGGTAAGCAGTATGACTTGTATCGCCCACAACTCACTTGTGTTCTACTTGTGCATATAACATCTACGCATAAACCTGGCTCTGATACCACTGTTGGGGAACGTAGTAATTTCAAAAAAATTGTTACGCACACGCAAGATCATGGTGATGCATAACGACGAGAGGGGAGAGTGTTGTCCATGTACCCTCGTAGACCGTAAGCGGAAGCGTTATGACAATGTGGTTGATGTAGTCGTACGTCTTCACGGTCGACCGATCTTAGTACCGAACGTATAGCACCTCCGCTATCTTCACACGTTCAGCTCGGTGACATCCCACAAACTCACGATCCAGTAGAGCTTCGAGGGAGAGTTCCGTCAGCACGACGGCATGATGACAGTGATGATGAAGTTACCGACGCAGGGCTTCGCCTAAGCACCGCTACAATATGACCGAGCTGGAATATGGTGGAGGGGGGCACCGCACACGACTAAGAGATCAATGATCAAATTGTGTCTATGGAATGCCCTCCTCCCCCGTATATAAAGGAGTGGAGGAGGGGGGAGGGCCGGCTGTCGGTGTCAAAACCGGCGGATCTCGGGTAGGGGGTCCCGAACTGTGCGTCTAGGCGGATGGTAACAAGAGACAAGGGACATGATGTTTTTACCCAGGTTCGGGCCCTCTCGATGGAGGTAAAACCCTACTCCTGCTTGATTAATATTGATGATATGGGTAGTACTAGAGTAGATCTACCACGAGATCAGAGAGGCTAAACCCTAGAAGCTAGCCTATGGTATGATTGTTGTTCGTCCTACGGACTAAAACCCTCCGGTTTATATAGACACCGGAGAGGGTTAGGGTTACATAGAGTCGGTTACAAATGGGAGGAGATCTACATATCCGTATCGCCAAGCTTGCCTTCCACGCCAAGGAAAGTCCCATCCGGACACGGGACGAAGTCTTCAATCTTGTATCTTCATAGTCCAGGAGTCCGGCCAAAGGTTATAGTCCGGCCATCCGGACACCCCCTAATCCAGGACTCCCTCAGTAGCCCCTGAACCAGGCTTCAATGACGACGAGTCCGACGCGCAGATTGTCTTCGGCATTGCAAGGCGGGTTCCTCCTCCGAAGACTTCATAGAAGATTTTGAACACAAGGGTAGTGTCCGGCTCTATAAAATAAGTTCCACATACCACCGTAGAGAGAATAATATTTACACAAATCCAATCTCTGGCGTATTCATGGCGTGACATCACACCACAGCCAAGCCTTTATTGAATCGTATTCTTGTCCCACCTCAGCGCACTTAGCGAGGCGGTTTCCTCGGCACGTCTCGTCGAGCAGAGATTGTGTCCCCTTATTCCGGGATTCTCATCAATACGGGCGTGGGTAACCCAACCGTGCCATTAATTTATGGCGCTTGGGAGATAAGCGAGTTTTACCAGGTTGGTTGGGGCACATAGTTTCGTCCGCCCATATAAGGGGATAAGGATCCACCTTTCTCATCTACGCCTTCTTCCTCCTTTGCTTATCCATTTTCGCGAGCTCGAGCTCCAGCGCCCAAGTCCGCACATCCCACCTCAACCTTCTCCAGCCATGTCCGGAGCGGGAGGCAAGTGGATGGCCTCCTCCGTCGCGGAGGGACACATCAAGAAGCTGAGGAAAGCCGGATACTTGTCCAATGACATCGCGCACGGCTCCCCGACAAGGGCAGCTCATCCCACCCCAGGCCCCATGAGAGGTGGTGTTCCTCACCCATTTCCTCCACGGACTAGGTTTCCCACTTCACCCATTTGTCAGGGACTCATGTTCTACTCGACCTAGATTTCCACGATCGGCCCCGAACTTCATTCTCAACATCTTGGCGTTCATCGTGGTGTGCGAGCCTTCCTCTGCATCCAGCCCCACTTCGGCTTATGGCTGAAGACCTTCAATGTCAAACCGAAGGTAGTGGACGGCCGCCAAGTGGAGTGCGGAGGTGCCATGGTGTGCAAGATGCCCAATGTTACATGGCTCGAGGGCTCCTTCGTGGAGACCATAAAGGGGTGGCAATCGGGGTGGTTCTACATCACCGAGCCGCGTGACCCTGAATGGGCAGCGGCCCCGAATTCCGATCTGGCATCCCCACATGGCTCACCTCCTGGAAAGAGACGGGCCTGTCGTGGGGTAATTCGGAGGAGCTGACCGGACTCCAAACCTGCATCCAAAACCTGGTGAGCAAGAAGCTCAAACTCGTCAACGTAGTCCAGGTCATGCTCATCCGCCGGATCCTCCCTTGCCAACAACGGGCTTTCGGTTTGTGGGAGTTTGATCCGGCACAACACGAACCCTGAGTAGGCTCTTGACACTACGTGCGAAGCGCTGGAAGGTCTTGTTCAAGGGTGCGAGGCTCCGCATCCGCTTCTGAGGATCACGCAGTTTAGTGCGCAGCATCAAGCCAACACGGTAAGCTATTTTACCCTTTACGGGTTACTTGTTTTCCATAGTTTGATTCTATGCGGGATCTAAACAACCTTACCTTTGACAGGATTGACAGAAGACGTCCGGGCAGATTGACTGTCCGGCTCCCTTGCCCGAAGACCCAGCAGACGCCCGCTTGACGGGGTTGCTGGTTCCGGCACCTTACGTGGTGCCAGAGAAGAAGGCCAAGAAGAAGGCCACGGGAACTCGAAAGAGCTCACGGCGCCCGGTGGTGTCGGATTCATCGTCCAATGACTCCGAGGTGCACTCCTCCCACGAAGACGAGGAGGAGGAAGAAGAGGCCTCTCCCCCTCCGGCGGGGGAGGAGCGAAAGGAAGGCCGCCCCAACCCGGGGCGGAGGGTCAAGAAGGAGGACCCTTCCTCCGGACTACACCACCAACGCCGACGACGGCGAAGAGGAGTGGCCATCCAGGGCCAAGCCCCTAGCAAAATCGTAAGACCAGAGTAACTCGTGGCGTTCCTTTGCTACACAGTATCTTGTGACGCCGAATATAATCATGCAGTCCGCCCAAGGCCGGGCTCAATGCTTCGTCGAGCGGCTCCCTGGGTTCGTCGGATGTGAATAGCACTTCACTTCCGGCCGCCTCCTCTCCTCGCGCTGCGGATGATGCCGAGGTGGAGTCCCTAAAGGGTCCAAGCCAGGAGGAGGTGGTCTGGAGGCGCCGCAAGGCGACCTCCCGGACTCAGTGCAAAGGGACAAAACCCCAAGGGCTCCAAGTCCGCCCTAGGCGGACACCGCACCGAAACCCGGTGGTTCGGAGTCCGCAGTGCCCCCTAGTAAGAAGGGCAAGCCTACAGCTGGTGACCTCCATCCAACCGGAGGCACGGATAATCTCTTTGGAGGTGCTTAGCAGGCGCCTCCATCGACGAGAGCACCGCACTATTATGAGTGTGGTGATCCGAAGGTTCGATCCGCCAAGCGGTGCTGATGAAGCTGTGCTAGCCTTCTAACAGGCTTTGAGGTATGTATTTAAGATATGTAAAAATATTACCGCATAGGCAGTAGCCCCGATGCTCTGTTTGGTGTTGGAAAGAAAAACCAGGCGAGGACCTAAAAGATATCTGCAGGAGTCTAACATAAGTATGTCAATATGGGAATGCAGAGGCTCTTGCTGTGACCTCTGTCGCCTTGGCTGCGGAGGTCGATGCATTGAAGCGAGCCTCGGCGGTCCGAGAACGAGCTCGGCCTTGCCAAGAAGCAGCTCGAAGACAAGGAAGGTAAGTAATACCTTATGTAAGTATATAAAAGATGTGGTTGCAAGAAATAGCGGGACTAACGTGAGTATTACAGGGGCCACAACCGAGGTGGCGACCACGAAGGCGTTGTCCAAGGCGAACAAAGGCGGCCGTGGAGCGCACCGAGCGAGAGAAGCAGGAGGCGCGGGTGGCGGAGGTGCAGCAAGAGCTCCAGGCTCTTGTGGAAAAACACGAGAGTTTGGAGCTTGACTCAAAGACTTGAGAGTCCGAGCTCGCCTCGGCCCTTGAGAGCGCCAAATCTGCCAAGGCCGAAGCCCAAAAAGCCCTCCAGGAAATTGAGGCGATGAAGAAGATAGTGGTGGGTAAGGCATTCTTTATGCAAAGCAAGCACGTGAAAGTGAACTACTTGTTACTTACCCGAGTCCGGAGCTCTCCAGGAACATTCACAGATCTTCCCCGGAGTGTGTCCGGCGCTGCCGCATTCTGCCGAGCCAAAGAGGGGAGCTCGACGGAGAAGGTGTTCTGGTCTCGGTATCTTTGAGGCGGACACCAGTGTTTTTGGCGACCAGTGAAGCAGCTGGTCGAGCTCCATAAGGTGGCGAACAGGCCATGAAGGGTCTCATAGTCCGGTGTGGCACAGGGAAGCCATGCACAGGAGCTACTTTGGGCTGGTGAGGCGGTGGTGGATGCCTGTCCATGGCTTGAAGTCATCAAGCGCTCCGTAAGCATCGAAGGTGCCCGTAGGGCCCTTGCCCGTGCGAAAGTGCACTGGGGCAAGATGGACGTTGAGAAGCTTGTGACGGACGGACCACCGCCGGGCAAGGAGCATCGCAAGCCCGAGATGTATTATTAGGGCGTCCTGAAGGGTGCCCACCTTATAGCAGATGAATGCTCCAAAGATGTAATTTTTTAGTAAACTCGCATTTGTGATCCTGTATGCTGAAAACTTGTTCATATGCGCTAAGCAACGGTTTTGAATTTAAAATATTACCTTTTGTGCGGCCGTATATTAATTTGAGAGATGGCGAGTCGTAAACTTCATCCCCATGCCATGATCTTTGGGGTGTTGGGATAAACTTGAGCGCTCTTTTCCCATTCTTGGGTCCTTGAGGAGGCGCTCAACACAACGAACAAGGCAATCGGACTATAATGCTTGAACACTCTCACTTAGCCATAGAATTCTATAATTTTAAATTTAGTGAAGCAACTAGTATTGGAAGACCGAGTTGAGGCGCTATCACGCCTAGGCGGACAAAGCCGACTCCTCGCTCTAAGCGGCATAAGTCTTTAGGGACTCAAAACCTCTTGAACAACGACCAGCTCTCGCCCTATCATGACGGTCAGTTTTAGCTTTCTCCCGAGGTGCTTAGACCAGCTCAGCAGGGGCACAATCACAGTGGTTCTCCAGTGCTACCTTAGCCAATATAGCGGGCGTAAGGTACCAAAACATGGGAGCCGGGCAAACCCAACTATTGACCCAAGACATGATTCGGAGCCGATGCATATAATGCTATAAGTTCGGGGTGCCGCACTTGTGAAAGTGTTCGGACTTATCACACCGTATGTTGGGGTACTTAAGCCCCTGGTGTATTTTGCCGTACCAAAGTGTACGGGTGCAACATGTCATTAATGAACATATATAGATAAAAAAGGGAATGCAGTAATAGACAAAAGCTATGTATTGTTTATTCGAAAAGGCTGCGGTAAAAGCAGGACGATACAAATAGTGCGATAAGCAAGAGATGGGACTATTTGACATGTCCCCCTCCAGGGGCGAGCTGCGGGATGATATGTGAAACAAGTATACTGCTCGTTATAGAGACCACTGGACACTCGGCGTAGCTTTCGCCTCCACGGCTGTTGCATCGTGTGTTCGTGATTGTCTTCACGGACAGGCCTTCGTGAGAGTGGAGTCCTGAAAGTAAGAAAAGAATGACAAAATCGGGAGCCCCTAGTGTGGTTGACCCGCATTTTGGGCATGCCGTGGTCGTGCCCCTCCCCCTATGCCCATGGTATTTCCAGAGAGTAGTTATGTACGCGTAGTACTGGTTTTGCAACTTCGTGAGGGCTGGGGTTGGGGCCGCATTGCTACGCTTGCTCGGGCGTGCGAGCGGTCTTGTTGTAGAGTTACTCGGGCGCTTGATGGTGTCCGGACGTTTAATAGCCGGACTGGAGAATTGCCTTGAGAGGCTGCTTTGTACTTCCGCCGCGAGGGCCGCCGTATGCTCTTCCATTCGGAGAGAGCATTCAGTGTTTCCATTGACCGTAATGACTCCTCGAGGGCCTGGCATCTTGAGCTTGAGGTATGCGTAGTGCGGCACCGCATTGAACTTTGCAAATGTGGTTCGTCCGAGCAGTGCGTGATAGCCACTGCGGAACGGGACTATGTCAAAGATTAACTCCTCGCTTCGGAAATTATCCGGGATCGAAGACCACCTCAAGTGTAACCGAGCACATGCAGTTGGCCTCTACACCTGGTATGGCGCCTTTAAAGGTCGTCTTTGTGGGTCTAATCCTTGAGGGATCTATGCCCATTTTTGCATTGTATCTGATAAAGCAGGTTCAGGCTGTTGTCGCCGTCCATAAGGACTCTAGTGAGGTGAAATCCGTCACTGATTGGGTCTAGAACCAATGCGGCGAATCCGCCATGGCGGATGCTAGTGGGGTGGTCCCTTCAATCAAAATCGGCCAGGAGGACCATGGGTTGAACTTTGGGGCGACTGGCTCCAACGCATATACGTCCCTGAGTGCATGCTTCCGCTCCCTTTTGGGGATGTGGGTTGCGTATATCATGTTCACCGTCCGCGCTTGTGGGGGGGAAGCCCTTCTGTCCCCTATTGTTCGGCGGCCGGGGCTCCTCCTCGTCATCGCTATGCAGCCCCTTGTCTCTGTTTTTGACACTTAACTTGCCTGCCTGCTTGAACACCCAACAATCCCTGTTGGTGTGATTGGCGGTTTTTCGAAGTGCCGTGTATCCGCACGAGCGATCGAGTATTCGGTCCAAACTGGACGGGCCCGTAGTATTTCTTTTAAATGGCTTTTTCCGCTGACCGGGTTTAGAGCCTCTGAATCCGGCATTAACTGCCGTATCCTCAGCATTGACTCCGTTAATGCGGCGCTTGTGCTTGTTGCGATGCGACCTGCCATTGTTGTCCTTGATATCCGAATTACCAGGGCTCTTGATCATGTTATTACTACGAGCTAGCCAGTTGTCTTCTCCCGTGCAAAAGCGGGTCATGAGTGTTGTGAGGGCTGCCATGGATTTCGGCTTTTCCTGTCCTAGGTGCCAAGCAAGCCACTCGTCACGGATGTTATGTTTGAAGGCTGCAAGGGCCTCTGCGTCCGGACAGTCGACTATTTGATTTTTCTTGGTTAGGAACCGTGTTCAGAATTGTCTGGCCGATTCCTCTGGCTGCTGAATTATGTGGCTTAGGTCATCGGCGTCTGGTGGTCGCACATAGGTGCCACGGAAATTGTCGAGAATGCGGCTTCGGGTCCTCCCAACAACCAACTGATTCTGCTGGCAAGCTGTTAAGCCAATGCCGAGCTGGTCCTTTAAGCTTGAGTGGGAGGTATTTGATGGCGTGTAGATCATCACCGCGGGCCATGTGGATATGAAGGAGATAATCCTCGATCCATACCGCAGGATCTGATGTGCCATCTTATGATTCGATGTTTACGGGTTTGAAACCCTCGGGGATTTGATGATCCATTACTTCATCTGTGAAGCATAGCGGGTGTGTGGCGCCTCTGTACTGGGCTATATCACGACGTAGCTCAAACGAGCTTTGTCTACTTTGTTCGGCCCGACCGGATTTACCATATCCGGCATGACGGTTATCGTCACGTGTCGTGGGGCACCCACGCGATCCATAGATCGATCTTGTTTGCCTTGCCTTGTCCTCCAATATATCTCGCAGGTCTGGCGCATTTCCTTGTGCCTTGGTGTTCTTTGAGCGACGCCGGGGTGCGGCTTGAGTGGAGGGCCGAGAGGCCTCTCTGTCGCGGCCACAAGGTGGCCGGTCGGCCGCATCATGCGCTAGTGATGTAGGTCTAGGTGCTTCCTCCTCTAATCGGGGTAGCAGCCTGCGTTTTGGGTAGCTCTTGGAGGGGCGTTCGAGTTCATACTCTTCGGCCGCAAGGACTAAGGACTTCAGTCCATCTGTCTGCTAGCAAGTCTTGGTCAGCTCTAAGTTGTTGCTTTTTTTTCTTGAGGCTACTCGTCGTGGCCATAAGCCTGCATTTGAAACGCTCTTTTTTGACGGGATCCTCAGGCATGACAAATTCATCATCGTCGAGGCTTGCCTCGTCTTCAGAGGGAGGCATGTAATTATCGTCCTCTACCTCTCTGTCTGCCGCTCTCTCATGAGGGCTGGTTTCTCCATCCTCCTGCGCTGAATCCTGCTTTGGAGGGTTGTCTTAAACCTTGTCAGGGGTGTTATTGTCTCCCGTGCCGGAATCACCGTTTTTGCTTTTGCGGGATTTAGAGCGGCGCCGCTGACGCCGGCGCTTAGGATGCTTCTTGGAGGGGTTATCCTCCATTGTTCCATCGTCGTTACCTTCTTTTGGGGTGTCCACCATGTATATGTCATACGACGAGGTGGCCTTCCAGTGCCCTGTAGGCGCTGGTTCTTGGTCGTCTCCTGCATCGGCATCCATACCGTCGATGTCATCGGAGTCGAAGTCGAGCATGTCGGTTAAATCATCGACAGTGGCTACGAAGTGGCTGGTGCGTGGGCTTTGAATTTCTTCGTCGTCCGCATCCCAACCTTGCTGACCATAGTCCGGCCAAGGCTCTCCTGATAAAGAGAGAGACGTTAGTGAATTCAGAATGTCGCCGAAGGGCGAGTGCTGAAAGATGTCCGCGGCGGTGAACTCCATGATCGGCGCCCAATCGGATTCGATTGGCAGTGGCGCGGAAGGTTCAGAGTCCGAAGGGGAGTCCGGCACCTTGGAGTCACAAGCTTCGCAAAGGACAAGGCTGGTGTTCGGCTCGATCACCGTAGAGATTGCAGCCCCCGAGGCGGTGTCTAGCCACCCATCCTCGATTGGCGCAGTCGGCTTCGAGCTGAGGGTCGAAGCGGACACGGGTGTGGCCTCTAGGGCACTGTTCGGCGGCAGAGCTAGATCATGCCCATCGTAACAGTGCGGCGCGCTCGGCTGTGGCTCGAACCCATCGAAGATCAAGTCTCCGCTGACGTCAGCCGTGTAGTTCAAACTTCCAAATCTGACCTGATTGTTGGGGAACGTAGTAATTTCAAAAAATTTCCTACGCACACGCAAGATCATGGTGATGGCATAGCAACGAGAGGGGAGAGTATTGTCCACGTACCCTCGTAGACCGTAAGCGGAAGCGTTATGACAACGCAGTTGATGTAGTCGTACGTCTTCACGATCCGACCGATCCAAGCACCGAACGTACGGCACCTCCGAGTTCAGCACACGTTCAGCTCGATGACGATCCCCGGACTCCGATCCAGCAAAGTGTCGGGGATGAGTTTCGTCAGCACGATGGCGTGGTGACGATGATGATGCTCCACCGGCGCAGGGCTTCGCCTAAACTCTGCGACGATATGACCGAGGTGGAATATGGTGGAAGGGGGCACCGCACACGGCTAAGGAAAGATCCGTAGATCAACTTGTGTCTTATGGGGTGCCCCTGCCTCAGATATAAAGGAGCAAGGGGAGGGGCAGCCGGCCAAGGGAGGCGCGCCAGGAGGAGTCCTACTCCCACCGGGAGTAGGATTCCTCCTTTCCTAGTCCAACTAGGAGACCTTCCATGTAGTAGGAGTAGGAGAGAAGGAAAGGGAAGAGAGAAGGGAAGGAAGGAGGGGGTGCGGCCCTCCCCCTAGTCCAATTCGGACTAGGCCTTGGGGGGGGGGGGCGCGGCCTGCCCTAGGCAGCCCCTCTCTCTTTCCCGTATGGCCCAATAAGGGCCAATACTTCTTCCGGCGAATTCCGTATCTCTCCGGTACTCCGAAAAATACCCGAATCACTCGGAACCTTTCTGAAGTCCGGATATAGTCGTCCAATATATCGATCTTTAAGTCTCGACCATTTCGAGACTCCTCATCATGTCCCCGATCTCATCCGGGACTCCGAACTCCTTCGGTACATCAAAACTTATAAACTCATAATAAAACTGTCATCGTAACGTTAAGCGTGCGGACCCTACGGGTTCGAGAACTATGTAGACATGACCTAGAACTATTCTCGGTCAATAACCAATAGCGGAACCTAGATGCTCATATTGGCTCCTACATATTCTACGAAGATCTTTATCGGTCAAACCGCATAACAACATACGTTGTTCCCGTTGTCATCGGTATGTTACTTGCCCGAGATTTGATCGTCCGTATCCAATACCTAGTTCAAGCTCGTTACTGGCAAGTCTCTTTACTCGTTACGTAATGCATCATTCCGTAACTAACTCATTAGCTACATTGCTTGCAAGGCTTATAGTGATGTGCATTACCGAGAGGGCCCAGAGATACCTCTCCGACAATCGGAGTGACAAAACCTAATCTCGAAATACGTCAACCCAATATGTACCTTTGGAGACACCTGTAGTACTCCTTTATAATCACCCAGTTATGTTGTGACGTTTGGTAGCACCCAAAGTGTTCCTCCGGTAAACGGGAGATGCATAATCTCATAGTTACAGGAACATGTATAAATCATGAAGAAAGCAATAGCAATATACTAAACGATCAAGTGCTAGGCTAACGGAATGGGTCATATCAATCACATCATTCTCCTAATGATGTGATCCCATTAATCAAATGACAACACATGTCTATGGTTAGGAAACATAACCATCTTTGATTAATGAGCTAGTCAAGTAGAGGCATACTAGTGACTATATGTTTGTCTATGTATTCACACATGTATCATGTTTCCGGTTAATACAATTCTAGCATGAATAATAAACATTTATCATGATATGAGGAAATAAATAATAACTTTATTATTGCCTCTAGGGCATATTTCCTTCAGTCTCCCACTTGCACTAGAGTCAATAATCTAGTTCACATCGCCATGTGATTTAACACCAATATTCACATCTGTATGTGATAATACCCATAGTTCACATCGTCATGTGATCAACACCCAAAGGGTTACTAGAGTCAATAATCTAGTTCACATCGTTATGTGATTAACAACCAAAGAGTACTAAGGTATGATCATGTTTTGCTCGTGAGAGAAGTTTAGTCAACGGGTCTGTCACATTCAGAGCCGTATGTATTTTGCAAATATTCTATGTCTACAATGCTCTACACGGAGCTAGAGATTGCTCCCACTTTCAATATGTATCCAGATTGAGACTTAGAGTCATCTGGATCAGTGTAAAAAGCTTGCATCGATGTAACTCTTTACGACGGGCTCTTTTATCACCTCCATAATCGAGAAATATTTCATTAGTCCTCACTAAGGATGTTCTTGACCAATGTTCAGTGATCTACTCCTAGATCACTATTGTACTCCTTCCCAAATTCAGAGCAAGGTATACAATAGGTGCTGTACATAGCATAGCATATTTTATAGAACCTATGGTGAGGTATAGGAATGACTTTCATTCTCTTTTCTATTTTCTGCTGTGGTCGGGATTTGAGTCTTACTCAATTTCACACCTTTGCAACACAGGCAAGAACTTTTCTTTGACTGTTCCATTTTGAACTACTTCAAAATCTTGACAAGGTATGTACTTATTGAAAAACTTATCAAGCGTCTTTCTCTATCTCAATAGATCTTGATGCTCAATATGTAAGCAGCTTCACCGAGGTCTTTCTTTGAAAAACTCCTTTCAAATACTCCTTTATGCTTTGCAGAATAATTCTACATTATTTCTGATCAACAATATGTCATTCACATATACTTATCAGAAATGCTGCAGTGCTCCCATTCACTTTCTTGTAAATCTGAGGCTTCTCCAAAAGTCTCATATAAAACCATATGCCTTGATCACACTATCAAAGCGTTTATTCCAACTCGAGATGCTTGCACAGTTCATAGATGGATCGCTGGAGCTTGCACATTTTGTTAGCTTCTTTAGGATTGACAAAACCTTCGGTTGCATCATATACAACTCTTCTTTAATAAATCCATTAAAGAATGTAGTTTTGACATCCATTTGCCAGATTTCATAAAATGTGGCAATTGCTAACATGATTCGAGATAGACTTAAGCATCGATCTGAGTGAGAAAATCTCATCGTATTCAACACCTTGAACTTGTCGAAAACCTTTCGCAACAAGTCGAGCTTAGTAGATAGTAACACTACTATCAGTGTCCGTCTTCCTCTTGAAGATCCATTTATTTAACTTGACTTGCTGATCATCGAGCAGGTCAACCAAAGTCCACACTTTGTTCTTATACATGGATCCTATCTCAGATTTTATGGCCTCAAGCCATTTCATGAATCGGGCTCATCATCGCTTCCTCATAGTTCGTAGGTTCATCATGGTCTAGTAACATGACTTCTAGAACACGATTACCGTACCACTCACAGTGCGGATCTTACTCTGGAAGACCTACGAGGGTCGGTAGCAACTTGATCTGAAGTTTCATGATCATCATCATTAACTTCCTCACTAATTGGTGTAGGAATCACTGGAACTGACTTCTGTGATGAACAACTTTCCAATTTGGGAGAAGGTACAATTACCTCATCAAGTTCTACTTTCCTCCCACTCGCTTCTTTCGAGAGAAACTCCTTCTCTAGAAAGGATCCATTTTAGCAACGAATAACTTGCCTTCGGATCTGTGATAGAAGGTGTACCCAATAGTTACCTTTGGGTATTCTATGAAGACGCACTTTTCCGATTTGGGTTCGAGCTTATCAGGTTGAAACCTTTTCATATAAGCATCGCAACTCCAAGCTTTAAGAAACGACAGCTTAGGTTTACTGCTAAACCATAGTTCAGACGGTGTCATCTCAATGGATTTAGATGGTGCCCTTTTAACATGAATGCAGCTGTCTCTAATGCATAACCCCAAAACGATATTGGTAAATCGGTAAGAGACATCATTGATCGCACAATATCCAATAAAGTGCGGTTACGACGTTCGGACACACCATAATGTTATAGTGTTCCAGGTGGTGTGAACTGTGAAACTATTCCATATTGTTCTTATATGAAGGCCAAACTCGTAACTCAAATATTCTTCTCCACGATCAGATCATAGAAACTTTATTTTCTTGTTATGATGATTCTTCACTTCACTCTGAATTTCTTTGAACATTTCAAATGTTTCAGACTTGTGTTTCATTAATTAGATATACCCATATCTGCTCAAATCATATGTGAAGGTCAGAAAATAACGATACTCGCCACGAGCATCAATACTCATTGGATCACATACATCGATATGTATTATTTCCAATAAATCAGTAGCTCGTTCCATTGTTCCGAAGAACGGAGTTTTAGTCATCTTGCCCAAAAGGCACGGTTCGCAAGCATCAAATGATTCATAACCAAGTGATTCCGAAGATCCATCTTTATGGAGTTTCTTCATGCGCTTTACACCAATATGACCTAAACGGCAGTGCCACAAATAAGTTGCACTATCATTTAACTTTACATCTTTTGGTTTCAATATTATGAATATGTGTATCACACGATCGAGATCCAACAAACCATTTTCATTGGGTGTATGACCATAGAAGGTTTTATTCATCTAAACAGAACAATAATTATTCTCTAACTTACATGAATAACCGTATTGCAATAAACATGATCAAATCATATTCATGCTCAGCATAAGCGCCAAATAACATTTATTTAGGTTTAACACTAATCCCGAAGGTATAGGAGTGTGCGATGATGATCATATCAATCTTGGAACTACTTCCAACACTCATCGTCACTTCCCTTTCAACTAGTCTCATTTTATTCGTAACTCCTGTTTTGAATTACTAATCTTAGCAACCGAACAAGTATCAAATACTCAGGGCTACTATAAACACTAGTAAGGCACACATCAATAACCTGTATATCAATTATACCCTTGTTCACTTTGCCATCCTTCTTATCCACCAAATATTCAGGTATTTCGCTTCCGGTGACCATATCATTTGCGATGTAAGCACTCAGTTTCAGGCTTTGGTCCAGCTTTGGTCTTCTTCACGGGAGTGACAACTTGTTTGCCATTCTACTTGAAGTTTCCCTTTCTTTCCCTTTGCCCTTTTCTTGAGACTAGTGGTCTTGTCAATCATCAACACTTGATGCTCTTTCTTGATTTCTACCTTCGTCGATTTCAACATCACGAAGAGCTCGGGAATCGTTTTCGTCATCCCTTGCATACTATAGTTCATCACGAAGTTCTAGTAACTTAGTGATGGTGACTAGAGAATTCTGTCAATCACTATCTTATCTATAAGATTAACTCCCACTTGATTCAAGCGATTGAAGTACCCAGACAATCTGAGCACATGCTCACTAGTTGAGCGATTCTCCTCCATCTTTTAGCTATAGAACTTGTTGGAGACTTCATATCTCTCAACTCGGGTATTTGCTTGAAATATTAACTTCAATTCCTGGAACATCTCATATGGTCCATGATGTTTCAAAATGTCTTTGAAGTCCCGATTCTAATCCGTTAAGCATGGTGCACTAAACTATCAAGTAGTCATCATATTGAGCTAGCCAAACGTTCATAACGTCTGCATCTGCTCCTGCAATAGGTCTATCACCTAGCGGTGCATCAAGGACATAATTCTTCTGTGCAGCAATGAGGATAAACCTCAGATCACGGATCCAATCCGCATCATTGCTACTAACATTTTTCAATACAATTTTCTCTAGGAACACATATAAAAACATAGGGAAGCAAAAACATAGGGAAGCAACAACGCGAGCTATTGATCTACAACATAATTTGCAAAATACTACCAGGACTAAGTTGATGATAAATTAAGGTTCAATTAATCATATTACTTAAGAACTCCCACTTAGATAGACATCCCTCTA
Organism: Aegilops longissima; assembly: GCA_021605205.1. Taxonomy (NCBI): domain Eukaryota; kingdom Viridiplantae; phylum Streptophyta; class Magnoliopsida; order Poales; family Poaceae; genus Aegilops; species Aegilops longissima. Next base: position 189,646,971 of record CM038677.1, read on the forward strand.
ATCTTCTAAGTGATTACGTGATCCATATCAACTACACCATGTCCGATCGTCACGTGAGATGGAGTAGTTTCAACGGTGAACATCACTATGTTGATCATATCTACTATATGACTCACGCTTTCGACCTTTCGGTCTTCGTGTTCGAGGCCATATCTGTTATATGCTAGGCTCGTCAAGTTTAACTTTGAGTATTCTGCGTGCGCAACTGTTTTGCACCCGTTGTATATGAGCGTAGAGCTTATCACACCGATCATCACGTGGTGTCTGGGCACGACGAACTTTGGTAACGGTGCATACTCAGGGAGAACACTTCTTGATAATTTTTAGTGAGAGATCATCTTAAAATGCTACCGTCAATCAAAGCAAGATAGGATGCATAAAGGATAGACATCACATGCAATCAATATAAGTGATATGATATGGCCATCATCATCTTGTGCTTGTGATCTCCATCTCCGAAGCACCGTCATGATCACCATCGTCACCGGCGCGACACCTTGTTCTCCATCGTAGCATCGTTGTTGTCTCGCCAACTATTGCTTCTACAACTATCGCTACCGCTTAGTGATAAAGTAAAGCAATTACATGGCGTTTGCATTTCATACAATAAAGCAACAACCATATGGCTCCTGCCAGTTGCCGATAACTCGGTTACAAAACATGATCATCTCATACAATAAAATATAGCATCACGTCTTGACCATATCACATCACAACATGCCCTGCAAAAACAAGTTAGACGTCCTCTACTTTGTTGTTGCAAGTTTTACGTGGCTGCTACGGGCTGAGCAAGAACCGTTCTTACCTACGCATCAAAACCACAACGATGGTTTGTCAAGTTGGTGCTGTTTTAACCTTCGCAAGGACCGGGCGTAGCCACACTCGGTTCAACTAAAGTGAGAGAGACAGACACCCGCCAGTCACCTTTAAGCAACGAGTGCTCGCAGCGGTGAGACCAGTCTCGCGTAAGCGTACGCGTAATGTCGGTACGGGCCGCTTCATCTCACAATACCGCCGAACCAAAGTATGACATGCTGGTAAGCAGTATGACTTGTATCTTCCACAACTCACTTGTGTTCTACTCGTGCATATAACAGCAACGCATAAAACCAGGCTCGGATGCCACTGTTGGGGAACGTAGTAATTTCAAAAAAATTCCTACGCACACGCAAGATCATGGTGATGGCATAGCAACGAGAGGGGAGAGTATTGTCCACATACTCTCGTAGACCGTAAGCGGAAGCGTTATGACAACGCGGTTGATGTAGTCGTACGTCTTCATGATCCGACCGATCCAAGCACCGAACGTACGGCACCTCCGAGTTCAGCACACGTTCAGCTCGATGACGATCCCCGGACTCCGATCCAGCAAAGTGTCGGGGATGAGTTCCGTCAGCACGACGGCGAGGTGACGATGATGATGCTCCACCGGCGCAGGGCTTCGCCTAAACTCTGCGACGATATGACCGAGGTGGAATATGGTGGAAGGGGGCACCGCACACGGCTAAGGAAAGATCCGTAGATAAACTTGTGTCTTATGGGGTGCCCCCCTGCCCCCGTATATAAAGGAGCAAGGGGGAGGGGGCGGCCGGCCAAGGGAGGGCGCGTCAGGGAGGAGTCCTACTCCCACCGGGAGTAGGATTCCTCCTTTCTAATCCAACTAGGAGACCTTCCATGTAGTAGGAGTAGGAGAGAAGGAAAGGAAGAGAGAAGGAAGGAAGGAGGGTGCGGCCTCCCCTAGTCTAATTCGGACTAGGCCTTGGGGGGGCGCGCGGCCTACCCTAGGCAGCCCCTCTCTCTTTCACGTATGGCCCAATAAGGCCCAATACTTCTTCCGGCGAATTCCCATAACTCTCCGGTACTCCGAAAAATACCCGAATCACTCGGAACCTTTCCGAAGTCCGAATATAGTCGTCCAATATATCGATCTTTACGTCTCGACCATTTCGAGACTCCTCGTCATGTCCCCGATCTCATCCGGGACTCCGAACTCCTTCGGTACATCAAAACTTATAAACTCATAATAAAACTGTCATCGTAACGTTAAGCGTGCGGACCCTACGGGTTCGAGAACTATGTAGACATGACCGAGACACGTCTTCGATCAATAACCAATAGCGAAACCTGGATGCTCATATTGGTTCCTACATATTCTACGAAGATCTTTATCGGTCAAACCGCATAACAACATACGTTGTTCCCTTTGTCATCGGTATGTTACTTGCCCGAGGTTTGATCGCCGGTATCAATACCTAGTTCAAGCTCACATGGCAAGTCTCTTTACTCGCTTCGTAATGCATCATTCCGTAACTAACTCATTAGCTACATTGCTTGCAAGGCTTATAGTGATGTGCATTACCGAGAGGGCCCAGAGATACCTCTCCGACAATCGGATGACAAAACCTAATCTCGAAATCGCCAACCCAATATGTACCTTTGGAGACACCTGTAGTACTCCTTTATAATCACCCGATTACGTTGTGACGTTTGGTAGCACCAAAGTGTTCCTCCGGTGGCGGAGTTGCATAATCTCATAGTTATAGGAACATGTATAAGTCATGAAGAAAGCAATAGCAATATACTAAGCGATCAAGTGCTAGGCTAACGGAATGGGTCATGTCAATCACATCATTCTCCTAATGATGTGATCCCATTAATCAAATGACAACACATGTCTATGGTTAGGAAACATAACCATCTTTGATTAATGAGCTAGTCAAGTAGAGGCATACTAGTGACTATATGTTTGTCTATGTATTCACACATGTATCATGTTTCCGGTTAATACAATTCTAGCATGAATAATAAACATTTATCATGATATGAGGAAATAAATAATAACTTTATTATTGCCTCTAGGGCATATTTCCTTCACTGATGGCCAGGGGCGTAGCTTTCAATCTGCTCCAGATGGCCAAGCGAATTGGCCCGCAGTGCAAAGCCGCCGAATACGAAGATCTGTCCGGGGAGAAAAGTCTCACCCTGTACCGCATCGTTGTTGATGATCGGAGGTGCCATCGGGCCTAAAGATGACGACACAGAGGAACTCTCAATGAAAGCAACAATGTCGGTGTCAAAACCGGCGGATCTCGGGTAGGGGGTCCCGAACTGTGTGTCTAGGCGGATGGTAACAGGAGACAAGGGACACGATGTTTTTACCCAGGTTTGGGCCCTCTCGATGGAGGTAAAACCCTACTCCTGCTTGATTAATATTGATGATATGGGTAGTACAAGAGTAGATCTACCACGAGATCAGAGAGGCTAAACCCTAGAAGCTAGCCTATGGTATGATTGTTGTTCGTCCTACGGACTAAAACCCTCCGGTTTATATAGACACCGGAGAGGGTTAGTGTCGGTGTCAAAACCGGTGGATCTCGGGTAGGGGGTCCCCAACTGTGCGTCTAGGCGGATGGTAATAGGAGACAAGGGAGACGATGTTTTTACCCAGGTTCGGGCCCTCTCGATGGAGGTAAAACCCTACTCCTGCTTGATTAATATTGATGATATGGGTAGTACAAGAGTGGATCTACCACGAGATCAGAGAGGCTAAACCCTAGAAGCTAGCCTATGGTATGATTGTTGTTCGTCCTACGGAATAAAACCCTCCGGTTTATATAGACACCGGATAGGGTTAGGGTTACACAGTGTCGGTTACAATGGTAGGAGATCTAAATATCCGTATCGCCAAGCTTGCCTTCCACACCAAGGAAAGTCCCATCCGGACACAGGACGAAATCTTCAATCTTGTATCTTCATAGTCCAGAGTCCGCCAGCGGTGATAGTTCGCTATCCGGACACCCCTAATCCAGACTCCTCGGTAGCCCTGAACCAGGCTTCAATGACGACGAGTCCGTGGCGCATATTGTCTTCGCATTGCAAGGCGGGTTCCTCCTCCGAATACTTCATAGAAGATTTTGAACACAAGGATAGTGTCCGCTCGCAAAACAAGTTCCACATACCACCGTAGAGAGAATAACTTTTGCACAGATCTGCTGGCGTATTCCGCGGGCGTGACATCACACCACGGCCAGGCCTTTATACTGAATCGTTTTACTGTTCCACCTCGGTAGCGTTTAGCGAGGCGGTTTCCTTGGCACGTCTTATCAAAGCGGAGATCATGCCCCCTTATTCCGGGATTCTCATCAATACGGGCGTGGGTAACCCGATCGTGCCCGTTGGCACGCCTCCTCCATCGGCGAGTCCCGAGCGGTCACGGGTGGGCTCTTGGTATTCAACCTCTTTATAACGAGACCAAGGCCGCTCCTTTCTTTCAATCTCAATCGAATCCGCCCCTCGCCTCGAGTTCCAACACCCAAAGCTCCAGAGTTAGGCGCTTGGACCTTCAACGATGTCGGCTCCGACCTGCACGCGGCGGTGGATGTCTTCCTCCGTCACGGAAGAAGATGTGCTAAAGCCGAGAGCGCCAGTATCTAAACGGCGAATTTCGCATAGGCTTCCTGCCCAAGGGCAGGTTATTCCCACTCCCGAGCCTGGTGAGGCGTGGTATTCGTGTCTCACTTCCTTCGGGTTTAGGCTTCCGATGGACCCCTTTGTGAGGGGCTCATGTTTTATTATGGGCTGGAATTCCATGACTTGGATCCGAGTCCATCCTCCACATCTCATCGTTCATTGTCGTATGTGAAGCCTTCCTCCGCATTACCCCTCACTTGGATTGTGGCTCAAGACCTTCAAAGTGGAGCGAAGATGATCAAGGGGCATCGCAGAGTCTTGGAGGGGTTGTTATAAGCAAGAATGCGGACGCTCCATGGCCCGAGGGCTCTTTTCAAGAGGAGCTCAATTTATGGCAACAGGAGTGGTTTTATATCACTGCTCCCAGGGGCACCAAATGGGCGGCGCCACCTGCCTTCCTCTCGGGTCCTCCACTGCGGCGGGCGTCATGGGTCAATAAAGGGCTTGACTGGGGACCATCCAAGGACGTACCTCTGTTGCAGGGTCGTATTCGAGACCTCCGAGAGAGAGATCAATCTGGTCGTAGTAGCGTAGATCATGCTGATTCGTCGTACCTTGCCCTGCAAACATCGCCCCCTCCGCCTGTGGGAGTTTAATCCGGAGGGACCACGAGCTCTCCAACATTTTATGGGCGTAACGCCCGTGGAGATGTACCAACTGTTCTTCGGATCACAAGCAATGTGTCCGGACTTAACCGAGGACGCAGGTCTGAGCTGCAATCGCCCGGATACTCAAGTAAGTAGTCATGTACCCGGACATGCTATCCGCATATTGATCATAAACTTGCCCTTAAAAGAGCTATCCTTTAAACAGGTGTGGATAGCAAAAGCAAAACTGATCAGGTGTCCGGCCCCCCTCCCTGAGATCACGCCGGATCCTGTATTAACCAAGATGCTAGAGGCTGTGCCTTTTGAAGAAGGCGAAGGGGGAAAAATGGGAGCTACTTCCTCCGTGAAGGAGGCTATCAAGAAAGGGGGGATCGAGAATCCCTCCCTCCAAGGGGAGAAGAGGACCGCTTCTGAAGATCCGGAGACCAAAGCCTCGAAGCGGGGGAAGAAATCTTCACCAGAGGGTCCTGCGGCGGGAGATGCCCCGGCCGCACTATTTCCCCAAGGAGATCAGCCCTCCAGCGAGCCGTAAGTAAGGGGGCGTTTTTTTGAAAGAGAGGCATCCCCGTTTTATTTCTAAAGGTAACCGAAAGTTTAACTTGTAGTTCGGATGTCAGCCCTTCACAACAGAGCTCGTCTTCAGGGGATCTTGATCCGAAGATGATGGAGAGCGAAACGCCTCCGCCTGCCGTACCGTTATGTGAGGTGGACGGCCCTGAGGTGTCGTCGCGGAGGGCTCCTCTGAATCCGGCTGGGCCAGAAGGCAGCCGTATGTCCCCTCAAAGCTCTCCGTGTCCGGCCTTCGAAAAAGGCCACCGGACGAGTCCGGCACCAACGGGTGTGCGATCGGAGGAGCTGAAGGATCTTCTCGGGCGAGCGTCTATCTCGAAAGATCACCGTACGTTAATGGGTACGGTGATTGAAAGGATTTCATCCGCTGAGAGCGGATTGCATGAAGCCGTCGTAAGTTTACTGACGGGTTTTGAGGTACGCAAAATGATGCACCTTCTGACAGTTTTGCATATAAAATGCGCCCTGTATAGATAGTAGCCCCTGAGACTTAGTGCGGTGTCAAAAATGACGGCGCGCAGAGGATCATAACCCCAGGTATAATATGCGCCCTTCTTATGTAGGTGGCGAAGCATCCGGTGGCTAGTCGGGCTGATGAATTTGCCGAACTGAAGCGGCAACTTGACGTGGCGGATGCGGACATCACGCTTGCTAATAAGCGGCTTGACGAGTCACAAGGTATGCAACTTCTCCGCGGCCACCTGGTAAGGGAGCTTGATGCCCATGTCTTACAACGTGTATGCTTAATGTAGATGGTGCCACTGCTATGGAGAGCCTTCGGGCGGAGCTCGCCCGAGCCAAGGAGCAAGCCAGAAAAAGTGATGCGGCTGCTTTAAAGGCGGCCGCAGAGCTAAAAGCCGAACAGGCTGCTCACTGCCAAAGCAAGAAAGAAATGGCCGAAATGGCCGTGAAATTGAAGAATGCTACTGACCGTTACGAGCTTCTTGAAAAAGAAGATCGAGTGAAACAAGAGGACCTGAATAAGGCCGCCACCGAGGCCAAGGATACTCGCTCTGCAATGAGAGCTATGAAGGAGGAGCTACGTCAGGCCGGAGATATTGCGGCTGGAACGCCCTTTCTGTTGTGGAGGAAATCCACGGATCCTAGGTACGCTCAATTGGACCGGCTGTGGGGTGCGGAGGATGCTTATCTGGACTTGGCGGCGAGTGCCGTAGACGCGGCCGAACACTTCCGAGGTCAAAAGGATCACGGAATGGAAGAGCTTTTTTGGTCGCAGTTCCATAGTCCGGAGCGTCCACTTTCATTAAACGATCGTTTGGCCGAATGGGCTGAGCTGAATAGGTTGTCCGGACTTGCCATGAAGGCTGTCGTGACTCATTTGTGGCCGAAAAGCCCCAAGCCGAAGAATTATTTTGGCTTGGTGCAACAGTTCCTTGGTGCGGTGCCGCATATCGATGCAATGAAGCGGTCAAGATGCATAGAGGGTGCTGCGGATGGCTCTTGCCGTGTCAAGACATCTTGGGCGGAGATGAAGGCCACCGACGTTGCATCCCAAGATTCGGACGAAGCCAGTACTGCCGAGCACTATTTTGAGGAAGTCTGCAGGCGCTCGTTTAATAGAGACCTTGATGCTCGAAGGATGTTATGCTTTAATGACATGTATGATTTTTGAAAACAATGTTTCAATATAATATAAGAGCTTTTTATACTTGTGCGTTCAAGTATTAAAACACCTCTGTCGGCCGTTGATGTATATGTGTATATAACTTTGAAAGATGGCAGTCTTCGGCTTCAGCCCCCACGCACGTAGTGCGGGGGTGTTTGCAAAAAGGCGCATTTTCACACTTAATCCAACGTCTTGGTCCTGTAAAGGAGGTGATAGCGTAGCAAACTAGGAAACCGGACTATAATGCTTTATCACTTTCACTTAGCCATAGGAGTTTGATGGTGGGGCTACTATATAGCCCCTAGGGGCACCACGCTCTCCTGAATTCGGGGCGCGTATGTGCCTGACCGGGAAACGGTCCTTCATCAATGCGGGGGAATTCTAAACATTCCGGTGGGTCATCAAGTGGTTGACCAGTCTCACGCTATATCATGACAGTCAGTTTTAACTTTCTCCACTGAGGTGCTCAACCCAGCTCAATCGGGGCACAATCGTAGTGGTTCTCCCAGCGCTACCTTAGCCGATATAACGGAACGTAAGGTACCAAAACATGGGAGCCGGGCAAACCCAACATTTGACCAAAGACATGATTCGGAGCTGATGCATATAAGGCCTAACTCGAGACGCCGAACACTCCCTAAGGTATTCGGTCTTTATGAAAACGGGCAGAATAATGCCCTAAGCCCCTGGTGTCCAGGTAGGCGCAAAAATTCTGGTGCGGCCGATGCCAAAACGCCAGCCTCCTCCTCGGTTATAGCAAGAAGCCGGGGGATGTGTATCAACAAGAGACAGTCAAAAAGGTTTACGCAGGGTCTTAATCTGAAAAGAATCCTTGCAACGGGTCCCTACTGCACGTCTGTGCATGTGTCTCCGTTCTGCCGTATCCTGGACGGGTGTAGCACGGTGTTCATCTGTAAAAGAGAAGAACTTAGTTGAAAAGAAAAAAAGATCGTGCGAAAAATGTACTTTGTATTAAATAAACAGAGTACCGTTCGAAAAGTGAATAAAATTGAGCTTTATTGTCTCTTGTTGTACATGCGTGCAGCCCCTTGTACGGGGGTATGCCGCTGGTAGGCCTTTATATGTTTACGCCGGACTCGTCTAGCCATGTCCGGGGTTTGAATGACCTATTTGGGTGCTTTGATTAGCGGAGCCGGATTAGTGTGGGGCTGTCAAGGCAGTCTCACGTTCTTCCATGCTCGAGTAACACTTGATACTCCCGTTTAATGAGATGATGCCGCGTGGACTGGGCATTTTAAGTGTAAGAGATGCATAATGCGGTATTGCGTTAAAGTGGGCGAAAGCTTCACGTCCCAGTAGTGCTTGATAGCTACTTTCGAATGGGGCGATGTGGAAGGTTAACTTTTTGCGGCGGAAGTTGTTGGATGAGCCGAACACAACTTCTAGCAGAGGGAGCCCGCATAATGGGCATATAGGCTGGCATTACCCCTTTGAAGGAGGTGTTGCTATGGAGAATTTTGGTTGGGTCTATCCCCATTTTGCAGATTGTGTCCTGATATAGCAGGTTTAGATCACTACCTCCGTCCATTAGGACTTGTGTAAATTGGATTCCGTCGATTATAGGATCTAATATCAAGGCAGTCCATCCTGCGTTCCGGATACTTCCGGAATAGTCCTGGTGATCGAAGGTGATTGGTTTTGACAACCATCGTTGGGACTCTCCTGGGATAGCCCGTGCGGCACGTGTTTCTATGGGCACCGCTCTGTTTTTCCCTTTTGTCACTTGAAGTGAGTTCACTGTTTTGACTTTTTGTGGGAAATTATTTTGTTTTCCGGTGCTCTGCTGGTGGGGTTCATCATCGTCCTCGCTTGGTGTGTCAAGCCCCTTGTGTTCGGCATTGAATTTGCCGGACTGCTTGAAGACCCAACAATCTCTGTGGGTATGGTTTGCAGGCTTCCCGGAAGTACTGTGGATTTGGCATATTTTGTCCAAGATTTTCTTTAGGTTGGATAGCTCGTCGTTGTTGTCCTTAAGGGGCAGTTTTTTATGATTCTGCCGGGAGCTTCTAAATCCGGCGTTGACTGCCGTGCTCTTCGGGCTGTTTCCCTTTGTCCGACGCTGGTCCTTGCCGCGTCGTGGTTTGCCATTTCCATCCCTGACTTCGGATGTACTTGGGTCGCTGGTACTGCATCTTGCCAGCCAACTATCCTCTCCCGCGCAAAAGCGGGTCATGAGTCTTGTTAATGCAACCATTGTTCTCGGCTTCTCCTGGCCGAGGTGTCTGGCGAGCCATTCGTCTCGGACATTGTGTTTGAAAGCTGCTAAGGCTTCGGCGTCCGGACAGTCCACTATTTGGTTCATTTTGATGAGGAACCTGTTCCAGAATTTGTGGGCTGACTCTCCGGGTTGTTGAGTTATGTGACTTAAATCGTCTGCATCCAGAGGACGGACATAAGTCCCTTGAAAATTTGCCCGAAAAGCATCCTCGAGCTCTTCCCAACTTCGAATGGTATTTTCAGGGAGGCTTTTGAGCCAATGCCGGGTTGGCCCTTTGAGCTTGAGGGGTAAGTATTTTATGGCGTGGAGATCATCTCCTCTAGCCATGTGTATGTGGAGGATGTAATCCTCAATCCAGACTGTGAGTGCATTGTTCCGTCGTATGCCTCTATGTTTACAGGTTTGAATCCCGCTGGGAATTCGTGATCTAGCACCTCATCGGTGAAACACAGGGGGTGTGCGGCACCCCTATATTTGGGTGTGCCGTGATGTTCGGATATTTGGCGTGTTGCATTGCTTGGAAGAGCTTGCTTTCTCGGCCCATAGATGGACCTAACTGGGCCGTCCTTTTGATGCGAATCCTTATGCGGATCGCGTGCCGACTTGTGTGCGGCGCCGTTTGCCGCTCTCTGTTTGCCATGGGGTCGTCCATCCGACCCGGTGGCCTCCTTGTTTTCTGATTCTGGGGGCTCTACGGCCTCCTCATCAAATTCGGGCAGTAGTTTTCTCCTTGGGTAGCTCTTTGTTCGGCGACTGTCGCCGTATTTGTCTGCGGTGTTGAGTACTTTGCTCCATCTGATTCTGAGTGCATCTTCCGCTGTTTTGAGCTTCCGCTTACGCTTTTGCAGCTACGCAGCGGGCAACGAGCCTTTGTGGAGGTTCTTCTGCTCCAACAATTTGTCCGGCGTGAGATCGTCCGGACTGTTATCTTCGCCGGGGACGGGTTGTTTATCCAAGTTGTCCTGTTTGGACGGTTGCTCGATAGCATGTTCATCGTCCACCGGTTCGCCCTGCTCTATGGCTGGGTCTGTGTGGCTGCCGTCTTTGTCGAGGCGGGACTTGATGCGGCGTTTACGTTGCCGTTTTGACTGCTTTTCGAGGGAGCGATCCTTGTAGCGTCCCATTGTTCCTCGTCGTCGCTTCCTTTAGGTGTGCCCACCATGTATACATCGTGAGATGAGGTGGTTCTCCGGTGCCCTATAGGCGCTGGTTCATGCTCCTCCCTTACATCGTCGTCCATACCGTCGATGCCTTCGGAGTCGAAGTCGAGCATGTCGGTTAAATCATCGACAGTGGCTACAAAGTGGGCGGTGGGTGGGCGTTGAATTTCTTCGTCGTCCGCGTCCCAACCTTCCTGACCGTAGTCCGGCCAGGGCTCTCCTGATAAAGAGAGAGACTTTAGTGAATTCAGGATGTCGCCAAAGGGCGAGTGCTTTGAAAGATGTCATGACGAGTGAACTCCATGACCGGCGCCCAATTGGATTTGATTGGCAGGGGCGTGGAGGGTTCGGAGTCCGGAGATGAGTCCGGCACCTTGGAGTCACGGTCTTCGCAAAGGATAGGGATGGAGTTCGGCTCAATCGCCGTAGAGATCGTAGCCCCCGAGGCGGTGTCCAACCACTCGTCCTCGATCGGCGGAGTCGGCTCCGAGCTAATGGTCGGAGCGGACGCTGGTGCGGCCTCCAGAGCACTATTCGGCGGCAGAGCTAGATCGTGCCCATCGAGACAGCGCGGCGCGCTTGGCTGTGGCTCGAATCCGTCGAAGATCAAGTCTCCGCGGATGTCGGTCGTGTAGTTCAAACTTCCAAATCTGACCTGATGGCTAGGGGCGTAGCTTTCGATCTGCTCCAGATGGCCAAGTGAATTGGCCCGCAGTGCAAAGCCGCCAAATATGAAGATCTGTCCGGGGAGAAAAGTCTCACCTGGACCACGTCGTTGTTGATGATCGAAGGAGCCATCGGGCCTAAAGATGATGACACAGAGGAACTCTCAATGAAAGCACCAATGTCGGTGTCAAAACCGGAGGATCTCGGGTAGGGGGGCCCGAACCTGGGTAAAAACATCGTGTCCCTTGTCTCCTATTACCATCCGCCTAGACGCACAGTCCGGGACCCCCTACCCGAGATCCGCCGGTTTTGACACCGACAGTTAGGGTTACATAGAGTCAGTTACAAAAGGGAGGAGATCTACATATCCCTATCGCCAAGCTTGCCTTCCACGCCAAGGAAAGTCCCATCCGGACACGGTACGAAGTCTTCAATCTTGTATCTTCATAGTCCAGGAGTCCGGCCAAAGGTTATAGTCCGGCCATACGGACACCCCCTAATCCAGGACTCCCTCACCGGCCCTCTAAGGCGCACCCTGGAGGAGTCCTACTCCCACCGGGAGTAGGATTCCCCCTTCCCTAGTTGGACTAGGAGAGAAGGAGGGGAGAGAGGGAGGAAGGAAAGGGGGGGGGGGGCGCCTCCCCCCTTCTTAGTCCAATTCGGACCTGAGGGAGAGGGGTGCGCGGCCTGCCCTGGTCTCCTCTCTCTCTCTCTCCCTCTCTCTCCACTATGGCCCAATAAGGCCCATACACCTACCGGGGGGGGGGGGTTCCGGTAACCTCTCGGTACTCCGGTAAAATCCTGATTTCACCCGAAACTATTCCGATGTACAAATATAGGCTTCCAATATATCGATCTTTATGTCTCGACCATTTCGAGACTCCTTGTCATGTCCGTGATCATATCCGGGACTCGGAACTACCTTCGGTACATGAAAACACATAAACTCATAATACCGATTGTCACTGAACGTTAAGCGTGCGGACCCTACGGGTTCGAGAACTATGTAGACATGACCGAGACACGTCTTCGATCAATAACCAATAGCGAAACCTGGATGCTCATATTGGTTCCTACATATTCTACGAAGATCTTTATCGGTCAAACCGCATAACAACATATGTTGTTCCCCTTGTCATCGGTATGTTACTTGCCCGAGATTCGATCTTCGGTATCTCAATACCTAGTTCAATCTCGTTACCGACAAGTCTCTTTACTCACTCCGTAATGCATCATCCCACAACTAACTCATTAGTTCCATTGCTTCCAAGGCTTATAGTGATGTACATTACTGAGAGGGCCCAGAGATACCTCTACGACAATCGGAGTGACAAATCCTAATCTCGATCTATGCCAACTCAACAAATACCATCGGAGACACCTGTATAGCACCTTTATAATCACCCAGTTACGTTTTGACGTTTGGTAGCACACAAAGTGTTCCTCCGGTATTCGGGAGTTGCATAATCTCAGAGTCATAGGAACATGTATAAGTCATGAAGAAAGCAATACCAATATACTAAACGATCAAATGCTAAGCTAACGGAATGGCTCAAGTCAATCACATCATTCTCTAATGATGTGATCCCGTTAATCAAATGACAACTCATGTCTCTGGCTAGGAAACTTAACCATCTTTGATTCAATGAGCTAGTCAAGTAGAGGCTTACTAGTGACACTTTGTTTGTCTATGTATTCACACATGTACTAAGTTTCCGGTTAATACAATTCTAGCATGAATAATAAACATTTGTCATGATATATGGAAATATAAATAACAACTTTATTATTGCCTCTAAGGCATATTTCCTTCAGAACCGCCCCTGCTCCGTAAACCATGAAGAAAGGCGTATAACCCATGAACCTGTTGGGGTAGTATTTATACTCGAAAGCACCGAGGGTAACTCCTCAACCCAACAACTCGTCGTCCTCTGCAAAGGGACCATAAGCCGGGGTTTTATGCCTCTCAAAATTTCTTGATTGGCTCTTTCAGCTTGACCATTTGATTGGGGGTAAGCCACTGATGAAACATCAAGACGAATATGCTCTCGTTGACAAAATTCTTTCATGCCACCCTTAGACAGATTAGTACCATTATCAGTTATGATGCTATGAGGGTAGCCAAAGTGGAAAATCACCTTTTTAATGAATTGAACCGTCGTTGCCGCATCACACTCGCTAACCGGCTCTGCCTCAACCCACTTTGTAAATTTGTCAACCGCCACCAAAAGGTGGGTCTTTTTGTCCTTGGATCTCTTGAAAGGTCCAACCATATCCATCCCCTAGACTGCAAATGGCCATGTGATTGGAATCATCCTCAATTCTTGAGCCGGCACATGAGCTCATCTGGAAAGTTTCTGACAGCCATCACACTTGCTAACGAGATCTTCTGCATCAGCATGAGTCGTCAGCCAATAAAACCCATGACGAAAAGCCCTAGCCACGAGAGACTTAGAGCCGGGATGATGGACACAATCTCCTTCATGAATCTCTCTTAGAATCGCACGGACCTCCTCAGGAGAAATGCAGCGCTGAAATACCCCTGTGACACTGCATCAATGTAACTCGCCATTGACAACGGTCATTGACTTAGACCGCCGGGTTATTTGCCTCGCCAAAGTTTAATCCTCAGGTAACTCACCCCGGGTCATATAAGCCAAATACGGAACTGTCCAATCAGGAATAGCATGAAGAGCCGCCACCAACTATTCCTCCGGGTCAGGGATAGCAAGATCCTCCTCCGTAGGTAATTTAACTGAAGGATTATTCAGAATATCAAGAAAGACATTAGGTGGTACCGGCTTACGCTGAGACCCCAGCTGGCTTAAAGCATCGGCCGCCTCATTTTTCCTGTGATCAACATGTTCCACTTGATAACCCTTGAAATGACCAGCAATAGCATCAACCGCCCGACGATAAGCCGCCATGAGTGGGTCTTTGGAATCCCAAGTTCCTGAGACTTGCTGAGCCACCAGATCTGAATCGCCAAAACACCTCACCCGGCTTAAGTTCATCTCTTTAGCCATCCGAAGACCATGGAGTAAGGCCTCATATGTAGCTGCTTTATTATTACAAGGAAACATCAACCTTAAGACATAACAAAACTTATCACCTCATGGGGAAGTCAAAATAACTCCATCCCCCGAGCCTTCCAACTGTCTGGATCCATCAAAATGAATAGTCCAATATGTATTATCAGGCTTCTCCTTAGGTATCTGCAACTCTGCTCAGTCATTGATGAAATCCACCAGCGCCTGAGACTTGATAGCTATCCAAGGCATATATTCTAAACCATGAGGTCCAAGCCCAATGGACCACTTGGCCACCCGGCCTGTAGCTTCTCTGTTTTGAATAATATCCCCTACAGGAGTATAACTGACCACAGTGATGGGATGACCAAGGAAATATTGCTTCAACTTGCGACTAGCCATGAACACCCCATAAACTAGCTTCTGCCAATGTGGGTATCTTTGCTTAGATTCAATTAACACCTCAATGACATAGTAAACCGGCCTTTGAACTGGATATTCCTTGCCTGGTTCCTTCCTTTCCACAACAACCGCTACGCTGGCGGCTCTGCTGTTAGCAGCCACATATAAAAGCAAGGGCTCTTTATCAATAGGAGCTGCAAGGACCGGCGGCTCAGCCAACTGCTTCTTAAGCGCCTCGAAAGCCTGATTGGCAACATCACTCCAGACAAAGTGATATGTTTTCTTCCTCATCTGGTATAGAGGGATAGCCTTTTCTCCCAGGCGGCTTATAAACCGGCTTAAAGCCGCGATACGACCCGCCAAATGCTGGACGTCATTGATACATGTCGATTTAGCCAAAGAAGTGATAGCCTTGATCTTCTCCGGGTTAGCTTTGATACCTCTTTCTGAAACCAGAAAACCCAAGAGCTTGCACGCTGGCATGCCAAAGACACATTTGGCCGGATTAAGCATCATCTTGTAAACCCGGAGGTTGTCAAAGGTCTCCTTCAAATCATCTAACAAGGTCTCCTTCTTCCTTGATTTCACAAAGATATCATCCACATAAGCATGAACATTGCGTCCAATCTGGCTGTGAAGGCAATTCCGAACACACTGTTGATAAGTCGCCTGGACACTCTTGAGCCCAAAAGGCATAGACACATAGCAGAAGGCTCCAAATGGAGTTATGAAAGATATTTTCTCCTGGTCCTTAACTGCCATCTCGATCTGATGATAACCAGAATAAGCATCCAAAGAACTCAAACGCTCACAACCCACCGTAGCATCAATGATCTAATCAATACGAGGGAGAGCAAAAGGATCAGCCGGACAGGCCTTGTTAAGGTCTGTATAATCCACACACATACGCCAAGTTCCATTTTTCTTAAGTACCAGCATCGGGTTAGCCAATCATTCAAGATGAAAAACTTCAACAATAAACCAAGCCGCCAAGAGCCGGGCCACTTCTTCACCAATGGCCTTGCACCTCTCTTCATTAAAACGACGAAGGAATTGCTTGACCGACTTAAACGTGGGATCAACATTGAGAGTGTGCTCAGTGAGTTCCCTCGGTACACCTGGCATGTCTGAAGGCTTCCATGCAAAGATGTCCCGATTCTCACGGATGAACTTGCATGCTTTCCTATTTCGGATCCATATTGGCACTGATAGTGAACTGTTTGGATGAGTCACCAGGAACAAAATCGACCTGCATGGTGTCATCTGCCGACTTGTGTTTTCAAAATTATGCTACTGCTATGATTGTGTTTTCTATGTTTTAGTTAGTGTTTGTGCCAAGTAAAGCCTTTGGGATCATGTTGGGTAATAGTTGATTTGATCTTGTTGAAGAACAGAAACTTTTGCGCCCAGTAAAATAGTTTTCAAAATTCACAGAAGCGCGATAAAATCCTGATTTTTGTACACAAGATTGATAAACAAATTTCCTACTTATCCTAGTTGTTTAGAATTTTTGGAGTTACAGAAGTATACGAAGTTCCCAGAATACTACATATTATTCTGTTTTTGACACATTTTGTTTTCTTAGCGTTATGTGCTTATTTTGATGAATCTATGGATTGTATCGGGGGGGGGCTATAAGCCATGGTAAAGTTGGAATACAATAGATATAATGAAAAATAAATTATGAATGGGTTTGCAACACTACTTAGAGTAGTCATTTGATTTGTTGTGCTAACAGACCTCATGAAGGTTTTGTTAAGTTTTGTGTGATTGAAGTTTTCAAGTTTTGGGTGAGATCATGATGGATGAAGGAATAAGGAGTGAAAAGATCCTAAGCTAGGGGATGCCCCATGGCACCCTAAGTTAATATTCAAGGAGAACCAAGCAACTAAGCTTGGGGATGCCCCGAAAGGCACCCCCTCTTTCTTCTAACGACCATCGGCATTTTACTTGGAACTATATTTTTATTCGCCACATATCATGAGGTTTTTCTTGGAGCATCTTGTATTATATGAGTATTTGCTCATTTTGTTTTTTAGTTTGTGTCATCTATCCTTGCTGGACACACCTATTTGAGAGAGCCAAAATTATGATATGATTTGCTAGAATTGCTCGGTATGTTTCACTTAAATTTTTTGAGCTATGGAATTGCTCTAGTGCTTCAGTTATATCTTTTTGAGCACAGTGTGATTTAATATTTTTGAAGAAATGCTCTCACGCTTCACTTAGATTTATTTGAGAGTTAGTAATTTTTTGTAGAAATTCTTTCATGCTTCACTTTATTGTTTTGAGAGAAGAAAAGTTTTATGCTCATGTTCTTCACTTAAATTTGTTTGAGCTTATCAAAAGCAATATATGAAATTAGTCCCAAAATGATAGATATTCAAGAGGATATAATAAAAACTTACATGAAGATCATTGGACAATTTAAACTTGATGATAGTGATATGTGAGTCATGTTGGTGAGTAATTATGCTTTAGTGAGAATAATGGTGTTAAGGTTTGTGATACCCTATGCAAGCATGAAAGTCAATAGTTATGCAATGAAATTACATCCTACTTGTGGTGCATTATTCAATGTTAGTTATGCTTCATGCTCACTTATGTGATATTTCCTTTCTTGGTTGGTTGCTTCTCAATCTTTTTGCTAGGCTCCACTTGTACTAAGTAGAAATACTACTTGTGCATCCAAAATCTTTAAACCCAGTTTTGCCATATGAGTCCACCATACCTACCTATATGTGGTATTTCCGTGCCGTTCTAAGCAAATTTGTGTGTGCCATCTCTAATTTTAAAAAGAATTCCTTTTTTTGTGCTCGTACCGCTCATGAAGCGGCAGGGGGTGGCCAATATTTTCCATGCTAGATGTGGTATTCTCAAGATGAGTGTTTATTCAATTGTCATTTCACGAGAGTACGACGCTAATAGGGATGCACAGTCCCGAAATGAAAAAGAAATTTACTTTATGTTGTCAAATAATAAATTCCTTGGAAAGTGTTGGTATGGAAGGCACCCATGGATACGGCTAGCCATGGATTGTGAAAGGATGATGGAAAAAGGAATAAACTTTATTTTATATTTGGGAACCTCCTATGATATATTTAGCATGGAAAGTGTTGGGAATTACTTGATCCTTTCCGTTGACGGGAAAAGTATGCCTCTCAAAAATTTATCTCTCAATTTAAGCTTTGAGCTCTGGCACCTCTACAAATCCCTACTTCCCTCTGCGAAGGGCCTATCTATTTACTTTATGCAATTTTTAATTTTTATTTGAGTCTCCATCTTCTCTTATAAAGCACAAACTAGGGGGCACTATAATTGTACTTGAAGATTGGATGTATCTAATATGTGAGTGTGTTGCATGAATGGATCAATGATTGAGCATGATGGGCTAGGGATAACTTTCTTTATTGTTGATATTTTGAAAGACATGGTTGCTTGTTGATATGCTTGAGTATTGAAATCTTCATGTTAAAACTAGACTATTGCTTTGAACCATATAAAAGTCCAAATGTCCAAGTTACAAAACAAAATAATATGTGATGAACATGTTAGGCAGCATTCCACATCAAAAATTATGCTTTTATCATTTACCTACTCGAGGACGAGTAGGAATTAAGCTTGGGGATATTGATGCGTCTCCAACGTATCTATAATTTTTGCTTGTTCCATGCTGTTATATTATTATTCTTGGATGTTTTACAATCATTTTATAGCAACTTTATATCATTTTTTGGGACTAACCTATTGACATAGTGCCCAGTGCTAGTTGTTGTTTTTGCTTGTCTTTTACTTCGCAAAATATCAGTACCAAATGGAGTCCAAACGCGGCGAAACTTTTTGGACATTTTTTCTGGACTAGAAGAGACGCAGTGGGCCAGAGAAGTACCAGAGGGGAGGCCTGAGGTGGGCACAACCCAACAGGACACGCCAGGAGGCCCAGGCGCGCCCAGGGGGGTTGTGCCCCCGTCGGTGACCTACCGCACCGCCTCTTCGCCCTGTAAATTGCCAAATATTTTAAAAACTCTAGGTGAGTTGACGAAACACAATTCCAGCCACCGCAAGTTCCAGAACCACGAGATCCAATCTAGTCACCATCATGGAGGAGTTCATCATCCTCATTAGTGCCTCTCTGATGATGCGTGAGTAGTTCATCATAGACCTACGGGTCTGTAGGCAGTAGCTAGATGGCTTCCTCTCTCTCTCTCTTTTGATTCTCAATACAATGGTCTCTTGCAGATCTATTTGATGTAACTCTTTTTTGCGGTGTGTTTGTTGGGATCTGATGAACTTTGAGTTTGTGATCAGATCTATATCCATGAATATTATTTGATTCTTCTTTTGATCTCTTATATGCATGATTATTTATAACCTCGCATTTCTTCCTCGTACCTTTGGTTTATTTAGGCCAACTGGATCGATTTTTCTTGCCATGGGAAGGGGTGCTTTGTGATGGGTTCAATCTTGCGGTGTTCTTTCCCAGTGATAGAAGGGGCAGCAAGACATGCATGTATCGTTGCTCTTAAGGATAACAAGATGGGGGCTATTCCTACATGAATAGATCTCGTCTACATCATGTCATCGTTCTTATTGCATTAATCCGTTTCTCCATGAACTTAATACACTAGATGCATGCTGGATAGCGGTCGATGTGTGGAGTAATAGTAGTAGATGCAGGCAGGAGTTGGTCTACTAATCTTGGATGTGATGCCTATATATTGATCATTGCCTTGGATATTTTCATAATTATTCAAACTTCTATCAGTTTCCCAACAGTAATTTGTTTACCCACTGTGTGCTATTTTCTTGATAGAAGCCGCTAGTGAAATCTACGGCCCCCGGGTCTATTCTTTATCATATTTGCTTTGAGATCTATTTTTATTCGCTTTTATTTTCAGATCTATTATTCCAAAAACCCAAAAATACCTTGCTGCACTTTTTTGTTACTTATTTTATTTCGCGTTTTATCGAGATCTATTTATCCAATCTACCACAATTTTTATCCCGTCAACTTGACAATTTCTGGTGCCGTTACCCGAAGTGGGATTGACAACCCCTCATAAGCGTCGGGTTGCAAGTATTTGTTCTTGTGTGCAGGTACCGTTTACACAGTGTTGCTTGGTTCTACTATTGGATTGATACCTTGGTTTCACAACTAACGGAAATACCTACCGTAGCTGTACTGCATCATCCCTTCCTCTTTGGGTAAATACCGACGTAGTTTCAAGCGACATCACAGCCCGACACAGGCATCACGGTTGGGCAGTCCTCCTGGATCCTGGTGACTGGCTGCTCAGACCAGCGCATGAACTGGGAGTGGGGGAGCTACGTCGTTCACATTGATGGACTGTCGGTGCAGGCCACTTGCATCAACCGCTTCGCTGGTGAAGACGGCGTAAGACACTCCCGAAAGAGAGGAAGCAGTGCGGGGTCGGGCGACGGCCAAAGTTGGCGGCGGTGCGACGCCACGGATGGTGTCAAGCTCGTGTCGGGCAAGCTCGAACTTGCAGCGGGCGGCCACAAGCTCGGTGGCCTCGGTGAGTAGGAGCTCTCGAGACACGTCGAGCTCAGCCGTGATGACAGCCGGACCAACATCAGGCGTGATAGAGGCGCGCGGACGCCGCGCCGTCACCCGCAGGGGGTTGAGCATGTCAGAGAGAATTTCTGCACGGGGGTAGCGGTCGTCGATGCCGCCAGGAATAACATTGTAGCGGTGTGGCGAGTCGGAGATAGTGAGCACCTTGCTAGGGTACTCACCGGGGTCGAGCGCGACGGTGATGCGCAACTCGCCAAAGGGAACGACGATGCTACCGGGAGGGCAAGCAATGTCGACTGCCATGCTGGAGCCGGCACCATCAGCCGTGTCGGGCGCGCTGAACAGACCGTGCGTGATGCGTTCACTAGTGGGAGTGAGGGAGGTTCCGGAGGCGAGATCGGCGACAAGTGGAGAAGGACTCACGATGTACCCAGGTTCGGGGCCCTCCGGGGGAGGTAAAACCCCTAGTCCTGCTGGATCTCACAAGATGAATACAAGGGACTCCTGGAGCTGTTTGAGGGGAGGAGGAAGAAGAGCTAGCTCTCTCCTTCTCCTGGTTACATGCGTGTGAATAAGAATCGAGAGAACCCCCACCACCCACGCATGGAGGGCTCCTGGGGGGTCTTATAGGACGGCCCCCAGGATTACAATGGTAATGTTACAAGGGTGTGGAGCCCTGCGTTCATCGTCTGAAGCCGGCCATGGGTCCCGTCGGCTGCCGGGTCCACGGGGGGGGGGGGTACTATAGAACATCGCTCCCTACGTCATGAGGCGGTCGGCGTCGTGGATCTATAGTGGCAGGCCGCGCGGACTCTGGTCGCTCGGGTCTGCGGGGCAGCCGCACTGTAGCCAAGCTCTCCTGTCGTGGAGAGTTGTCTTGTCGTACGAACGATCGGGGCAGCTGTTGACTCGCCGCCAGCCAGCTAGCGGCCAGCCTGATCACCGCATCTGGCCAGCCGGTGCGTCAAGCAGTTGGGTGGAGAGCCGACTCGATCGAGAGCCGTCAGCAGGCCATATTTATTTTAAAATGGTGATGTGGTTTAATCCGGGCGGTGGTGCCTACTCGGGGGTCATACCCCCGACAAATGGTGGATAGCGGATCCTTATAAATATTTATGGTCCCTGCCAAGCAGATAGAAGAATTATATTTCTCAACTGTCTTCAGAGCATTCAGGTTGATGATGATACCAACTAGTTACTATTGGGGACTTTAATTATATCAGATACCCTGACAACAAAAACAGAAAGGGGGGATAATATTCAAGACATGCTTCTATTTAATGAGGCCCTCAGCAAACTTGCATTAGTTGAGATCCCTCACATGGTAAGGAACATTACTTGGAGTAATATGTAGGAAGCTCCTCGCCTGGAGAAACTAGATTGGATCTTCTCCTCTGAATCCTGGATGTTGTCTTTAACTAATACCTTGGCAACTCCTTTGGCCATAACCACATGAAGGAAATATGCCCTAGAGGCAACGATAAAGTTATTATTTATACTTCCTTATTCCATGATAAATGTTTATTATTCATGCTAGAATTGTATTAACTGGAAACTTGATACATGTGTGGATACATAGACAAAACACAGTGTCCCGAGTAAGCATCTACTAGACTAGCTCGTTAATCAAAGATGGTTAAGTTTCCTAACCATAGACATGTGTTTTCATTTGATGAACGGGATCACATCATTAGGAGAATAATGTGATGGACAAGACCCATCTGTTAGCTTAGCAAAATGATCGTTAAGTTGTATTGCTATTGCTTTCTTCATGACTTATACATGTTCCATTGACTATGAGATTATGCAACTGCTGAATACCGGGGGAATGCCTTGTGTGCTATCAAACGTCACAACGTAACATGGTGATTATAAAGATGATCTACAGATATCTCTGAAGGTGTTTTTTGGGTTGGCATAGATCGAGATTAGGATTTGTCACTCCGAGTATCGGAGAGGTATCTCTGGGCCTTCTTGGTAATGCACATCATAATAAGACTTGCAAGCAATGTGACTAATGAGTTAGTTTCGGGATGATGTATTACGGAACGAGTAAAGAGACTTGCCACTAACGATATTGAACTAGGTATGAAGATACCGACGATAGAATCTCCGGCAAGTAACATACCGATGTCAAAGGGAATTACGTATGTTGTCATTGCGATACGACCGATAAAGATCTTCATAGAATATGTGGGAGCCAATATGAGCATCCAGGTTCCGCTATTAGTTATCGATCGGAGAGGTGTCTCAGTCATGTCTACATAGTTCTCGAACCCATAGGGTCCGTATGCTTAACGCTCGATGACGATTTGTATTATATGAGTTATGTGATTTGGTGACCGAATATTGTTCGGAGTCCTGGAGGAGATCATGGACATGACGAGGAGTCTCTAAATGGTCGAGAGGTAAATATTGATATATTAGATGATAGTATTCGGACATCGGAAGTGTTCCGGAGTGTATCGGGTACATATTGGAGTATCGGGGGGTTACTGGAACCCCCCGGGGGAAGATATGGGCCATATGGTCCATAGGAGGGAGGCACACCATCCCACAAAGGGGTGGCGCGCCCCCACAGGGAAGGATGCCGAATTGGACTAGGGGAGGGCCCCCTCTCTCTCTTTCCCCCTTTCCCCCTACGGTAAAAGGAAAGGGGGGGCCGAATCCAACTAGGAGCCCAAGTAGGATTCCTCCTACTTGGGCGCGGCTAGGGCCGGCCTCCTCCATCCCTCCTTTATATATGTGGGGGTCGCCTACAACACACATCAATTGGCCCAAGCCGTGTGCGGCGCCCCCTCCACAATTTACACCTCCGGTCATATTCTCGTAGTGCTTAGGCGCAGCTCTGCGCGGATCACATCACCATCACCTTCACCCCGCCGTCGTGCTGACGGAACTCGTATACTTCCTCGACACTCTGCTGGATCAAGAGCTCGAGGGACGTCATCGCGCTGAACGTGTGCATAACTCGGAGGTGTTGTACATTCGGTACTTGGTCGGTCGGAACGAGAAGACGTTCGACTACATCAACCACGTTAAACAATCACTTCCGCTTTCAGACTACGAGGGTACGTGGACACACTCTCCCCTTCTCGTTGCTATGCATCTCCTAGATAGATCTTGTGTGAGCGTATGAATTTTTTTGAAATTGCGTGCTATGTTCCCCAACAGTGGCATCTGAGCCAGGTCTATGCGTAGATTATATGAACGAGTAGAACACAAAGAGTTGTGGGCGGTGATAGTCATACTGCTTACCACCAACGTGTTATTTTGATTCGGCGATATTGTTGGATGAAGCGGCCCGGACCAACCTTACATGACCATGTTCATGAGACCGGTTCCACCGACAGACATGCAACTAGTTTTGCATAAAGGTGGCTGGCGGGTGTTTGTTTCTCCAACTTTAGTTGAATCGAATTTGACTGCGGCCGGTCCTTGTTGAAGGTTAAAACAACAAACTAGATAAATCACCGTTGTGGTTTTGATGCGTAGGTAAGAACGGTTCTTACTAGAAGCCCGTAGCAGCCACGTAAAACTTGCAACAACAAATTAGAGGACGTCTAACTTGTTTTTGCAGGGCATGTTGTGATGTGATATGGTCAAGACATGGTGTGATATACGTTATTGTCTGAGATGATCATGTTTTGTAAAAGTTATCGGAAACTGGCAGGAGCTTTATGGTTGTCGCTTTATTGTATGAAATGCAATCGCCATGTAATTGCTTTACTTTATCACTATGCGTTAGCGATAGTTGTAGAAGCAATAGTTGGCAAGATGACAACGACGCTTCGATGGAGATCAAGGTGTCAAGCCGGTGACGATGGAAATCATGACGGTGCTTTGGGGACGGAGATCAAAGGCACAAGATGATGATGGCCATACCATGTCACGTATTTTGGTTGCATGTGATGTTTATCTTTTATGCATCTTATTTTGCTTAGTACAATGGTAGCATTATAAGATGATCCCTCACTAAAATTTCAAGGTATAAGTGTTCTCCCTGAGTATGAACCGTAGCGACAGTTCATCATGCCGAGACACCTCGTGATGATCGGGTGTGATAAGCTGTACGTTCACATACAATGGGTGCAAGACATTTTTGCACATGCGGAATACTCGGGGTTAAACTTGATGAGCCTAGCATGTAGAGACATGGCCTCGGAACACTAAAGACCGAAAGGTTGAACGTGAATCATATAGTAGATATAGTCAACATAGAGATGTTCACCATTGAAAACTACCCCATCTCACGTGATGATCGGACATGATTTAGTTGATATGGATCACGTGATCATTTAGATGACTTGAGGGATGTCTATCTAAGTGAGAGTTCTTAAGTAATATGATTAATTGAACTTAATTTATAATGAACTTAGTCCTAATAGTTTTTGCATATGTATGTTGTAGATCAAAATGGCCCATGCTACCGTTCCCTTGAATTTTAATACGTTCCTAGAGAAAGCTAAGTTGAAAGATGATGGTAGCAACTACATGGACTGGGTCCATAAATTGAGAATTATCCTCATTGCTGCATAGAAGAATTATGTCCTTGATTCACCACTAGTTGAAAAGCCCCCTCCCGCTAATGTAGACGCTTTGAACGTCTGGCAGACGCGGTCTGAGGACTACTCTATAGTTCAGTGTGCCGTGCTCTATGGCTTAGAATCGGGAGTTCAAAGACGTTTTGAACGTCATGGACCATATGAGATGTTCCAGGAGTTGAAGTTAATATTTCAAGCAAATGCCCGAGTTGAGATATATGAAATCTCCAACAAGTTCTATAGCTGCAAGATGGAGGAGACAGTTCTGTCAGTGATCACATACTCAGAATGTCTGGGTATGATAACCACTTGACTCAGCTGGGAGTTAATCTTCCGGGTGATAGTGTTATTGACATAGTTCTTCAGTCACTGCCACCAAGCTACAAAGGCTTCGTGATTGAAAGTGCAACTAATCCCTGGGTGGTTTTGGTAATTCTTAACAACATATAGCTCATTGAACTAATATCCATTTAGGATAATCATTTTATAAAGTTCAATGATTGGCATGGCATGAACTAGAGATGTGGACCCCTCACAATGCTAAGGACACATATTGGCAAAAGCTCAAGACTCTACATTTTCATTTTAGTGATCCAAGATCACATTGAGTCCATAGGAAAAGCCAATACTATTAAAACGGGATGAGGTGTTGCTTAATGGCTTGCTTGCTCAAATTTCTTAGTGATATGCTCCAAAAGACCTCAACCACTTTCTCATTTCCACTTGCTCAAAATGCTTAGTAATATGCTTACTGATATTTCCAAGAGCTCCCGGAGATCAAGCTTAGAGAGCCGCATAGCACTATGCATTTTCGACCTTTTTGGTAACTTGTTGCCAAAGGGGGAGAAAGTGTATAGATCATAGGCTTCGAGAGAGAGTGCTTTGCTTCTTTTTGCTATCTCTTGCTACTTATTTGGTTTCTTGTTTGGTTGATACTTTATTTGTGTGTGAGAGATACTTTTATGGTCATGTGCTTGATCATACCATAATTTAATGCTTGTGCTTGGATGATGACTTTATCTATCTCTCATGTATGATCATTCACACTTTGTCTTGGTGATGAGGGCATATTTCATATTCTATCATTTTGAGCGCTCCACCAAGATGTATGTGACATGGAAGAGTAACACATGATCCTAATCGATTGTGCATTTGCATTCAAAAGCAAATTTTAAATAATGCACAAATTTAGGGGGATCTCTTGCTTATCACATACTTCTCAAAGCGACGATGTATTTCATTCTTATTATCATTTGTTGTAGCTTTAATCTATATGTTGTCATCAATTACCAAAAAGGGGGAGATTGAAAGTGCAACTAATCCCTGGGTGGTTTTGGTAATTCTTAACAACATATAGCTCACTAAACTAATATCCATTCAAGATAATCATTTCAGAAAGTTCAATGATTGGCATGGCATGGAATAGAGATGTGGACTGCTCAAAATGCTTAGGACACATATTGGCAAAAGCTCAAGACTCTACATTTTCATTTTAGTGATCCAAGATCACATTGAGTCCATAGGAAAAGCCAATACTATTAAAAGGGGATGAGATGTTGCTTAACGGCTTGCTTGCTCAAAATGCTTAGTGATATGCTCCAAAAGCCCTCAACCACTTTATCATTTCCAGATATGTCCTAAACCTAAAGCAAACTCGGCCCCACCGATTTGATCTATCCGGTGCCACCGAGTTCTCTTGACATAGCCATAGCCAGAAACCCTAATCAATTCGGTCCCACCGATAGGGATCTCGGTCTCACCGAGATGGGATTGCAAACTCTTTGTTTCCCTTCGTAACGTTTCGGTCCAACCAAGATGAGTGATCGGTCCCACCGAGTTCGCAATGAGAACTCTCTGTTTCCTCTTCGTAACGTTTCGGTCTCACCGAAATGAGCGATCGGTCCAACCGAGTTTGCCTGACCAACTCTCTGTTTGCCTATTACTGAAATCGGTCTCACCGAGTTCATGTGATCGGTCTCACTGAGATCAAGTTATACCCTAACCCTAACGCATTGGTCCCACCGAGTTGATCATGTCGGTCCCACCGAAAGGCCTAACGTTCACATTTTCAACCATATCGGTCTGACCGAGTTTCACTATTCGGCCCCACCGAGTTTGGTAAATTGTGTGTAACGGTTAGATTTTGTGTGGAGGCTATATATAGCCCTCTATCCATTCTCCATTCAAGGAGAGAGCCATCAGAACATGCCTACACTTCCAGCATTCATTTTCTGAGAGACAACCACCTACACATGTGTTGAGACCAAGACATTCCAATCCAACCACAAGAATCTTGACCTCTAGCCTTCCCCAAGTTGCTTTCCACTCAAATCATCTTTCCACCATATCCAAATCTATGAGAGATAGTTGAGTGTTGGGGAGACTATCAAGCACAAGAGCAAGGAGTTCATCATCAACACACCATCTATTACCTTTTGGAGAGTGGTGTCTCCTAGATTGGTTTGGTGTCACTTGGGAGCCTCCATCAAGATTGTGGAGTTGAACCAAGGAGTTTGTATGGGCAAGGAGATCGCCTACTTCGTGAAGATCTACTCTAGTGAGGCAAGTCCTTCATGGGTGATGGCTATGGTGGGATAGAAAGTTTGCTTCTTCGTGGACCCTTCGTTGGTGGATCCCTCCGTGGACTCGCGTAACCGTTACCCTTCGTAGGTTGAAGTATCCACCAACATGGATGTACGATAGCACCACCTATCGGAACCACGCCAAGAATCTCCGTGTCTACATTGCGTTTTCTCCCTCCAAACTCCTCCTCTTTACCTTCATATGTAATGATTTACATTCCGCTGCTATACTTTTAGATTTGCATGTGTAGGTTGATTGCTTGACTTTTGCTAGGTTGCTAAAATCTCCCAAGACTTAAAACTGGGAAAAGGCTAGATTTTTATTTGGTCAAGTAGTCTAATCACCCCCCTTCCAGACATACTTTCGATCCTACAAGTGGTACCAGAGCTTTGGTCTCCATTTGCCTTGATTTCCATAGCTTTGGTGATCATAGCCTTTGTTTCACAACCTAGGAGAGTATGGCGTCTAGCAAGGGAAATTACCACCGTGGAGGTCCTTACTTTGATGATACTAATTTTGCTAGTTGGAAGCATAAGATGAAAATGCATATTCTTGGACATAACCCCGCCGTTTGGGCTATTGTGTGTATTGGCTTGCAAGGTGAATTCTTTGATGGGAGAGAACCGAATCATGAATCTACCGCGGAAGAATTGAAAATGTTGCAATACAATGCTCAAGTTTGCGATATCCTCTTCAACGGATTGTGCCTCGAAGAATTCAACAAAATCAGCCGTCTTGAGAGTGCAAAGGAAATTTGGGATACTTTGATTGATATGCACGAAGGTACCGACTCCGTCAAGGAATCCAAATTGGATGTGCTTCAAAGTCAACTTGACAAGTTCAAAATGAAGGATGGTGAAGGTGACGCTGAAATGTACTCTAGGCTTGCTCTCATCACAAATGAGATTGCTGGGTTAGGAAGTGAAGAGATGACCGATCGATTCATCATCAAGAAGATCCTAAGAGCCTTGGATGGAAAATATGATACCGTGTGCACATTGATCCAAATGATGCCCAATTACAAAGATCTCAAGCCAACGGAAGTCATTGGTAGAATTGTTGCTCATGAGATGTCACTCAAGGATAAAGAAGAGCTTCACAACAAGTATAGTGGTGCTTACAAAGCCTCATGTGATGATCCTACATCATCAAGTGAGAAACAAGCTTTCAATGAAGAATTGAGCTTAATGGTGAAGAACTTCAACAAGTTCTACAAGAGTAGAAGCAAATAAAGAAGTTCCAAGTCAACGTCCTACAATGACAAAAGATGTTCCAGTCGTGAACGTAATTGCTACAATTGTGGAAGACCCTGACACTACTCCAATGAGTGTACGGCTCCCTACAAAAGAAGAGAAGACTCGCCTAAAAGGAGAAGCAAAAGAGAAGAATCACCTCCAAGGGAGAGAAGGAGTAGAGATGATCGTTATGAATGAAGAACCTCTCACAGAAGCAAGGATTCGGAAAGGATGGACAAGTTATCAAGGAGCTATGCAAAACGAAGACATCAAGCTCATGTTGGTGAGTGGGTATTCGGTTCCGATTCCGACCACCACTCCGAGAGAAGTTATCACTCCGACTGCGAATATACTCAAGATGAAGGTGTTGTAAGTCTAGCACTTGTGTCAACCAACTCCTATGACATATTTGACTCACCAAATGAAGGAATTGGAAGATGCTTCATGGCTAAAGGCCCAAAGGTATCACACCCTGAGTATGTTGATTTCAATAGTGATGAAGATGATTTGCTAGGTGATGATGATTTACTTGTTGACAATTCTAGTGATGAAAACTATGATGAACTTGCTATTAATCATGCTAATCAAGATAAAATGAATGGCGATGATAAGAAGGAGATTGAGTGTCTAACTAAAGAACTAAACACTCTGAAGTTAGCTCATGAAACTACCTTAGAAGATCATCAAGAGCTTTTAAAGACTCATGAGAAGCTACTCTTTGAAAAGCTCAATCTTGAGCAAGAGCATGGGTTTTTAAAAGCATTCAATGATGATCTTTGTAAGAAAAGTTCTTCTTACATTGCCACGTTTACTCTTGTCTACTTATATGCCACAAGTAAAATCTAGCAACAAGAGTAAGATAGATTCTTCTTCTAGTAGTAACAACAATCATGCTAAATCCAATATTGTTGCTTCTAGTAATTCTCTTGATTCCACTAATGATTCTCTTAGCCAAGTTACACTTGAGCAAGAAAATAGCTTATTGAAGGGAATTATAGAGAAAGGTATTTACAAGAGCCTTGCCGGAAGTAAGCAATTTGAGGAAATTGTACGCAAGCAAGGAAGGCACCGGAAGAATCAAGGTGTTGGTTTTGAACGAAAGTTCAATGCCAATGGAGTTGAGTGGGAAGAAGATCAATACCCCAAGGCGAAGTTTGTTCCTCAACAAGAGAAGTATGATCCTACTTCCTTCAAGGGGACACAAGCTCAAGATGATCTTCCACCACAAGACCACAAGCTAAAGGGAAAGGACAAGCGTCAAGAGGATATTGGTGCATTTGAAGAAGCTCTGAAGGCCTTGGTCAAGTGGGTTCCCCAGACTACATCAAGTTCTACTTCATCAAGTACGACTACAACTCCAAGGATTCCCATCAAGATGATGTGGATCCCCAAGAAGAAGAACTAGAGAGTTCTTGAGGGTGACTTCGCCAACATACTTCACTCATATTCATTTTGGCAAGGACAAGTGCAAACAACTTCCACATCTTGCACTAGTTCAAGGAGTCACAAACCCTCTTGTTGGTAAGTAAAGGGACAAGATAACCTAATGCTTTCATGGACATCATCTTGTGTGTACTTCACTCTATGTCTATGGATATCCTTGTTTGTTCCTTGTGGGACTAACCCATGTAGGTATTGAAAGTGCAACTCACTCTAATGGATTGCTCCAAATGATCTACATCAACATTGAGCATCCACATCTTCAACATCTACATGAAGTCATCATCGAAAAAACCCAGGGTTAGTTCATCCCTCTTAGGGGGGATATCACATCTAGGGGGAGCTTTACTCTAAGAATTGATCTAAAGCAACTCTAATGGTGTGAACACAGCAATGCTTTATGTAAAAGTGGTAACCCCACTTGTGCTTAAACGAGGAGTATGACCTATGATCAAATGTTCTCATTTGACTCCTCAGTCAATATACACATATATAGATGACCTAGTCATCGCCAATTGCTTGAAAGATGCGAGAGTGTTTGTGCATGCTTTGCCACATATTTCATTTGCCATCTTATTGTGTAAGCATGTTGATTGCATATTTTTCTCATTCGAGGACATCCATTTGTTGCTTTGATTGTTTGGTATTTTTATTTTGCCAAATGGATGGACAAGAATTCCTAAGTACTCCCTCTAGCTATCTATGCTTTTCTCGTCTCAAACTCTATTCATGCAACATCACAAAGTTTGATTAAGTCAGATTCGAACCCTCTGGGTGAGGAGCACTTGGAGCCACCGATTCGTCATAGACTTAAACTTCCAAAACCTCTCAGTGTATTTCGGTCTGACCGATTCATCCTTTTTGGTCATACAGAGTTCATTGAGTTGATCTAGGTTTTCAATCTCGGTGCAACCGATTTGAACAACTCGGTCACACCGAGTTGCAGTAACCGCTTGCGATTCTGCATCTCGGTGCCACCGAGTCGTTCCACTCGTCACACCGACAGGGTCAGGATATATATACCCACGGGTCAAATTTTGGAAATTCCATTGAAACCCTTCGCCTGCGCATATCTTGCTCTACCGACTCGAGGTCTCCGAATCGTCTCCTCATCGCCAGAGACCTCCTGCCACTGGTCTCCGCCGCCGTCAACGGGAATCTTCACCGCCATTGTCGCCGTAGCGATTTCACCACCGAGTTAGGGTATGAACTCGACCCATATGTGCAATCTTAACCTCTGATTCCTGCACTTAGGTTAATGCCATGATTCTTGCCACGTATGAGATTGTTCTACCCAGCAAAAACTTCCTTTAGATTAGATTTGATTCAAAAATTTAGGGTTAGGTTTCCGCCGAACTCATCTCGGACCGACCGAGTTGTAGAAATCGGTCTCACCGGTTTGGCCTAGGCCACTTGTAATTTTTAGTCTGACCAAAACTTACGAATCAGTGTGGACAAGTTTGGTTCTCAGTGAAACCCTAGAAATCTCGGAGTCACCGAACTATGTCTCGGTTTGACCGATTACACTAGTTTAGACTCTAATATTGCTTTGGTGTCACCGAGTTCAACAAATCGGTAGCCCCGAAATGCTTTCTGTAGAAAACTAAAACTAAGTTTTTGACTCAATTGTTTTGCAAAATCTCTGCACTTTGTGATGCTCATCCACTCTATCTCAACTACATCTATTCACAGGGTCAGCTTTCAAGTCAGTTTGCAGTTTCAGCCATGTCTGATCAAAGTGACAGCCAGAACAAGTCTGAGGAATAGATCAACCTAAGTGAGGGCACTAGTCCCTCTGGCAGCTATGATGAGGGTAGCAGAAGCACCCCAAGCAACTTGCCCAAAGCTGCAACCAGGACCATGAGGAAGAGAAACTCAGATTCTGAGGATGAAAGATTATGTTGCTCTTGAGGAGGAGGTCACCTCCAAGAAAGTGCTGAAAAAGGAGTATGCTGCTGCTGGTGCAACCAAGCCTGGTTTGCACAAGAAAGCTCATGCCAAGAGAGTGCCCATGTCCAAAGCTAGAACATCAACTCATTAGAAAGCTAAACCAGCAAGTGAAGCTGGAAAGGAAAAGAAGGAGAGGAAGAGAGGAAGATGGTGCAAGCGTGTTGATCCTATGGCTGGGTTTGAGAAGCACTCATCGGATGAGGAAGAAGATGATGAGGAAGATGCTGCACCAAAACCAAAGACTCAGAAGTTGATGGGGGATGCCATCAAGTCTGGGGATGCTCCATCAAAGCCCAAGACTGCCCCCAAGGCTACTGCTCAAGCTTCCAAGTCTGCACCAAAGAGAAGCACTAGAAACATCCCTGCTGCTGAGAAAAACAAGGCCCCAATGCCTGAAGTGGAAGAAGAATAAGAAGGAGCCCAAGTGCTCAGAAAATTGAATCCAAAGATCCATGATCATGATGATAATCATCCAGTGGCTGAAAACATGAAGGAAAGAAAGGATGCATGTCTTAGATTGTGGAGACAATCATACCCCTATGCTGCAAGAAGGAGAACGGTTGTGGATTACAGATTTCACACCAAGGAACAGCAGGACTTCTATGAGACTGTGCTTTTAGATAAGAAGCCCATTGTGTGTGACATGAAATGGGTAGATTGGAAGTACATTGACAACAATGAAGATCATTTCCCTGGAGTGCATGAGAGCTTCAGACTCAATGGAGTTGACACATTTTTGGGTCAGAAACTGACCAAGTGGAATGATGAGCTGATTATGCAGTTTTACTCTACTGCTCACTTTTACCCAGATGGGAAGATTGTGTGGATATCTGAGGGTATAAGGTACTAGTCCACAATTGCTGAGTGGGAAAAGCTCATCAATTCTCCAGAAGAAGCCGAGGATGACATTGATGTCTATGCAAAGCCAAGGAAGGATCACAACTCCAAGGCCAATATGTACAAGGAGATACCTGACAAGGCCTTGGAGACACACAGGCTAGGCTCAGTGTACTATCTGTTGTATGGATTGACCACCATGAACACTATACTAAGAAACACCTTGTTTCCCAAATCAGGAGATCACAGGATGATCAGAGGCCACTCCATCAACTTGCTTCAATTGTTTGATGTGCCACAGAAATTGAAGGTGATGAGCTTGATAGTTGAAACAGTCAAGAGAACTGCAGCAGACCAGAAGAGATCATGTGGGTATGCTCCACACATTCAGATGCTCATCAACTCCAAGATGGGCAAAGGCATGTATCTCCTGGATAAAGAGAACCTTCCCTTGAGGCCTGATCGTGAGGAAAACACAGTTGTTATGGATGCTTCGCATCCTACATCAGTAGAGGCTTAGGAGAAGAGAGAAAAAGCAAAAGCAGAGAAGGCAGCCAAGATGCCAAGTGTTGAAGAGGCATCCCAAGTATTTCTCAAGTCCAAACAAGATCAACTTGGCTATCTCATTCAAGCTACATTGATGACTGAGAAAGGTTTGGCCACCCTGACTCAAAATCAAGAGAGTCTTGAAAGGATCATCGAAACAAGTTTTATGATCTAGACTTGAAGGTCACAGAGATGCAAACTGCAGTTGAGCAGCTCCAGGATGAAGCTGAAGAGAGAAGAGGGAAAGCTACCACTGAAGTTTTTTAGAGAGTGCCTACGGCACAGAGGTCTGCAGCAGTGCTAGTGATAGACACTAGGGCTACTACATCAGCACCAGAAGCTACAACCTTAGTTCCTCCTCCAGTTGCAACTCCACCAGCTCCTCAGTCTTCTTCAGATGCATTCATTGCAGGACTCCTCTCCACACCACCTTCTCACTCCAGAGCTCCTGGAGATCAAGCTTAGAGAGCCGCATAGCACTATGCATTTTCAAGCTTTTTGGTAACTTGTTGCCAAAGGGGGAGAAAGTGTATAGATCATAGGCTTCGAGAGAGAGAGTGCTTTGCTTCTTTTTGCAATCTCTTGCTACTTATTTGGTTGCTTGTTTTGTTGATACTACATTTGTGTGTGAGAGATACTTGTATGGTCATGTGCTTGATCATATCATACTTTAATGCTTGTGCTTGGATGATGACTTTATCTATCTCTCATGTATGATCATTCACACTTTGTCTTGGTGATGAGTGCATATTTCATATTCTATCATTTTAAGCACTCCACCAAGATGTATGTGACATGGAAGAGTAACCCATGATCCTAATCGATTGTGCATTTGAATTCAAAAGCAAATTTTAAATAATGCACAAATTTAGGGGGAGCTCTTGATTATCACATACTTCTCAAAGCGACGATGTATTTCATTCTTATTATCATTTGTCGAAGCTTTGATCTATAATTTGTCATCAATTACCAAAAAGGGGGAGATTGAAAGTGCAACTAATCCCTGGGTGGTTTTGGTAATTCTTAACAACATATAGCTCACTGAACAAATATCCATTCAAGATAATCATTTCAGGAAGTTCAATGATTGGCATGGCATGGACTAGAGATGTGAACCCCTCAAAATGCTAAGGACACATATTGGCAAAAGCTCAAGACTCTACATTTTCATTTTAGTGATCCAAGATCACATTGAGTCCATAGTAAAAGCCAATACTATTAAAAGGGGATGAGGTGTTTCTTAATGGCTTGCTTGCTTAAAATGCTTAGTGATATGCTCCAAAAGCCCTCAACGACTTTCTCATTTCCACATATGTCCTAAACCTAAAGTCAAACTCAGCCCCACCGATTTGATCTATCCAGCGCCACCGAGTTCGCTTGACATAGCCATAGCCAGAAACCCTAATCAATCCGGTCTCACCGATAGGGATCTCGGACTTACTGAGATGGGATTGCAAACTCTTTGTTTCCCTCCATAATGTTTCGGTCCAACCAAGATGAGCGATCCGTCCCACAGAGTTCACAATGCAAACTCTCTGTTTCCTTTTCGTAACGTTTTGGTCTCACCAAAATGAGCGATCGGTCCCATCGAGTTTGCCTGACCAACTCTTTGTTTGCCTATTACTGAAATCGGTCTCACCGAGTTCATGTGATCGGTCTCACCGAGGTCTAGTTATGCCCTAACCCTAACGCATCGGTCCCACTGAGTTGATCATGTCGGTCCCACCGAAAAGCCTAACGTTCACATTTTGAACCATATCGGTATGACCGAGTTTCACTATTCGGTCCCATCGAGTTTGGTAAATTGTGTGTAACGGTTAGATTTGTGTGGAGGCTATATATACCCCTCTACCCATTATCCATTCGAGGAGAGAGCCATCAGAACGTGCCTACACTTCCAGCATTCATTTTCTGAGAGAGAACCACGTACTCATGTGTAGAGACCAAGACATTCCAATCCAACCACAAGAATCTTGATCTCTAGCCTTCCCCAAGTTGTTTTCCACTCAAATCATCTTTCCACCATATCCAAATCTGTGAGAGAGAGTTGAGTGTTGGGAAGACTATCATTTGAAGCACAAGAGCAAGGAGTTCATCATTAACACACCATCTATTACCTTTTGGAGAGTGGTGTCTCCTAGATTGGTTAGGTGTCACTTGGGAGCCTCCGTCAAGATTGTGGAGTTGAACCAAGGAGTTTGTACGGGCAAGGAGATCGCCTACTTCATGAAGATCTAGCCTAGTGAGGCAAGTCCTTCATGGGCGATGGCCATGGTGGGATAGACAAGGTTGCTTCTTCGTGGACCCTTCGTGGGTGGAGCCCTTCATGTACTCGTGCAACCGTTACCCTTTGTGGGTTGAAGTCTCCACCAACGTGGATGTACGATAACACCACCTATCGTAACCACGCCAAAAATCTCCGTGTCTACATTGTGTTTGCTCCCTCCAAACTCCTCCCCTTTACCTTCATATGCAATGATTTACATTCTGCTGCTATACTCTTAGATTTGCATGTGTAGGTTGATTGCTTGACTTGTGCTAAGTTGCTAAAATCTGCCATGATTTAAAATTGGGAAAAGGCTAGATTTTTATTTGGTCAAGTAGTCTAATCACCCCCCTCTAGACATACTTTTGATCCTACAGTGATGAACTATAATATGCAAGGGATGGATAAGACAATTCCCGAGCTCTTCGCTATTCTCAAAGCTGCGGAGGTAGAAATCAAGAAAGAGCATCAAGTGTTGATGGTTAACAAGATGGCTAGTTTCAAGAAAAAGGGCAAGGGAAAGAAGGGGAACTTCAAGAAGAATGGAAAGCAAGTTGTCAATCCCAGGAAGAAGCCCAAGTCTGGACCCAAGCCTGAAACTGAGTGCTTCTACTGCAAAGGGACTGGTCACTAGAAGCGGAACTGCCCCAAGTATTTGGCAGATAAGAAGGATGGTAAAGTGAACAAAGGTATATTTGATGTACATGTTATTGATGTGTACCTTACTAATGCTTGTAGTAGCACCTGGGTATTTGATACTGGTTCTGTTGCTCATATTTGCAACTCGAAACAGGGGCTACAGATTAAATGAAGATTGGCTAAGGATGAGGTGACGATGCGCGTTGGGAATGGTTCCAAGGTTGATGTGATCGCCGTTGGCACACTACCTCTACAACTACCTTCGGGATTAGTTTTAGACCTGACTAATTATTATTTGGTGCCAGCGTTGAGCATGAACATTATATCTGGATCTTGTTTGATGCGAGACGGTTATTCATTTAAATCAGAGAATAATGGTTGTTCTATTTATATGAGTAATATCTTTTATGGTCATGCACCCTTGAAGAGTGGTCTACTTTTGTTGAATCTCGATCGTGGTGATACACATATTCATAATATTAATGCCAAAAGATGCAAAGTTGATAATGATAGTGCAACATATTTGTGGACTGCCGTTTAGGTCAAATTGGTGTAAAGTGCATGAAGAAACTCCATGCTGATGGACTTTTGGAATCACTTGATTATGAATCATTTGATGCTTGCGAACCATGCCTCATGGGCAAGATGACTAAGACTCCGTTCTCCGGAACAATGGAGCGAGCCACTGACTTATTGGAAATAATACATACTGATGTATGCCGTCCGATGAGTGTTGAGGCTCGCGGTGGGTATCGTTATTTTCTAACCTTCACAGATGATGTAAGCAGATATGGGTATATCTACTTAATGAAACACAAGTCTGAAACATTTGAAAAGTTCAAAGAATTTCAGACTAAAGTGGAGAATCATAGTAACAAGAAAATAAGGTTTCTACGATCTGATCGCGGAGGCGAATATTTGAGTTATGAGTTTGGCCTTCATTTAAAACAATGTGGAATAGTTTCACAACTCACGCCACCTGGAACACCACAGCGTAATGGTGTGTCTGAACGTCGTAACCGTACTTTATTGGATATGGTGCGATCTATGATGTCTCTTACCGATTTACCACTATCATTTTGGGGTTATGCGTTAGAGACTGTTGCATTCACATTAAATAGGGCATCATCTAAATCCGTTGAGATGACACCATATGAATTGTGGTTTGGCAAGAAACCTAAGCTGTCGTTTCTCAAAGTTTGGAGTTGTGATACTTATGTGAAAAAGCTTCAGCCTGATAAGCTCAAACCCAAATAGGAGAAGTGCGTCTTCATAGGATACCCAAAAGAAACTGTTGGGTACACCTTCTATCACAAATCCGAAGGCAAGATCTTTGTTGCTAAGAATGGATCCTTTCTAGAGAAGGAGTTTCTCTCGAAAGAAGTGAGTGGGAGGAAAGTAGAACTTGATGAGGTAATTGTACCCTCTCTCGAATTGGAAAGCAGCTCATCACAGAAAATCGTTCACATGATGCCTACACCAACTAGTGAGGAAGCTAATGATAATGATCATGAAACTTCGGATCAAGTTACTACTGAACCTCGTAGGTCAACCAGAGCACGTTCCACACCAGAGTGGTATGGTAATCCTGTTCTGAAAGTCATGTTACTAGACCATGATGAACCTACGAACTATTAGGAAGTGATGATGAGCCCAGATTCCGCGAAATGGCTTGAGGCCATGAAATCTGAGATGGGATCCATGTATGAGAACAAAGTATGTTGACTTGCACGATGATCGGCAAGCCATTGAGAATAAATGGATCTTCAAGAAGAAGACTGACACTGATGGTAATGTTACTGTCTACAAAGCTCGACTTGTTGCGAAAGGTTTTCGACAAGTTCAAGGAGTTGACTACTATGAGACCTTCTCACCCGTAGCGATGCTTAAGTCTGTCCGAATCATGTTAGCAATTGCCGCATTTTATGATTATGAAATCTGGCAAATGGACGTCAAACCTGCATTCCTTAATGGATTTCTTAAAGAAGAGTTGTATATGATGCAACCAGAAGGTTTTGTCAATCCTAAAGGTGCTAATAAAGTGTGCAAGCTCTAGCGATCCATTTATGGACTAGTGCAAGCATCTCGGAGTTGGAATATACGCTTTGATGAGGTGATCAAAGCATATGGTTTTATACAGACTTTTGGAAAAGCCTGTATTTACAAGAAAGTGAGTGGGAGCTTTGTAGCATTTCTAATATTATATGTGGATGACATATTGTTGATTGGAAATGATATATAATTTCTGGATAGTATAAAAGGATACTTGAATAAGACTTTTTCAATGAAAGACCTCGGTGAAGCTGCTTATATATTGGGCATCAAGATCTATAGAGATAGATCAAGACGCTTAATTGGACTTTCACAAAGCACATACCTTGATAAAGTTTTGAAGAAGTTCAAAATGGATCAGTCAAAGAAAGGGTTCTTGCCCATGTTACAACGTGTGAAGGTCAGACTCAATGCCCGACCACTGCAGAAGATAGAGAGAAAATGAAAGTCATTCCCTATGCCTCAGCCATAGGTTCTATCATGTATGCAATGTTGTGTACCAGACCTGATGTGTGCCTTGCTATAAGTCTAGCAGGGAGGTACCAAAGTAATCCAGGAGTGGATCACTGGACAGCGGTCAAGAACATCCTGAAGTACCTGAAAAGGACTAAGGATATGTTTCTCATTTATGGAGGTGACAAAGAGCTCGTCGTACATGGTTACATTGATGCTAGCTTTGACACTGATCCGGATGACTCTAAGTCACCAACCAGATACGTGTTTATATTGAATGGTGGAGCTGTCAGTTGGTGCAGTTCCAAGCAAAGCGTCGTGGCGGGATCTACATGTGAAGCGTAGTACAGAGCTGCTTCGGAAGCAGCAAATGAAGGAGTCTGGATGAAGGAGTTCATATCCGATCTAGGTGTAATACCTAGTGCATCGGGTCCAATGAATTTTTTTGTGACAACACTGGAGCAATTGCCTTGGTGAAGGAATCCAGATTTCACAAAAGAACCAAACACATCAAGATACGCTTCAACTCCATCCATGATCAAGTCAAGGAGGGAGACATAGAGATTTGCAAATACATACGGATCTGAATGTGGCAGACCCGTTGACTAAGCCTCTTCCACGAGCAAAACATGATCAGCACCAAGACTCCATGGGTGTTAGAATCATTACAATGTAATCTAGATTATTGACTCTAGTGCAAGTGGGAGACTGAAGGAAATATGCCCTAGAGGCAATAATAAAGTTGTTATTTATATTTCCTTATTCCATGATAAATGTTTATTATTCATGCTAGAATTGTATTAACTGGAAACTTGATACATGTGTGGATACATAGACAAAACACAGTGTCCCCTAGTAAGCCTCTACTAGACTAGCTCGTTAATCAAAGATGGTTAAGTTTCCTAACCGTAGACATATGTTGTCATTTGATGAACGGGATCACATCATTAGGAGAATGATGTGATGGGCAAGACACATCCGTTAGCTTAGCATAATGATCGTTAAGTTTTATTGCTATTGCTTTCTTCATGACTTATACATATTCCTTTGACTATGAGATTATGCAACTCCCGAATACCGGAGGAATGCCTTGTGTGCTATCAAACATCACAATGTAACTGGGTGATTATAAATATGCTCTACAGGTATCTCCGAAGGTGTTTGTTGGGTTGGCATAGATCGAGATTAGGATTTGTCACTCCGAGTATCAGAGAGGTATCTCTGGTCCCTCTCGGTAATGCACATCATAATGAGCCTTGCAAGCAATGTGACTAATGAGTTAGTTGCGGGATGATGCATTACAGAACGAGTAAAGAGACTTGCCAGTAACGAGATTGAACTAGGCATGAAGATACCGACGGTCGAATCTCGCGCAAGTAACATACCGATGACAAAGGGAATTACGTATGTTGTCATTGCGGTACGACCGATAAAGATCTTCCTAGAATATGTGGGAGCCAATATGAGCATCCAGGTTCCGCTATTGGTTATTGACTGGAGAGGTGTCTCAGTCATGTCCACATAGTTCTCGAACCCATAGGGTCCGCACGCTTAACGTTCAATGACGATTTGTATTATATGAGTTATGTGATTTGGTGACCGAATGTTGTTCGGTGTCCCGGATGAGATCACGGACATGACGAGGAGTCTCGAAATGGTCGAGAGGTAAAAATTGATATATTGGATGATAGTATTCGGACACCGGAAGTGTTCCGGGGTGTATCGGGTACATATCGGAGTACCGGGGGGGTTACCGGAACCCCCCGGGGGAAGATATGGGCCATATGGGCCATAGGAGGGAGGCACACCAGCCCACAAAGGGGTGGTGCACCCCCCATAGGGAAGGAGGCTGAATTAGACTGGGGGAGGGGGCAGAGCCAACCTTTCCTTGTCCCCCTCTCTCTCTCTCTCTCTTTCCCCCTTTCCCCCTCCGATAAAAAGAAAGGGGGGCCAAATCCAACTAGGAGCCCAAGTAGGATTCCTCCTACTTGGGCGCGCCTAGGGCCGGCCTCCTCCCTCCCTCCTTTATATACGTGGGGGGTGCCTATGACACACATCAATTGTTCCAAGCCGCAGCCCCGCCCACGCTTTACGCCCGGTCATATTCTCGCAGTGCTTAGGCGAAGTTCTGCGTGGATCACATCACCATCACCGTCACCATGTCATCGTGCTGACGGAAATCGTCTACTTCCTCGACACTCTGCTGGATCAAGAGCTCGAGGGACGTCATCACCCTGAACGTGTGCAGAACTCGGAGGTGCCGTACGTTCGGTACTTGATCGGTCGGAACGAGAAGACGTTCGACTAACATCAACCACGTTAAACAAACGCTTCCTCTTTCGGTCTACGAGGGTATGTGGACACACTCTCCCCTTCTCGTTGCTATGCATCTCCTAGATAGATCTTGCGTGAGCGTAGGAATTTTCTTGAAATTGCATGCTACATTCCCCAACAACACATCTGATCATGTTCCACGTGTTCTCAAAATTGGAACTTCCATCCCCAAATCAAGGATCTTTAGATTTGAAAATTTCTGGCTGGAACACCAAGATTTTAAACAGGTGGTCAAACAAATTTTGGAGCAACTAGCAGGAGAAGCTGACAGTGCCAAACTTATTATGGCTAAATTCAAAAGGCTCGGGAAGGACTTAAAAATTGGAGCAAGGATTTATCTGATCCTAATAAAATCATCTCAAACACTAGTGTTGTCATTCTGTTCTTTGATAGTTTGGAGGAATATAGGCAACTCAGTCTTGAAGAAAGGGGGGGTAGCGACATCGTAAAAGTAAACTTGGCAAACCCTCTCCATTTTTAGAAAACTTATTGGATAGAGAGAGCTACTATCAGATCCATTTAATTTGGAGAGGCCAACACTAATTTTTAAGGCAAATGCCACTATCAAACACTTATTGGAAAGAGAGAGCTACTATCAACACTAATCATATATCAATGTTGACTGATAAAGAAGGTATTGAAGTCAATGAACACCAAGCAAAATGTGCTATCTTGTATAGAGCTTTCCATGCAAGACTTTGTCAATCCACTCC
Source organism: Aegilops longissima (assembly GCA_021605205.1). Taxonomy (NCBI): domain Eukaryota; kingdom Viridiplantae; phylum Streptophyta; class Magnoliopsida; order Poales; family Poaceae; genus Aegilops; species Aegilops longissima. The sequence goes on from CM038677.1 coordinate 189,688,870, forward strand.
TACTGAGAACCCAATGCTACTCCACACCTCCACTCTAATGATAACCTCCAGGAATTAGAGATGCCTTTCACTCATGAGGAGATTGATGAGGTTGTTAAAAACTTACCAGTAGATAAATCTTCTGGCCCAGATGGTTTCAATGTTGCCTTTCTTAAAGCCTGTTGTGACATAATTGCACCTAATTTCTACAATCTTGTAGAAGATTTCTATGAGGGTAAGGTAAACCTATAGAGTAACAACTACTCCTTCATTACTCTCATCCCAAAGAGAGATGCTGCAGTGGCTCCTAACGATTTCAGGCCCATATCTTTGCTCAATTGTACCATTAAGATCATCACAAAGCTCTTGGCTAGTATGCTTTGGAAACATATTCTCAACATGATTCACAACAACCACTATGGTTTTCTGAACAATAGATGCATTCAAGATTGCCTTGCATGGTCTTATGAGTTTCTTCGTAAATGGCATTGTGCTCCTCGAATAGAGTTTGAAAAGGCATTTGATATGCTTAATGATGACACAATACTGGATATTTTAGCAGCAAGAGGGTTTGGTGCTAGGTGGATCAATTGGATCAAGCTCATTTATAGTACTGGCTACTCTTTCCGTCCTGTTGAATGGTGTCCCAGGAAAACAATTCCTCTACAAAGGTGGGGTGAGACATGGTGACCCTCTATCACCTCCGATATTTGTTCTTACTGCAGACCTGCTCCAAGCCCTGCTTAATGAGGCCAAGGATAAACAACTCATTCATACACCTATCATTCGTTCCACTTGTCCAAAATTCCCTGTAATTCAATATGCAGATGATACCCTTCTGTTTCTCCTTGCTGACCTCACACAATTTCAACATATCAAAAATCTTCTGCTTCATTTTGCTGCATACACTAGTCCGAAGGTCAACCATGCCAAATCAACTATTGTCTCCATAAACACCCCTGATTAGCCCATGCATAATATATCCACTCTTCTGGGATGCAACATTGGCCATCTACCACTTCCCTATTTGGGCCTCCCTTTGAGTATCCATAAACCCAAAATTGAGGATGTTGTCCCATTACTCAAAAGGATTGCATCTAGGCTTACTGGTTGTGCTACACTCTCCCCTAGAGACAAGCTTACCCTCCTTAAATCAGTCTTCTCAAGCTTGGCCATTTTCTTTATGTGCTCCTTCTCTATCCCCAAGGCTGTAATCCACCAGATCAATCTTTATTCGAAACACTGCTTCTTGAGAAAGTATGCCGCTGAGGAAAAGGGGATGGATCTTATATCATGGGAAAAAGGTATGTATGCCCAAGTCACATGGAGGACTTGGAGTCCATGATATTGCCACACACAACCAAACACTGCTGATGAAATAACTGGACAAATTTTTGAACACACGGGACATACCTTGGGTCAAAATCATTTGGGAGTCTTACTATACCAGTTGTGTACCGAGCCCTAAGCATGTGGGCTCATTCTGGTGGAAAGATGTTCTGAAGCTCTGGCTCATCTATAAACTACATGTTGTTTGTGTCCCGGGAGAGGCCAATCTATTAACTTTTGGACTGACACTTGGTCTGATCATAAGCTCCAACGACATTTCCCTGAATTACACTCATTCAGCATCATCACTGATATCTCTCCCCAACAAGTACGAGCCTTAGATTAATTGGTAGATCTGTGCAACCGTCCTCTTTCCACCCATGCTCGCAACAATTTTTATTGCTCCGCCCTATGGTCCAGCAGGGAACCAATCAAATGTCCAAAGATATTTGGAGATACACGTGGTAGAATAGCAACTATTCCTCGATGAAGATGTATAAAGTTTTGCAAGGTCCCAACCAGTCTCATCAATTCCTTAAACAACTTTAGAAATGCTCAGCTCAACTTCGACACAAGATTTTTTTTCTAGTGTCAATAAAAGGAACTTATTAAAGAGAAAGTCCATGTATGTGGAATTCTAGAACTGTGTGCTATGCAATGACAAGGCCGAGAAAAGATTAATGCACGTGTTTTGGGACTGCTCATTTGCTAGTAGCTGCTGGAATCACATTATTCCACAAAGAAGAAGAGGCATCTCTTGTTATGATGAGATCTGCAACAATTCCTCATTGCTACCCAAAGAGATTGCTTTAGATATTCTGCTTAAGGGTTGTTGGGGCATTTGGTCTGTCCCTAATGATAAAATCTTCAGGAAAGCTACTTCACATATTATGGGCTGGAAATATTATCTTCAGGAAGGTATTAAGGTAGCAGCCTTACGAGCCAAATCTTCTAGGACTGCTAAGTTCCACTGTTGGTTAGAAAGTAACCTGTAATTTATTTCCATATTTGATAGAGAGGGCATTGGCTGAGAGCCATGTGGTGGTTGATGTTCTTTACCCCCTTCGTCCCTGAAAAGTGTACATCTATAAATTTTAGGACGAATTATAGAGTGGAGTAAAAAATGTATTGGAAAGATGCAAGCCACCATCTCTCTCCTTTTTAATTACCCAACCCCTAATGAGCTAAGTGCATGTAGAAGTTAAGAAGACCATGTGAAGAATGCTGTTGGTCTTGATTATCTTGTGATGAGAGAGAAGCATTTTTTCTATTTTAAAGTGCATTGGAAAGATATAAGTACACTCTTTTGCGGACAAATTTTAAAGTCAAACGTACACTATTCACTGAACGAAGAGAGTATATAGTACTTTTTCTTATTATTAATATATTACTGTGGAACTATTGTTCTACAGTCCAAGGTTCAATAAGGGGAGCCGTTGGAGATGCTCTTAGGTTAAGAGGTCGTACTTGTGCTTGATTACTTTTTCTGGGAAAAACTTGGCCACGCAAATCACATTGGATTTTTTTTCTCCAAATATGTGCGCATCTCCCAATATCGCATCTGAACCGACATTCCGAAACACATTCACTGATGATGATTCTTAGAACATGTCAGTGGCCGCATCGGAGGATAGAGCCGGTCGATCCCCGCATCGGACACATGATACACATGCATCCGGATCGACCACGTCCTCGGAGATAATAAAGCAGACGGCACCACGGCTGGTTCATGCGCGTAGGTAGCAGATGTGCCCATCATCTTATCTCGCTATCCTGTCCGCTGTGCAGCGAGTATCGAGCAGTCGGCGGCGCCGGGCTGGCTGGCTGGTTCCCTCGTGTTTAATGAGGCGGATTGGGAATACTACTGGAATTTAACTCGGATTGGAACTGTAGAGGGCGGTGAGTGAAAGTTACTCCGGTATAGTGCTGCAGCAAGAACTGAACTTTCTGCACGTGCCTTGATGCTTATACGCTCACACAGATTTGGTTAGCCTGTTCTTCTTTTTCTTTTTCTTTTTTTGCGAGGAAGCCTGTTCTTCTGTTCATCGTAGAGAATCATCAGACCTCAGCTTGCTTCGTTTCTGAAGCATGGCGCGGCTGTAGTGCTGTTGGTGCTAGACTCCAGCCCATTTTTTGGTAGGTCCGATCCAGCACTGTGCTGCTCGCCTACTCTGCAGCCTGGGGGCGTGCGGTCCACTGTATAGCCCCGCGGGCCGGCGGCGCCTCCCGTTCACACGCACGAACACGCATGAAAGATGTCGATCTCCTGCCACGCACGTCCAATCGACACAACGCCGGGTCGGGCCCCGGGGGCGCAGCAACTGCAGAAGCGGGCGCAGGACAAGGAGGCATACAGCATACTCTCGCGGCGATTTGGCCCTTTTGTCAAACAAAAACAAGATCTGACCCGTTTGAAAATATTTCGGGATTTGACCCTTTTATCTACCGCCAGAGGGCCTGGCGGTAGGATAATATAGCCTACCGCCAAGACCAGTGGCGGTAGCGATCTTGTCCACGTCAGCAATGATAACGGCCGTCGTGCCTCCTCCGTCACACCCTACCGCCGCTCCACCCGGCGATAGGTTGTCTGAACTCTCACGGAGACACTGGCGGTAGGGTGTGGGCATATAAAAACCATGTCCGGCCGCCCCTTCTTCTCCCCACCCACCGCCCCACCACGAAGAACAGAGCAGTTGCTCCAAGTCGCCCTCTCTCATCCCCTCCACTCCCCCCCTCCGATCTTCTTCGTTTCTTGACACATTTTGCGGATCGAGATGGCACCGAAGAAAGAAAAGTAAGCTCTTTCAATCCCTCTAATAAGTTTTAATCGAACACCTTTCGATTCGTCGCATTATTTCATTCAAATCACTTCTATTTGAATTTTTTTTTACCCTAGGATTGATTTAGGTTGATTCTAGATGTTATATTATGTTAGATTTGAACTATATTGAAGAGTTGGTATGGTTGTGTTAAGATGAACCCTAGTTCATTGTCGGAGTAATGGGCCACGGGTAGGCAGACCCGAGCCCCTGAACCTTTCAAAACATCGGGGCAGACTGCGCCCCCTCAAGACCACAAGACAAAGAGCCGCCTTCAGAGAGTCGTCAACAGAGTCGCCGATTGCCCCTCTAGGCCGAGTCCCGGAGACGGCCTCAGGACGAGCCGACTCCAAGCCAGCGACCTCCAGCGAGGCCGGCTGTGGAGTCGGCCCGCGACCCCAACCACCTCCTGCCTGAGCGACTACGAGCGGGATGGGATAAAGCCGCCTCGCGGCCCATCCCTGCCCCGCCCATAAAGGGCAAGTATGGCCACAGAGCGCCGTACCGACGGAGATCTCCGTCCGGTGCGGCATTGTTGCCACGCCGGCCCTGACATAAGCCTCGTGGGCAGATTCTTGTACCCACGATGGCCTGTCTGTACGACCCGAAGACGGTGGGACCCGCCTGTCGGCGGGAGAACCGAAGATGGCGAGAGCACCCCAAAGACGGACCCGATGGAGTCGGCCTCCGGGAGTCGGCCGGCCCCTCCCACGGGCTCCACGCGCCATTAACCAGACAAGACGGGAATGGCGGGAAGGATCGCGCCGTGGCGGCGCATCTGCTGCCATGACCCCATGACCAAGCTCGCGTCATTAGAAGCACGGCTATAGTAATCTGCAGCTGGCAAGACCCGCCCGCGGCGGACAAGGGCTATCGGCCCCATGCTGGGCCGTTGACGGGGCCCACTAGTCGGCGGATAAGACGGCGACTTAGAGACTGACGGCTTGGACCCGCACCCAGCCGGATTACCGTTGTACCCCCGGGGGGTATGCCTATATAAACCCCCCGGGGCACCCATGCAAAGGGTTGGAATCTAGTAGTTTTAGACACACGATAGAGGAGAGAAGAGCTAGCCGTGCCTTCTCCTTCCTCACCCCGAACAGCTCAAGGAGCATCTTGTACTCACTTTGCCATAGTGATCATGCGGAGACCCCGCAGAGCAGCAGAGGGGTGTTATCTCCTGAGAGCCCTCGAAGTCGGGTAAGATTCGCCGGCGTGCATGTCTTCGCCTCATCCTGCTTCTGTGCACCGCGACGCTTCTACTCGCCTCCATGATAAGCCATCCTTGGCATATGTCGCACCCAACCCCGACATTTGGCGCCCACCGTGGGGCCTGGTGCACCGTCGTCCGGAGACTCTGCCCGACGGAACCCTCTTCCTCCTGGCGAAGCGCAGCCAGCCCGGCAATGCCAGACGGAGTTCGCGCTGACGCTGATGGCGCCGAGAGTGCGCTTCTTGGCGACTGCCTCGCCAACTTGTCGGCGAGGTTCGCCTCTCCGATGAGCTCGCATCCGACGCAGTAACGGACGGCCCGAAGCCTCCTCGCGGGCCTCCTCGAGCAGCTCCACGTCGCGGGCGAGCTGCCGCCGACCTAGAGTCCGTGAGGCTCTACCGACCGATGCTGGTCGACCGACACGCGCCGCCGACGCTGCTCCCCACCAACGGTGGTCACGACGAGCCTCTCCCTCGCGGAGAGCGGCGGAGCACCGCCATGGAAAGTACTCGTCATCGGTGACGGCGAGCCTTCCGACGAGGGAGCTCGTGGACCTCTCGACGCGGTTCGCAAGACCGACCTCCTCCATTCCGGAGGACGCCGACGCCGAACGCTGGAAGACGCCGCCCAGCCTCGTGGGCGCATGGTTGGCAAGCATGAGACGCTTGTCGAAGCCTATCGCCGAGATGGATCACGCCAGGCAGCTCGCTGGTTCGACCGGGCCTAGCCGCCTAGGCGCGTCCAGCAGCGCTGGCGTGGCTATCGCCATCTGTTTGGGGCGGCCGCCTGCACGCCATGCCCGCGAGAATATTCGCGCTGCCCAGCGGCAGCGACGAGCTGATAACTTCGAGGGCGAGAGCGCCGCGATGACGGAGCGAAGTCCAAGAGCTCTCGACGCGCCGCCGCAGAGCGAAGCCGGCTGCCGCGATGGAGGCGCCAGCGGCGACAACACGGCGACTTGCCCCTCGCCGAGATCAAGGCGCGACGTCTCGACGCCGATCGCGGCGTCCGCGAAGAAAGAATAAGGATCCGTTGTCACCATAGCCGGACTCACATCTCCATCGAGCGCGACGAAGATGGCCGCCTAAGAGCAAGTGGAGCGGCGGACGACTATCGCCTCCTCCTCCCCGCAGAGAAAGGTGAGTCTCCCCGCCACCCGCCGAAAGATCCGACTTCGGCGACCGCCTTTGGCCGCCGAGGGAGTCGGAGAAATGACGCCGCCACCGGATCGAGCGACTCCATCGATCCTCGGCACTAGAAGAAGAAGACGAGTTGGGCCCGCCTGCTTCGGACCTCGCATCCGAGACGAGCCCTTCCCCGAGGATTCACACTCCGAGACACACCCAAATACACCGCCCGGAAGCCGGAGGACCGGCCGGTGGACTACTCCACGGCCGCCAAGATAGCTTAACGGCAACAAGTGCGTTGTCAGAAAGTATGTTCCTCATGCTCCAGACACGGCCCGACATGGTTGAACAGCTTGAAGCCCCGCAGCATCAACAGCTGGGTCGATTTCACCGAGGCCTTCGTCCGCAACTTCACGAGCACATAAGCGACCTCCCAAGCCTCGCTACCGTCCTGTGTGCGCAAGGCCCCAACGAGTCTACTCGCGACTACCTCACGCTACTGGCCGAGCTCCGAACTCCTGAAGGAGTGCACGAGGTGCAGTAATCGAGTACTTCACCGCCGGGTGCGAGAAGGCACCTCCTCAAGCACAAGCTCTTTGCAACGAGCCGGAGACCCTCGACGAGCTGCTGGTCATAGCAGACAAGTATGCCACAGCCGACTCCTCCATGAAGTCAGAGATCAAAGTCAGTGCGACTGGCAAAGTAGCTCCTCATGCTCCCAGAACTCCGGCTGGCGACGCCAGTCGGCGACAGCAGCAGAATGATCATAAGCGCAAGGCCCCGCAGCCGGCTTCCAACAGCCGGCAGGTGGCGACAGTCGAAGACCAGCGGCCAGAGGGGCAGCCTCCTGCAAGCGGCAGAAAGGCGGCAAGTCCAACTTGTTGCCGGCCTTCTCTTACGAAAGCAGACTTTGGGACGGACCCGCAAGTTCCACAGCGCGCCGGCCGCCAAATCACACCACCCGAAGTGCCACTCGCTCACCAGATCGCCAAGGAGACGGCCTTGCCCTCCTCCGCTCTGGGCCGCCGCCCACCATCGCCCAAAGAGCTACCGAGCGATCGGGCGCGGTACAAGACGATTACCTGTAAGAGCACGGCGCCTATGTCGTGTTTACCAACGTGGTCGATGATCGCCAGAAAGCGGCGGCAGAAGAAGAAGTGAATGCAGAGCATCAGATACCCTGAATTCATGCATCGTCCGAGAAACCCATTAGTCGGAGCTGCGTCGATCACCCGAGGTGATGTTAATCCGGCTCCTACGCCTAGTCTTGGGAGCCACCCTTGCCACGGATAGGCGGCGTCGCTTTCATGAAAGTGCCGATAGACGGAGGTAGCAGCATCAACATCATGTACAAGGATACGATGGAGAAGCTAGAATCAAGCAAAGACAGCTCAAAGATAGTCGGACTGTGTTCCACGGAATTGTACCCGCCTTTCCTGCTCACCGATTGGCAAGATTTTGATATACGCCCTCTTTGGGGACAAGGATCACTTCGCCGAGAGTCATCCGTTCAAGTGGTGGACCTCGAAGCCCCTACCATGCCCTCGCTATCGAACCTGCCTTGGCCAAATTCATGGGCTGCAAGCCCATGCTCTCAGATATTGCCGCCACCAAATAGGTAGTCAAGACTGATCATTGTAGTTGAACGCAAGGAGGAAGGCAAAGCGCCACTCGTCCAGAGACCAAGCAGACATTCGAGCGAGGTAATCGCCGACCTCCAAGCGTAACTACCCCACTACCGTAAGATGTGTTACGGCGTGCACTATGCCGCCAAGAAGTTGAAGCCTTACTTTCAAGAGCATCCAATCACCGTGGTTTGCATGGCCCCACTAGCAGAGATCATCGAAGTCGAGATGCTTCAGCCGAGTGGCCAAATGGGCCATAGAGTTGGCCCCTACACCATCTTTTACCAGCCCCGCACCGCCATCAAGTCACAAGCACCGCCGACTTCCTCGCCGATTGGGCCGAGACCGATTACCGCCGCCAAATACCGACTCCACCCATTGGCGGATGCACTTTGATGGCTCTAAGATGCGACCGCTTGGGAGCCGTGGTCCTCACTTACCCTAAGGGCGATAAGCTCAAGTATGCGCCGCAGATCCATTTTGCCGCCTCCAACAACGTCGCCACGAGGCGCCATCCACGGGCTCGCTCGCCAAAGAGCTTGGCATTTGCGGATCCCGCTATGGCGATCGACTTGGTGGTCCAACAGTCATCCGCGATCGGGACGCCAAAGATGCAAATATGGCGAGCTACCGCTTCACATAAACAGCTGAGTGGATATTTTGAGGGATGCGAATTCCTCCACGTACAAGAAATGACAACGACCAAGCAGATGCCCCGGCAAGAATCGCTTCCACCACCAGTAATACCATCCGCCGCCCTTCGCCGCCTTTCTCGCCATCTGTCAAACCGTCACCAGAGTCGACTCCATTTTGTGCCTCCCCTCAAGAAGTCGGATCCGACTCAGAGCCTCACAGACGGCACAAGAATCCTTGCAGACGCTTCTCAAGAACGCGCTAATAAGTTGCCCTGGGACTTCGTAACCTGCCCGGGATCAGGCGATCATGTAAGACTCCAAGATTGCCCGGATCTGCGCCACCGGCCCGGGACTTCTTCAACCCAAAGAAGCTGCTGCAGACTCCAACCCGCCGCCCCAGCCCAGCCTCCTCGCCCAAGTAGCAAGATCGGCAATCAAGAAATAGCAAAGACCTCATGGGCCCAGCCCATCCTCAAGTTCTTAGTAAGCTTGAGAGCTACCAACTGATGAAACCTTGGCTCGGCAAGTGCAACGCCGAGCGGCAGCCTACACTATAGTCAATAGAGAGCTAGTCAGCCACAGCACACCGTGTCTACCAAACAAGGTCGAATCGAGCAAGGCCAAGCAATCCTTGAAGACATCCATCGTATGAAAAGCGGCCATCATGCAGCTCAAGAGCACTCGCCGCCAAAGCCTTCCGACACGGTTTCTTCCGCCAACTGCCCTAGAAGAGGCCAAGGAATTAGTTCAAAATGCAAGGTGCCTGTGTTCCGCTTCCAAGCCGCTTCAGCCGGCTTCAGCCAAGACTATCCCCATCACCGCCCTTTGCTGTTCTGGGGCCTCGACATGGTGGGACCATTCAAGACGGCACGAGGTGGTCTAACTCACTTACTTGTCGCGTGGACAAGTTCACCAAGTGGATAGAAGCAAAACCCATCAAGAAGTTGAATGGTCCTACGGCAGTGACTTTCATCGCCGACATCACGACTCGGCACGGCGCATCACACAAAGATCATCACCGACAACGCACAAATTTCGCCAAAGGCGCCTCGCCGCTTTCGGTGACGCAGGCATCCGACCGACTTAGCGCCCGCTGCCCATCCGCAACCAAACGGCCGTGGAGCGAGCGAACGCCTCATCCTCGTCTCGCATCAGCCTCGACCGTCGAACCATCGGAGCGCTCGCCGTCTGCTGGCTTGAGGAGTTGCTACCGTCCTCCGAGTCTGCGCGACGACTCCAAACAAGTCAACTGCTTCACACCCTTCTTCCTCGCCCACGGTGCCAAGCCGCCATCCCAACGGATATAGAGTTCGACTTCGCCAATCACCATGTACACCAAAGAGGAAGGAAGAAGCACGCCAAGACGCGCCGATCCGACCTGGAAGAGGGCCGGCTGTTGGCACCGCCGGCACAACATCTACCAGCAGCAGAGCTCGCACCGCATTACAACAAGAAGGTCAAGCCAAGATCATTCCTAGAGGGCTACCTTGTGCTCCGGCTGATCCAAATAACAGCCGCCAAAGCACAAGCCGTCGGCGCTTTGGGAAGGCCCATTCATCATCAAGAAAGTGTCGGGCAACGACTTACTACTACGATCGACGCCGAAGCCCCGAAAGACGCATAAGAGGACGACTCCGCAAGGAGACGGAGCGCCCATGGAATGCTAATCTCCTCCAAGATTTTACAGCTTGATGCAGATGTACCACGCTACCCTTTTGTGTTTGAAATAATAAGATTCGGGCTTCGAGACGAGCTCGGGACTGCCTCTATTGTTATCTCAGATGATAAGAATTATGCCTTTGAGTATGTTACCTTGATTATGCTGTTTGGCACGGGCTCGACTAGTCGGCCCGGGACTCGCCGCTTTGAGCTATGAAGTGCTTCCCAAGTCGACAAGTAGCGGCGGTGCCTAAGCCTTCTCCTCGTCAGGCCGCAGCTCACAGAGCGATCGCTTGGTGGGCAGGAGTAAGGTAGAGCGGCGCCACACGAAAAAATGGCTAAGGACCCAAAGCATAAACATAGTTTAAATCGCTTCCAATTTCGCTGTGAAACCGACTCTAAGAAGTCGGCTTGCCGTTTTCACCCAATTTGCTTAAACGACTCTAAAAATGGCTAAGTACTTGCCTTCTCAGTAGCCAAGACTTGACCTAGACGGCAATCATAGAGCGGTCTGTCTGACGGCAAGGCGGCATCTAAGGAAGGCGGCAAAGGAAAAGCCACAAGAGCAATAAGCAAGGAAACATAAAATTAGAATCATATTTACACAAACTTAGGCCCTTGGCCGATCTTCAACAGAGGTTCGTAATACACCCGCTGGGTGGAATTGTGCAAATTAACAAAGTTCTTTCAAAAGACTAGCAAACAGATAAAATAAAGGCAAGGCAGCGCCTAAGAAGCAGCGGATGGGGTTGAAGGCCGGAGGCGGCGGCGGCGCCAGCGCCGGGCGGCTGGCTGAACGGTCTCGCTTGATCGCCTCGGCAGCAATGGCCTGAGATGGGCGCTGCTGTCGGAGGCGCGTCGAAGCCGAGGCTGGTCGCCCGCCCGCCTTTCGGGCGCCCATGCCGCCTTCGCCCTCCGCCTCGCCCTCATCTCGGCGCCGAGTCGATCACTTCGCGAAGTCTCGCCAGAGTCCGGTTCATCTCAACTACTCCGCGGTGTTTCCCCACCGCCTTTCAGCCCGCCAGGACGAAGACACTGGTGTCCGTAGTCGGCGATCGCCGCCGCGACGCCGATGAGGGCATCCTCCGCGCCAGCAGCTCCGCCTCGCTTCGACCGAACGCGCCAGCCGGTCCAGGTCGAGCTCGATACCACGCTGACGAACTCCAAGGCTCGGTGAGCTCCACCAGCCGTGGAGCCTTCCAAGCCTCAAGACGCCGCCGCGACCTTCCACCAACCGGGCGGTCCGCTGAGTGCGCAGAACCGCATGTCCGCCATTGGCAGCAATCGCCGGGCACCGACATCAAGACGGCGCAATATCCGACAAAGCTGCCGCGGACGAGCCTCAATGCTCGTGGAGCTGCTCGTCAAGGGTCCGGGCGCATTGCGATTCAGAGCTACCCGCCCGCCAAGGCTGGCCTCGATGGTCTGATTGGTCATCAAGGTGACCAGGGAAGAAGTCTGCCAAGAAGAAGAAAAGCAAGTCGAAAAACAGGAGCCGGCTTAACCCATAGTCGGCAACCCAAAAGAGAAAGTAAAAGCAAACTTACCATCGACGATATCTTCGATTTCATGGAAGCCGAGGTTAGCCGCGCTTCCTCGCCGGGTCCAAAGTGAGCGCCGCTCTCACCCGCCAGAGAGCGGCCTCTTTCTTCTCCGCCACCAAGGCCGCTTTGAGCAGCTCCTCTGCTTCCGCCAGCTGCGTAGTTAAAGAGGTCGCGCTCATGGGCGAAGCTTGCCGACTCCTCCTCTTGGCGCCAGCAGCGGTCTCGGCCGCATTCAGCTGCCTTCGCAGAGCGGCGTTGACTCAAGAATAAAGAAGAAGGACGCGAAGTCGCCGCTAAGAGTTGTCGCCAGAAGATCCGCCCGATCGCGCAGCAGCCGGTCCAATCTCGGGATTATAGCCCGCTGGAAAGCGCCAAATACCAAGAAGAACAAACTCACTCGCTCGCCAGTCAAGAACCCGCTTGTTCGCTTCTTCAACGCTATGTTGAAGGCGAGCGCTGGAGGTTGTGATACTCCCGTAACAAGAATTCCGCATATAGGTAAAAACTTGAAGTAGCAATAAGTTCCGGCCGCCGCCAAGAGCCGCCCAAACTCGGGATTACTCAGCAGGGAGGCCGCGCTTCTACGCAGAAGAGCAAGAGAAAATTCGAATGAAACATACCCGACGCCGGATCGCGATGCCAGCGCTTTGAAAGGTTCTCGAGGGCGCCGCCAGCCCGCAGCCTTCGCTTGACGCCCAGAGCGCCTGCGGTTCAGCGGGCCTGCAGCCGCTTCCTCGCACTCCACCTAACGGGCGCGCGCTTGTCGCCGCCGCTGTGGATGGCCGAGCTGGCGCGCCGGGTTCTGCGGCGCGGGCGCCAGGTCGCTTTCAAGACGGCGCCAAGATCGCGGCGATTTGAAGAAGTAGCCGCGCCACGGCTCGCTGCTTGTCGGGCGGCAGACAGTGTCCGCTGACTGTTTGCTCTCGCGATCTTGGATCGCGGGCGGAGGCGGGCGGAGGTGGCGCGTTGCCGCCTCGCGAAGAGACTCGCCGCTTTCCCTCCTCGCGACGGGACCTCACCACCGACTCTCCGACCGCCTGTGAACTCCGGGCGGTGGTGGCGCTGAGCTCACGGAGGACAAGCAGCGATCGAAGGCGCGCGCCTCCTGGCTTGTTTTTGTCGCAGAGCAAGCCGACCGCCTTCTCGGCCTCCGCCTTTCTCCCGACGGGTGGCCTCCTCCTCGTCAAGGCTTCTCCTCAAGATTTCACTGTTCTCCCGAGGGCGGCCAGCAGGTCAACTGCACGACTATTGGCGGACGCTCCGCCACCCCATGACGGAGGCGGCGCGACTCTCCAAGGTGAGGGAGCCCTAATGAGAAAAAAGGACATGAGAAGACTCGGCAAGACGGACCGTAAGAAAACAAGACAGAATAAAAAAATACTTACGCTGGAGACCAGCGGTGACTTCTTCATCTCCTGCGGAAGCGGTTAGCCTCACGACCGCTTTTCACTGAAGTCGCATGTCCGCCTCCCTGAATTTCTTGGCCTGGCCGCTATTGACTCTGCCCACCCGGCGCTTTTTGCTACCGACCCCAAGGCGGCGGAGGAGCTCGCTACCGGATGGCCGGCTTTTTGTCGGGCGACTTCCTTCTCGACGCCATCATCGGGCTAGTCGGCAAAGGTGGCCGAGGGCCCGAAGTCGCCGCCCCCCCCTCCTCGGCTATTTCCATCGCCACACACCTGTCGGGTCGCCGGCGCCGCCTCCGGCCGCCGGGACGACCACGAGCCTGCTCACAAGGCCGGGCCGAAGCGGCATGAGAGGATTCTGAGTCGGAAAACCAAGGAAAATTAGAGCCGGATCCTACCAAGAAGGAAACGAAGAAGCAAGAGACGATTTACCAACGGCGGGGGATTGGCACGCCAGTATGGCTCTCGTCAACTGCCATTCCTCCGTGAGGCCGCAGTTCGCCAAGAAGTTCACCGTGTCCACCACCTCCGCGGGGCATGTCCTGGAGCACAGCCGGCCGGGGTCGGCGGCCGCCATCCGATAGATCGATGAGGTCGGCCTTGAAGAGGGAGAACTCGCCGCCACGGCGGCCAAGAAGTCTTCCCTAGTCAGCCCTCCGATCAGATTATCACGCTGGAGTCGCGCGACGGCGGCGCTGTTCAATGGAGTCGCCGTCCCGAGCCCTATAGGACCAGCTGGTGGGTCGGCTCACACCGCCGCCCACGAGGGCAGCAGTTGACCAGCCGCGCCGGGGCGACGCTCTGACGAAGTATGAACGCTGCCACATCTTCACCGACTTGATGAGGGAGATGGCAGAAAAGGGTTCTCGGCACCGCCTCTTGATGAATGAACGTGTCAACACAGAGCCGGCACGCGAGCGACGTGGTCCCGAAGCCGCTAAAGAATTCCCCACAGCTCGATGGTGGGGAGAACTCGAGAAAACCTTCGTGATAAGGATGCGGCGGCCAGCAGCACCACCGTTGGGGGTGAGGTGGTGCGCTAGAGCCCAAGAACTCCAAGAACGCGCTGAAGAAGCCGCCGCGGGCAGCCCTAGCCCGCTGCATGAGGTGCGAAGCGAAATCACCCGCCGCCTCCTCCGGGCGCCGGGCGTGATTTCGCCTGCCCGGGCGCGCCGTCCGCACTAGGTGGCTGCCGGGATGCGACGCTGCTTGACGGCGAATTCGGCGATGTCGCCATCGATGATGGAGCTGCCCCACACGCCGGAGCGAAGGTGGGAGGCGCGGCGGCGGATGAGGAGCTCATCTCCGTGGCGCGGTGAGGCTCGGCGCGGTGGAGCGAGGAAGAAAACGAGGCTCGGCGCGGTGGAGCGAGGAAGAAGACGAGGCAGGAGCGGGATGAGAGAGTGCGCGGCGCCACCGCCTCCTCCCCGCCTACTTATAGGCGCTTAGGCTGCAAGCCGAGGGGCGGGCGGGATTAATCGCCCCACGCCCCATGCCCCCATGATTTAACCCACGATGTTACTGCAGTGCAGAATGATGGGAGCCCAACCGCCGCATGACCGCAGCGAATCTGGCCGCCACCGGGCATGGTAGTGGCGGGCCTCGCCCGACGGGCCTGTTTTGTCACGCTGCATGGCTGGCAGACTGCCCCGCCGCTGGCGTTAGGTATGGTTCAAGCAGCGGGCGGCTGCCGGAAGCTTATCAGCACGCCGCCCGGATCACGCCACACCTCCAAACCTTGAAGAGCAAGACGGCCTCGCAAGGCCGACTCCACTTAGTCGGCTCAAGATGGAGACGGCGGGCCGAGTCCAGATTCTTGTACCAAAGGGATGAAGTCGTCGAGGTTCCTCGACAGCTGCCCTCGCGCCACCAGCCTTTGGGGACTACTGTTGAGTAATGGGCCACGGTAGGCGCACCGAGCCCCTCAACCTTTCAAAACATCGGGCATCGCGCCTCAAGACCACAAGACAAAGAGCCTTTCAGAGAGTCAGAACAGAGTCGCCGATCGCCTCTAGGCCGGGTCCCGAGACGGCCTCGTGACGAGCCGACCTGCCGGGCCACTTCCAAATGAGGCCGGCCATGTGGAGTCGGCCCACGACCCCAACCACCTCCCGCCTCGAGCGACTATGAGCGGATGGGATAAAGCCGCCACCATCTATCCGCCCGCCCATAAAGGGCGTGTATGGCTACAGAGCCGCATCGACGGAGATTCCGTCCGGGCGCGCATCAAGGTATACACGCTGCCTCGACATAAGCCCTGCGGGCGATTCTGCATCTACGATGGCTCGTCAGATTTAACCGAAGACGGCGGGATTCACTGCCGGCGGGAGAACCAAGACGGGCGAGAGCACCCTAAAGACGGACCTCGATGGAGTCGGCTCCGGAGTCGGCCGCCCTCCGCTGGCTCCACGCGCCATTAACTGTGACAAGACGGGAATGGCAACATGACGCCTCGCCGACGGCGGCATGTGGCTGCTATGACCCCATGACCAAGCTCACATTATTAGAAGCACGGCCACAAGAATCAGTAGCTGCAAGACTCTACCAAGGCCGACAAGGGCTGTCGGCCCCATGTGGTCAAGTTAACGGGCCCACTAGTCGGCGGGCCCCTGTAAGTCATGGAGAAGACGACGACTTAGAGATCGACGGCTTGGACCCGCACTCAATGGATTATTGCCAGGCCTCGGGGTAGGCCTATAAACCCCCGGGCACCCATGCAAAGGGTTGGAATCTAGTAGTTTTAGACACACGATAGAAGGAAAGAAGAGCTAGTCGTGTCTCTTCTCCTTCCTCACCTCAACAGCTCAAGGAGCATCTTGTACTCACTTTGCCATAGTGATCATGCGGAGACCCCTGCAGAGCAGCAGAGGGGTGTTATCTCCCTGAGAGCCCCAAGCCGGGTAAGATTCGGCCGCAGCATGTTCGCCCATCCTGCTTCTGTGCACCGCGACGCTCTACTCGCCTCCATGATAAGCCATCCTTGGCATATGTCGCACCCAACCCCCGACATTTGGCGCCCACCATGGGGCTCGGTGCACCGTCGTCCGAGACTCCGCTCGACGGAACCTCTTCCTCCTCGGGCGAAGCGCGAGCTATCCCAAGACGCCAGACGGAGTTCACGCCGACGCCACTGCATGGCGCCGAGGTCATCTCATACGCGAAGCTGCTCGCCAACTTGTCGGCGAGGTTCGCCCGACGAGCCTCGTGATCGACGCAGCATCGACGGCCCCGAAGCCCACTCGGGCTTTTCGAAAGAAGTTTCCACGCCGCCGCAAGCCCGCCGCCGACTGGAGTCCGTAGGCTCCACCGACACGATGCCGGTCGACTCGACACCGCCGCCGACGCGCTCCCCACCAACGGTGGTTCACGATGAGCCTCTCTCCTGAGAGCGACGGAGCACCGTCACTGAAGTACTTCGCCATCGGTCACGCGAGCCTTCCGGCGAGGGAGCTCATGACCTCTCGACGCTGTTCGCAAGACCGACCGCCCATTCCGAGGACGCCGGGCGCCGAACGCTGGAAGCACGCCGCCCAGCCTCGTGGGCGATAGAAGCCGGCAGCATGAGACGCTTTGGCAAGCCTATCGCGGAGATGGATCGCGGCAGGCGGCTCGCCGCTCCGATTTCGCCTAGCCGCCAGGCGCGTCCAGCAGCAAGCGCGGCTATCGCCATTGGTTGGGGAAGGCCGCCTGTACGCCACGCCAAGGAGAATATTCGCGCTGCTCAGCGGCGGCGACGAAGCTGATAACTTCGAGGGCGAGGAGCGCCGCTGATGACGAGCGAGTCCAGCAGCTCGACGCGCCGCCAGCAGACGGAAGCCGCTGCCGCAGACGGAGGCGCCAGGGCGACAACACGGCGATTTGCCCTCGCCGAGATCAAGGCGCTGATGTTTCGACGCCGACCGGGCGCCCGTGGGAAGAAAGAACAAGGATCCGCCGTCAGCCATAGCCGGACTCACATCTCCATCGAAAAGCGACAAAGACGGCCGCCTAAGAGCAAAGGAGCGGGGGACGACTATCGCCTCCTCCTCCCGCAGAGAAAGGCGAGTCTCCCCGCCACCTGCCGAGCATCCGACTTTCGCCGACCGCCTTTGGCCGAGAGGAGTCGGAGAAAATGACGCTCGCCACCGGATCGAGCGACTCCACCGATCCTCGCACTAGAAGAAGAAGACGAGAAGGCCCGCTTCGCTTGGGACTCGTGATCCGACACGCAGCCCTTCCCCGAGGATTCACACTTCGAGACACACCTAAATACACCGCCCCGAAGCCGAGGATCGGCCGGTGGATTACTCCACGGCCACAAGATAGCTTAACGGCAACAAGCGCGTTGTCGAAAGTATGTTCCCCATACTCCATCGGGTCCGCTTTGGGGTGCTCGCCGTGTTCGTTCTCCCGCCGACAGCGGGTACCGCCGTTCTCGTCGTGCAGACATGTGCCATCGTGGGTACAGGAATCTGCCCACGGGCTGATGTCAGGCCGGGCGGGCAACAAGGTTGCCGCCGGACGGAGATCTCCGCTTGCAGACGGCGCTCAGGGCTATACTGCCTTTTTATGGGCGGGCAGGGATGGGCCGCGAGGCGGCTTTATCCCATCCCGCCAGAGTCGCCAGTGAGGTGGTTGGGGTCGCTGGCCGACTCTCGTGAGCCGGCCTCGCCTGGAGGTCGCTGGCTTGAGTCGGCCTGCCCCGAGGCCGCCTCCGGGACTCGCCTAGAGGGGCAGTCGGCGACTGCTGTCGACTCCTCTCAAGGCGGCTCTTTGTCTTGGGGTCTTGAGGGCGCAATGCCTGATGTTTTGAAGGTTCAGGGGCTCGGGTCTGCCTACCCGTGGCCCATTACTCCGACATTCATAATTGATTTGAATGGTTTTTTTATATGATGGATGATGCATGTTCCTATGCTATTGTGCAAGTATTGGGTGTAGTGTATGATGAATATTTGATATATTTGTTATATGTAGTATATGAATCCTCAAGATGAACCCTAGTTCATTTTTTTTAACAAAAAATGAGATTATGCATGTTGGATGTTGTTGGAGAAATATGTGTTATGATGCATTGAAACCATGGTGATTGCATCTTCATAAAAGAATTTTATTTAGTTCTTTGATATATGTATTGTATTTAGTTCATGTTCATAATAATCTTGATATATGATTATTCAAAGATTGAACTCATAGGTTCTCATGTAATTAATTTTTGTTATGCATCGATGTGTTTCATAGTTAATGTTGAACCCTAGTTAATGTTGAAAAATCTTTTGATGTGCTTATGCAATTTTTTAGGAGGCCACCTCTCTTGGATTTACATCGCCACAAAGTACACAATGCTTGACCCTAGGTTCGATAAGCGCCACTGCGTCTGCTTTCATTGAGAATGGAGTGGTAATTAGCATTTTAAATCAAATCTTTCAATTGATGAAAACATGTTGCTAACTATTATGTCCATGCTAAGTATGCTTTTGTTATTGATTTTCACAGATGTTGCCGCCATCGCGGATGAGGGCTCACAAGACGACGGTTAAGATGGAGTACGACGATCGGCACGCATCGCTCTTTCAGAGAGCCCGACTATTGGGTTTCGGCCCGCAGCTTCAAGCGAGGCCGACGCCATTCACTCAGCTCACGGCTTTGATCGACCGGTGGCGGCCAGAGACGCACAGCTTCCATCTTCCATGCGGGGAGATGACCGTGACCCTCGAGGATTGGGCAATGATTACGGCAGTACCGCTCGAGGGTCGTCCTCTCACAAGAAGAGTGGAGAGGGCGAACTGGCACGAGAGGGTTGTCAGCCTCATCGGCGATCGCCCCCCGCTAAGAGCAACCGCACTTCCGGCATACCACAACCATGGCTCCTCGAGCACCGGAGAAAGTGCCCGGAAGATGCCGAGCCCCGGGTGGTGGAGCAGTACGCCAGGGCCTACCTGTGGTACATTCTCACAGAGCCCGGAAGTCACGTCTAGTATGTGTGGATGTGTATTGGGCCTCTCCATTTGGATGTGGGAGCGAATCCCGGTGGGCCGTCTGGAGAAGATGCGCCGTGCATGGACGGACTATGGCTAAGATGACAAAGATGATCGGTATTCGATCGTCGACACGCTTGGGACGTGGTGCGGTTCACACGGGCGAATCAAGGCCTTGTACAAGGTCTTCAAGAACGGGCTTGATGCTCTCACGCCTTTCCAGGTATAAGAACTACATTTTCACTTGAGCTTACCATTGTTTCGATAACACTTTCACTTGAGCCTAACATTGTTTGGTTATAGGTTACTTGGCGTCAGATAGTGATGATCGAGAGTGGGGTTCAAGCTGAACAGAATGTGCAAGCAGGACCGGCTTCTTCCGGTGCATCGTGCCCATGATTTGTGTCTATGCCGTGGAGTACCACTTGCTGCTGTATGCTGCCGCACAATTTGGTAAGGCACAACACACACCACCAGCCGGCATCGTCTGTGATACCGTGGCTACGACCTACACCTCGTGAGTACACATGCCGCCCTCATCGATTCTAAGTTCTTATTTTGATGCTTTGCATTCATAAAAGAAGGGTGTTTTACATTCTTTTCACGCATTGCAGGATGAGCAGGTAGAAGAATCAATCAATCACGGATTGGGAAGCCGAACATGCAAGATACGTGAAGGAATGGAACGAGTGGAAAGGATGCAAAGACACGGATAGGAGAGTGATTGACTCGGACGCGTACGAGGATCACATGTTTTGGTACGATGATGGCATCAGCATCGCTCAAGGCTCGAGGCCCCTGGATCTACAAGAGATGTCAAGATCTGCTCGATGATGCCTCGGAGAATGAAGCCTACAACGAGAGCATCAAACAGCTTGAAGGCGGGTTTAGGGAGTACGGAGCCCTCATGAACAGAGTGGTATGTTGTTTTTACCTCTTTCGAACCGACGGTTGGATGAAATTAGCTTTTCGTGCTATTGACTCATTTTATTACTTTGCGCCTTCGAGCTGAACAAAAGCATTTTTCATGCCTCCGGCGCGCTTTAGTGCTGTCCCCTCGACTCGAGCTAGTGAGAACAAGTTGAGGGAAACGTGAAGGTAATACGGAGTTCATTTTCGCTATCATTGACATTCGAGAAGTTAACATATTCTTCCATTATCATTGCGTAAATACGCCAACAAAGCACGCCGCCAGGGCCTGCTTGGGCGCCATAAACACTAAGGATGTTTTTCCTCCTGCACCGATGCATAGCCTCGCTTCATCGAGCCATGCAGCCTCGTCGTCTAGGACGGGTCAAGATGACGAGGAGGAGAACGACGACGATGATGATGATGCAGAGGAAGATGAAGAAGAGGGCGCGGAAGAAGAGGGCCCAGAATAAGAACATGGTGAGGAAGAGGAAGAGCACGATGAGGATGAGGAGGAGGAGGAGGAGGAGTACGATGATGACGATGGACCTCCACCAACTCAGGCAACCCAGCGTGAGAAGAGGAATGTGCCGAAGAAGGACTGGAAGAGTCCATCCCCATTTCAAAAAGCACGTCCTGCGGCCCGCAAGAAGATGGCGGCCGAGAAGCGATCCAAGGATAACGAGGATCGAAAGTCGAAGAGGGGAAGGAAGGACTGAAGTTGTTGCCGTGTCGTTGAACTAAAAACTTGCATATTTGCTTCGTGAACCATATGAATTTGCTCGTGAAACTGTTTCGTTAATTTGCTATGTATCGAACCTACCTTTATTTATAGATTTGTGGTGTATCGAACCTACCTTATTTATAGATTTGTGGTGTGTGCATCATATATTGTGTGCTTCATACATCATACATATGTTGTTTAAATGTTGTCTGCCAAAAAATGAAGACAAAAGAAGTTAGAAGGTGCAAACAATGCACACTGGGCCACCCTACCGCCACACACAAAGGCGGTAGGGTTGCACACAGCATCGCCATCAAGAGGGCGGATGCCTTCTTTCTTGTGACAAAAATCGATCGCAGTGGTAGGATTGCACACCCTACCGCCAGGGAGCTCGGCGGTAGGATCCTACCACCCAGGCCCGCGGAGGTAGGGGTGTAACCTGTCGCTATGCCGATCGATTTTTAATCACGTAGGGGCGGGGAGGCATCCTACCACTGGTCCGACATGTAGGTGTGCAACCCCACCACTGGCTGCTCGATTTTTGGTCATGTATATGGGGGAGGCATCCTATCGCTGGTCTCGATGATGGTAGGGTGTACGATTTACCATCGCCTCTTGGGCGGTAGGGTTTGGGCATTTATAAACCCACCCGCCCGCCTACCCCACCCCAACCCCTAATCCCCACCCACCCACCGCCTTTCTTCTTCCTCTCGCCCATTTTCTCATCTCCTCCACTTCCCCACTCCGATCTTCTTCATTGATTCACGGATTTTGCGGATCGATATGGCTACGGAAAGAGGAAGGTAAGCTCCTCCAATCCCCCAATTAGTTTGAGTCAATCAATCCGCTTTCTTATAGCCATATGAGGAACCCTCTCTAGTTGATATGATGAATCCTAAACCTAGATGATTGCAATGTGATGAACCTAGTTGATGAACCCTAGGTTTAGTCTTTCTTATAGCCATACGAGGAACCCTCTCTGATATGATGAACCCTAGAACCTAAATGAACCCTCGAACCTAGATGAACCCTAGGTTTAGTCTTTCTTATAGCCATATGTGATGATTTATTGTGTGAATATTGTAGATATTTGTTTTGCTATATATCTCCATTGATTTAGGTGGAATCTATCTATATCTGATGAATGCTTATATAATTAACTTTATCCAATCAATGCTTATAGAAGGAACATGGCGCCACCACCACCACTTGATGAGGATGAAGACCCACTTGAGGAAGCCATCTGTGCTCAAAGAGTGAGGCTGAGCGATCAGAGGTGTGCAACCTATGGGACAACTTTCGCCACGCACGGTCGACTTGATCGGGCGCCATTCGTGACCTGTTCGACAAGTACCATGATCGATCGACATGTCATGGTATGTTATTAGTGTAGAATCCAAGGAATTGTTAATAGTTTAGATAATTCATACTTATTAATTGATATGTTTTTCTTATTCGAAATTGCCAAAGAGCCTATCTCGAGAGTTGTGGCATCGAGGCTGATGAAAAGGCTTTGCTGAATACGCCACCGCAAGGGGCCCCGCCACTACTTGTGCGTGACGGTGTGGACACGGACGGTCGCATTACATTTAAGTTCGTTGATGGAAGAGCTTCCTCGCTGACAAGAATCTTCATGTTGACATGCCATCCTTATTACTATCAGGAACACCAACCGTCAAGGCTTGAAGATGATGATCGTCATCGATATCATCTAAACTATATATGCGTGTGGCTGCTCATGATCGTCATGTTTGATTGCTACCTATGGATGAAACCTTTTATGTGGTCAATGACCGTTGAACTTGTTAAACTTCTTATGTTGGTTTCGTGAAACTATTTGGATGTGATCAAACTATGTTATGTGCTCAAACTATGTTATTTGGTACTTGTTTCTTAGTCCGTAATGGCAAAACTTTTTGGATGTGATCAAACTATGTTATGTCTATGAAATTGTGCTTATTGTTTCTTATGACTATGGCAAAAAAATTGAAGACAAAATCAAAGCAGTTAAGTTCATGCGGACTATGATAACCTACCGCCAGGGCACTCGGCGATAGGTTTGTGTGGGCTACCGCCATGGACAATGGCGGTAGTTCCGTAAGCAGCCGTTAACGGCTTGACGGGTTGTTACCACACCTACCACGGAACTGCGGCGGGGTTAGGCAACACATCACCAAGGTCCGGGCGGTAGCAAAAGGATCAGATCTCAAAAACGTTTCAAACTGGGGTCAGATCTCGATTTTGTTTGACAAAAAGGTCAAAACACGAAATTTTGCCTACTCTCGCTCCTCTCCTCGGTCAGCGAACAAGCGCAGATCTCGCACAGGATGCCGGTGTTCCACGATGTAGTGTCAGGGCGCCGGGCCGACTTAGAGCAACTACAACGCGCCCACACCACACGCATATGTTTGGGTCGAAAAATATACAAACCGCGGCCTAACGCGTCCACGTAAATAAACGAGCGTCTATTTTGTCCTGACCCATTTCATGTCTAAATTTAAGCCGAATTTACATTGACACGGACACGAGCGACGACCGCCCTTGTCCTCCCCATGTTCCCGGGCCTGGTATCGTCGCCGTCGTAGCACACCCCCCATGCCCACACCACCCCTTTGCTTCCGCCGCTGCCGGCAACGCTCCAATCCCGCCTTCCTCGGCCAACGTTCGCCGCTACGGTCGCCTCCACGCCGACAAGCCTATTGCTTGGTCCAGGAGAGGCGTGGGGCTCTTCGCCGACCGACTTCTTCAACCACGCCCGCAAGGTGTTCAACGTTTCGCTCACAAGGTACAAATGGATAGTGGAGACGAATACTTTTTTGACAACTTCATTTGATATTCGGATGATTCGTCGTCGGATGATGAGGAGTTTGTGGTTGCTACTTTAGTCGTCAATGACCACATTGCTAGGCAGCTGCCAATGTTTAGGGGCTCAATCCTAGGCCATGCACCGGCGTTTAATCGCAACAAAGAAAGTGGTTGTTGCCTACTATGGGAAGACTACTTCTTCCCCACTCTTCAAACACAGGCTATTTCAACGCCACTTCCGGATGGCTTGACATGTGTTCAATCATGTTAGGGACGGGGGTTGTGGTGTATGATAATTACCAGAATATATGCATGTGCATTGCAACGGAAGAAAAAATAGTATGTATTTAAAGTTAATAATAATTATATGTGCAAGCAAAATCATGTGTGCACGAGAAAAGAGAACATTTCTTCTCTGTTTCACCAGGTGTGGCGTAATCAATCGTTATTTTTCCATTCATTGATTGAGGGCATTTAAAAGTTTTGTTACGTACGCCAGAGAAGGCCCATGAATTATTCAATCTACTTTTCATTTCAATCGAGGAGATTTTAAGGTATGAATCTTCTGAATATTGTATGAAACATGGGCCATTTTTTAAATCCTGAAAAGTTTTTTCAAAATTATGTACACTTTCAGAAAAACGCGAACAAAATTTGAAACAAGAACATCTTTAAAAATTTACAATCATTTTTCGAAAACACCAATATTTTTTAAAAAACATGAACATTATTTGAATTTGTGAACATTTTTAAGAACGGAATATATGTTGAAAATTTATAACATTTTTAAAAATGTGCATCTTTTAACATTATTTTTAGTTATGAAAATTTCAGTAAAACCAGAATGTTTTTCGGATATGGAGCATTTTTAAATTTTCATTTCATTCTAAAAATCTCGATTATTTTGAAAAACAATACAAAATTTGAAAAATTGGGAAACTTTTCAAGGTCCTAATATTTTTTAAATAGCAACAAAATTTTGAGTTGTGAAGATTTTCAATAATTTGTTTTTATTCTAAACGCTTTTTGAGAATTTGATAAGTAAATAAATTTAGAAAGTAAAAAAGAGATAGGGGAAGGAGAATAAAAATAGAAGTAAAACACATAAACAAAGAAAAATGGATCAGCCCATTATTGGTTGTCCTGTGCGAAGCTCTGACTATTGTTCACCCTCTGCGGAAAATAAAATTTTCCCAACTGCGTGAGCAGAAAAATAAGTGGGCTTTCTTCGCTGGGCAACAGTGCGTGGCCCATGTATGAAATTTTAGGAGCGCCTTTTTCTAGCAGACGAACGCATAAGAATTTAGTACCATCTCGGATAGATTTTTTTTCTTTTCAGCGGTGAACGAATGAAGAAATTGGCGAAACACACCTTGCTTCACCGGAGGTAATCTTACGATCTCTTCCTAAATAAATTATGTTTAAAATATAAATAGTTACATGCATATTGATTCAATATGTAAAATTTGGTATAAAAATGTAGGTTATAAGACCAGAAAATTCATATTTTATGTATGTTTTACATTATGTTTTTATATTAGTAATTTTACGTATCATAAATTAGTATTTACGATGGGTACATATTTTCTTATGTTCTTTTATGTATGAAATAAGATAAAATTTACGAAATGCGAAAATACGGTACATTGATGTTAAAATAGAGAGAGGGTGAAGAATAATTATTCCTCACTCAGGCTGACGAATAGCGCAATCCTATATATATCCTACCACCCGGTGTTAGTTACCCCACATATCTCATATACTACCATGTGGTACTATATAGACTATTTTATTATTTTAAATATATTCATATACTATGTCTAAGATATTTCAAAGCAAGTTACATGAAAAAATTGCATATGAGTCCATGTTTTTTGTTATATTTGTGAAATGCGTACATATTTGTACGTAAAAAAGAGCATACTCAAAATATTGTACATATTACCTAAAAATTAGTATATATATACTACCTAACCATTATTATATAGTATATACTACACGTACATAGTCTCGGTTTCGACAGATACAAGTGGTGGTAACTAACACTGCTTGTAGGAAACATTTGTCCTATATATTATGTTTTTGCCACCTGGGGACATTACCACCCCTCTGGCTTCCATCTGATCTAGCTTTGAGATCTGTGTAGCATCTTTTAGGTCTGCCATTGATTAGTCTTCCATTTGTCTAATTACACTTAGACGAGTTCATTAGCACTAAGTAGTAAAAAAATTAAATGTTGATATTGTGTATATGCATGGATCTATTTTTCTGGAATCTTTTTTTAGTTCATGGAGAACTTCTTTTAGGTAATAAAAGTCTTAATCACAAACCAACTTTTATGGAATCTTTTTGGTTAAGTATTCATCATCTGACATTTTGATACCCCTAGTCTCACACATACTCTCCTCAAACCGTATTAGTGTGATCATTATCATGCTTCTTTAATTGGATCCTGATGGAGGAATGCCGATAGCATACTGTTTGCACAAATCACGAGGCATGCATTGAACGGAGATAACATGGGGCGGCACTGCCACCCAGAGGGGTGTCATAGTCACCGGGTGTTAAAAAATCCACACTAATATGGTTCCAGGAGAGTATGTGTATGTGTGTGTGCGCGCGCGTGTGTATGTATATAGCACATATTCTTTTGAGAAGCAACGAGAGATAATTGACGCGTGCACCAAAAACGGTATGCACAGCAGTGGGACGACAGGGCGAGGAGTTGTGGTCTTCTCTCGGATCATGTTTGGTCTGCCAGATCTTAATAGTGGTGGGGTTAGTCGGCGTAGCGACGACCAACTAACTCGTGCCTTTTTTCCTTTAGGTTCACCCTCGTGTCGGGGTTGTGGTCCCCTCCTCATTTGGTGGTTGCGCGGTGACCTTCAGGGCACGGTTGCTTCGTCACTCTCTCCTACTATGATGTAACCGGATGGTTCGTCACTCTTTCCTACTGCGATGTAACCGAATGGATTACTAATTGTAGTGCATAAATCAAGTTTCATTGGCATAATCCACTCTCTTTTAGTGGTTTGTGCCCAAAAATTCTATCAATCATAGCGAAAAGGCATACTCTTTTATCGTCAAATAGCGCATGGGACACACAATAGTTCGCGTCTAAGCAGCCCACTGGCGGACACCAAAAGGACTTGTGTTTTTAAGGCACGAGTATAAATCCAAAAACACAACAAATTGAAGGGTCGAACTCACGACCTAAAAACTCGACCACTGGGTGCTGGCCACTCGAATAAACGGGTCTTGCTTACTGTAACGCCCGGATAATCATGCTACAGTAAACTCACGTTGATGGTGCCACGTCACCTCTGTCACTGTAGTTAATCTCGGGTTAATTTAAAACTGTTTCAAAATTCAAATTCAAATGTATGATAGCAATAAAGGTTTTCAAAAATTCAAACTAAAATGTTCGGGGGTTGCCAAATATTGCATAGGAAATTATCGTGAAATAAACACATTTTTATAAAAGGCCTAAATTATTTAAAATTATTTAAAACAGAAAAGTAAATAAATAAAAGAAAAGAAAATACAAAAGAGAAAAACTAAACTAACAAAAAAAAGTAAGAGAAGCCCCCCCCCCTGCTGGACCGCGGCCCAGCTGGCCACCGGGGATAATTTCACGAATGTTACCCCCTTTAACCGGTATCACCTCATACCACGTTAGGGCACCCCTAGCATCGTTACTTGTCATGTCATGCATCGATATGCATATGTTTACATGGTATTCATTGTTTCTTCCCTCTTCTCTCCTAGAGACTAGACCGACATCGCTGCTGCCCAGTTCGACCACGGAGTTGACGAATTCTCTCTCTTGCAAGAGCAACCAGCAAGCCCCCCTTGATCACCAGATATCGCTTATTCTACTCTATACCGCTTGCATTAGAGTAGTGTAGCATGTTATCGCTTTCGCTAATCCTATATCGCTGCATAGCCCGTCCTGTTACTATCAGTTGTTACTTTTACCCGCAATCCTACATGCTTAGTATAGGATGCTAGTATTTCCATGTGTGGCCCTACATTCTTGTCCATCTCGCTGTAATATATTATCGGGCCGTGATCACTCGGGAGGTGATCACGGTATATGCTATATACTTATACATGATACATGTGGAGACTAAAGTCGGGTCGGCCGGTGGAGCACCCATGAGTGGATCTTTGTATGAGCGATGTGGCAGGTTGAGACCGCTTAGAGAGAGGTGGCCTGGCTCTGCTCGGGCGCTCATGGATACTTAACACGCTTAACGAGATCTTGGTATTTGATCCGAGTTGGCTACGAGCCTATACGCACTAACCAACTACGTGGGAAAGATATGGGCACTCGGCGCCGTGGTATCAACCGGCACTTCGTGACGCCACGATCGAAAGTATGCTACCGGATTGGAACGTAAGCCCGCCTCGTATTAAGGGGCTAGTTCTGCTCCGTCACAGACGAACGCAGGTGTGTGCTATGGGCGATGGGCCTGCACTTCGTGGCGCTTAGGTTTAGACCGGCGTGCTGGCCTCTCCGTTGAGCCTAGGTGGGCTGCGACGTGTTGATCTTCCGCGCCGGGCATGACCCAGAAAGTGTGTCCCACCAAATGGGACTGCTGTTGGGTAAGTTGGTGCACCCCGCAGGAAGTTAATCTATTCGAATAGCCGTGATCTTCTGTAACAGACGACTTGGAGTTGTACCTTGACCTTATGACAACTAGAACCGATACTTAATTAAACACACCCTTCCAAGTGCCGACATAACCGGTGGTCGCCTCTCTCGTGGATACGAGGAGGGATCGCCGGTAGGATTATTGCTATGTGATGTTACTTGAGGACTTTCAAACTACCTCCCTCACTGCTGTAAGATTAAGGTGACCGAA
The DNA here is from genome assembly GCA_021605205.1 of Aegilops longissima. Classification (NCBI taxonomy): domain Eukaryota; kingdom Viridiplantae; phylum Streptophyta; class Magnoliopsida; order Poales; family Poaceae; genus Aegilops; species Aegilops longissima. The sequence goes on from CM038677.1 coordinate 189,717,466, forward strand.
GTTTAGTCTTCGATAAGACTAGCTATCCCCTCTTATTTCGCATTCTGCAGTTAAGTCCACCGATATGGCCCTTTACACATATATCCATGCATATGTAGTGTAGTCCTTGTTTAAGTAGTACTTTGGATGAGTACTCACCGCTGCCTTGTTCCCCTTTTTCCCTATCTCTACTCGATTGTCGACACTGCACGATGGAGCCCAGAGCGACGCCACCGTCGATGACGACTACACCGGAGGTGCCTACTACTACGCAGCCCACCGACGATTTACGGCCAGAGTAGTTTAGGAGGATCCCTGCAGAGGCCCGCGCTTCTTTCGATCCAGATCCCAGCTTTGTGCTAGCCATCTTATGGCAACTTGTTTAACTTATGTCCAGATTTCAGATATTGTTGCTTCCACGACTCGCCTATGATCGAGCAATTGTATTCGAGCCCTCGAGGCCCCGGCTTGTATTATGATGCTTGTATGACTTATTTTATTTGTAGAGTTGTGTTGTGATATTTGCCCGTGAGTCTCGATCTTGATCGCATACATTTTGCGGCATGATTAGTGTACGATTGAATCGGGGCGCCACAAGTTGGTATCGTAGCCGATCGCCTCAGGAATCCCCTTCCACACTCCTTGGTCAAGTCGAGTCTAGACATTGCAAAACTTTTACTAACTTGGCTGTGTGCCTTACGGGCCCACGCCGCCATTGGGTGGTACTAGGATCTTTTACTCCTCGACCTTTACTCGGGACTCAACTCTCTTCTACTCGGGTTAAACAAATTTACTAACTAACACTAGGATCCCGTGACCACATTCACCCCAAAGTTGGATAAAGCCATAGTTATTCCTTGGAATTGTATTTTGATCAATTTCCACACCGCCATTTGACTCCTTTGAAACATCTTTGTTTTCAGATGGAACCCACGAGGCAGGTCGCGGCGCCACACGACGGCCATTGGTGCCTCGGGATCTTCGCGTGCTAGCCGAGATGATGACCTATCCGGTTATCGCCGCACCCCGAGTACACCGCCTTTGAGGAGTACTGTGACTTTAACCAGAGCAGCATGCGAGCCATCGTCCACCTCTACTCTCGGAGTATGACTCCATTATCTGGTTGCACACCGCACATGGTGTTGGGGTGACTATCGATATGGCAGTCCACGCCGCCGCTTATGCCTGCTCGACACGCCTCGTGGGAGAGTATCGGAGTTGACACCTCCCCTTCGTGCACATTGCTATCGCCCTTCGATGTTGGTGAGGAGGGATACTACACCGCTGCCTACTCCATCGTCACCAGAGCCCTTCTACCATCGTAACTTTGTTCTACTATGCCGATGGGCTAGATCGAGCTAACCGAGCTCTTCGCCACGAGTTGTACATGTAAGTGCATCTAGTGCCCCTTAGTGATTTTGGTGTATTGAAGACTTATAGGTTAAGTAACTAATGCGTTTGTGAGTGTACACAGGTCTATAAGTCTATGAGGAGTTTGATATTTACAAAGGAAAGTCTAATTCTAAAATGAATTTCTTCAATCAAGAATTTGATATTCTCAAGACTTTTCAAGACTTTGAAAGTGAAGAAATTGGTGTGATTTCAAGACTTGGTATTCATTTGAGGAATATGAAGCGTGAAGACTTTTGTTTTCGTAGTTTCATTTTCTTTCTTGAGTCATAGGAAACACCGTGATCGTTAAAGGGGGTCGAGGAAATACTAAGGAAAAATTTCCATTTGATGCTCAACTCAAAATCCTCACCTACCAATCCTTCGAGTGAAGCCTTTGAAATCTCATACGCTTCAGTCAATTTCTTCAAAGGATGTAGACGAAGCTCTTCCGTCGCCGAGGAATTTGTTCGATCGAGGAGTTAGGAATTCGCCATGTAATTGCCTACACAAAGGAGGAACATGATAGCCCCGAGGAATTTGATATTCCAAATTCCGATCTGCTGTCAAGGCGCGCCACCTGTCCCTAAAATATCTCCACCTAACGGTCATATCATTGAAGGGCATTTATGTCTTATCATGTCGGGCTGCTCCCTAGGCTATAAATAGCCGCCTCTACAACCACTAGTTGGTTGGCTGCCCGAGAGAACTTGACACTTGTCATTTGAGAGCAACCCATCCTCCGAGGACTTTGAGTGAAAATCATCAAGTGAGGAAAACCCAAAGTGAGGAAAACCCAAAACCAAACCCCAATAAACCCAAAGTGATTGAGCATCATCAAGAAATTGATCCCGTGGATCCGACGCTTTTACCTTTGAAGACTGTGCTTCTTCCAGACGGTTAGGCGCCATGGTCTAGAGCATCCAAGAGGAATTGTGGATCGCCGAGTGACCAAGTATGTGAAGGTTTGAAGTCGCTCAAGACTTACCACGAGTGATTGGACGAGGTCTCATGTGACCTTAGTTCAAGGAGAATACGGTGAGGACTTGGTGTCCCGAGCTGCGTGCTCAAGGATCGGGTGTCCGGACTGCGGTCCTCGAGTTTAAATACTCACCGCCCAACCAGACGCATAACCGAGACAACAGCTTGAACTGGTCTACCAAATCATTGTCTTCACCAACCTAATCGGTTCTATTTCTCAACCTTTCATTTCCTCATTATCGTGTTGAGTGTTTGTCATATCTGTGTTTGAAGACTTTGATCAAGACTTTCTCAATTTCCTCGCTCAATTTCTTCACCTGCTTGTCTTCATCTTGTGTTATCCTCGTGATTACGCTTTTCAGACTGTGATTGTCTTCATTTCATCATGATGACTATGCATGTAATCTGCTATGCTTACTTCGAGTACTTATTCCGCTGCATGTATTTCTTCGCTAAGGAATTTCTCACCGCAAATTCTCTCTGAAGAATTTGTAAATTCATAAAATCGCCTATTCACCCCCTCTAGTCGATATAACGACTTTCAATTGGTATCGAGCAAGGTACTCCTTGTTCGTGTGATTTTGGTTTAACCACCGGAGTTTTAGTTATGTCGACCGCAGTATGATCAAGGTCTCAGCAGGTGTCCTACCTTCGATGGGACGGACTACCCCATCGAAGAACAAAATGCTAATGCATCTTGAAGCAATTGACAACGATCTCTCGTATGTTGTGACAAAAGGTGTTTCCTCACCACACCTCTCCGAATGATGCTGATGTGAAGAGATTCAAGCAACTCGATTCTCGTTAAGAATATCATATGTGGCCATCCGAGCAAAGGCCAATATGGAAGAGTGAGTGCTTTGAATCGCTAAACTCATTTGGGACAGCTGTCCAAAGTAAATGAAGGTGTTTCAACTCAGCGTGACTCTCGAGTTGATGTTCTTCGAATCTCTTCAACCGCTTCAAAAGACTCGACAACGAAAATGTTCAACAAACCTTCGATCGCTTCACCGACATCTCAAATGAGCTTCAAGCACTGGTGCCACCGACATCACCGACCATGAGGTGGTGAAGAAATTGCTAAGATCGCTTGATTCCTCATTTGACACTCGCACCGATGATACAAGAACGAGCTGACTACAAGTCTCTTGATCCCGCCGATATCCTCGAAGGCTAATACTCACGAAGTTCCAGCTTGTCAAAAGAGAGATCTCTATGGTTCGCTATGGAAGAACACGTGCCTCAAGGCCAAGGCTGAATCTGAATCGAGAGTGAAGAACTCGTAGTAGCCTTGGAGATCCTCAAGAATTTGGCCAGAGCTAGCATCGCCGTGAAGAAATTCCAGAAATTCACAAGGCGTGGTCGTTTTGGAAAATCCTCAAGAAGCAAAGTGATTCCTCATCTAGTGACTATAAGCTTAAGACTTTGCCACAAATGCAAGAAACCTGGTCACTATATCCAAGATTGTCCTCGGGAAAAGGAATTGAAGAAGAAGAAACACAAGGATTACAGCTCGATGACGTGAAGAAGAAGAAGAAATCATCAAAATCTTCATCATCAAAATCCTCAAAACCTTCTTCTCACAAGAAGAGCAGCTCCAAAAAGGCTCTGCATTCATTGGCAAGGAAATGGACTCAAGCTGAATCGAGGAAAATGAGGAAGAGGAGGAGTCCAAGAACCAACTGTGTGGCTAGTCCGCTCTTGCTACGCTTATGTTAGCAAGTCCATCTTCAACATCAAGAAACTGACTCCACCGACAAACCCGATGAGGAAAATGATGACTACGCCCCACCTATTGCTTCATGGCAAAAGGTGCTAAGGTACTCAATTTCACCTCCTCCAATCTAGTGAAAATGAATCGATGAGGATCTCAAGCCCAACTACTCTAAACTTGCTAAGATTGCTATAAACAACAAAGGGCTTTTGAAAAGGTTCAAAACATGCTAGATAAGAGTGATGATATGTTAGGTGAAGAAATGGATCGCACTCAAGCCCCGATCAAAATCTTCAGAAGTTCACCTAGGCTTGATAATTTTCAAGGTCATCATAACACTCTCTTATCTCGATCATGAGAAACTTTCTTATGAATTTCTTCAAAGAAAGCAAGATCTTGAGAAGCTAAGAGCGAAGTTATGAAGATCTTCGTAAGGAGCGATTCATTACTTGCTCAACAAATCAGCGCTTCTCAAGAAGAATTTGTTCCTCCATGCTTAAAATGCATTGAACGTGAATCGCTAATTCTTCACCGAATGTTCAAATGCTTCAACTGTTACAAATTCTTCACCGCCTCTCGCTATCACTAATTCCTCATCCGAGGACATTGCTAGTATCACTAATGATGCAGATTGAAGGAATTGTACATGATGTGCATGTACAAAAGCCTCAAAGGGCATCGACTTTGTGATGTGCTTAAAAGCAGATCCTCAACAGAACCCTAGGAAAGAGGGTATTGCCTTTGAGAGGAAACTCAATGTCGATGGAACGATCGAAGCCCGAGCAAGATCCCAAAACCTCATGGGTTGCTGCAAAGGGACCTCCAGCTTGATCCATCTACCTTATCTGGTTTTACATGTGAATTTCCTCATTCGATGATGAGTCATTTGACTCAAACTATAAACTGTTCAAAATCAGAATGGTGAAGTATTTGCTAGATATGTTGGCACTAATCGCAGAACGGTTCCCTATGAAGAAAATCTGGGTTCCCAAGAAATGCCTTGAAAGTCTTCAGTGAATGTCCTCATGACACCACCAGTGAAGAAAAGGAACCCCAGATCAAATTCTTCATATGGACAAAATTCTTCATATGGATCCAAGTCCTCATACGGACCAAATTCTCACGTGGATCAAATTCTCAAAAGGATCAAAGTCCTCATATGATTATCATCGTATAATAACTCGCTTTCGCAGGTAGAGCCAAGGGCTATGAATATGTGCATTATTCTTCAAACCAATATGTTCATAAGTCCTCAAGAATTTCTCGCTTATTCATATGCTTACCCTAACCCTCTTATGTGAAACGAAATGGTTTGGCCTCTATGCCACCATTCTCATATGGTGCTCGCAGAATGATGAACTCTTTGCCACCCCTTCGATGTGGGTGGTGAAGAAAAGAACTAATCTCTTTCGCAGGGTCAGTCTCCGCACGTGCCTCAACGCCTCAAGAATTTGTCGGGGCCCGACAAAATGCTCGAAAGGACGCAGTTAATCATGATGAAATGAACTTTCATTTCACACGCCCTCATAATGCTTATCTGAATACCGATTGATGAAATTCATCTCGATGAACTTGATATCATATTCTTCACCGATGAAGTATATGAGATCGTAAGTTGTACTAATTCATCCGCAGGATGATCAACCCAAAGCCACCGAGTGGGTTCTCGATAGTGGATGTACAAATCACATGACCGGTGACAAGAATCTATTGATGGATGCCCTTATCACCATCACATCTCAAGCATATCATCTTTGCCGACAAAGGCAAAAGTCGTATTGGGACTTGGTAAGGTTGCTATCTCTAAGGACATGCACATGGACAAAGTCATGCTTGTTGAGTCTTTAGGATATAACCTCATGTCAGCCTCAATGCTTTGTGATCTTGATATGGTTGTTATCTTTGGCAAGTATCGTTGTGTTGTGATTATGGAAGTCGACAATTCCAAAGTCTTCAAGGCTTTAGGAGAGGAGACTTGTATATTGTTGATTTTTCAATAGGACCACAACCAGCCATGTGCCTACTTGCAAAAGCTTCGTATAGGCTGGCTATGGCATCGACGACTTGGTCACGCAGCATGAGGAATTTGCACACGCCATGGAAGAAGAAGCATGTCATTGGCATTGAGAATGTCAAATTCTCAAGGATCACTTATATGAGCCCGTGAAGTCGGAAAATGACCAAGGCCAAGCATCCAAATAAGACTATCATGACCACTACTCGCCCCTTCAATTGCTTCACATGGACCTCTTTGGTCCCAATCATTACTCAAATCGTTAATGAAGCATCACTATATGGCTTTGTTATTGTTGATGATTACTCGCTACACTTGGGTACACATTGTTACTTACAAAAATCAAGTGTGAAATCTTCAAACGATTTTCCTCGAGGGCTTCAACCAACTTTGGTGTGAAGATCAAGCACATCAGAGTGACAATGGAACTAAGTTCAAGAATTCGGTCTTGAGGATTATCTTGATGAACTTGGTATTACTCATGAGTTATCTCGCGCCTTATACTCCTCAAAGAAATGGCTTCGTGGAGCGCAAGAATGTAACTCTTGTTGAGATGGCTCGACTATGCTTGATGAATACAAAACGCCTAGTCGCTTTCGGATTGAAGCAATTGACATCGCGTGCCACATCATCAACAGAGTATATCTTCACAAATTCTTCAAAAGACTGCCTATGAACTCCTCACGACAAGAAACCCAATGTGTTATTTCAAAGTCTTCGTGCTAAATGCTGGATTAGAGATCCTCACCACACCTCTAAATTTGCAACCAAAGCACATGAAGGTTTTATGCTTGGTTACGGAAAGGACTCACACACCTACAGTAGTCTTCAACATCGTGACTTCACAAGATTGTTGACATCAGATGTGCGGTTCGATGAAACTAATGGCTCGCAAAGAGAGCACCTACCTTCCGTGTTAGATTAACCAGCACCGAGGATTCTATCAGTTCAAGGCAACCGAGGATGTCATTCCCATCAAGAAACTGCTCAAGAATTCATTCTCAGACGCCAAGAACGCCGAGCTGATGCACCAAGATAATGTCAAGAAAATGGTGCCGAGGAAAATGATCAAATTCCTCAAGACAACCAGCTCATCCTCGCTGCAAAAGAAGTGCAAGTTGACAAGATCATCGATGACATTGAAGCGCCAGTCCTCTCACTCGCCAAAAGCTTCACATTTATCTAACTTTGTGGGCACTATGCTTTTGTCTCTATCACAGAGCCCACTAAGGTAGATGAAGCATTTCGAGCCGGAGTGGATTCAGGCCATGCAAGAAGAATTACATCAGTTCGAGCTCAACAACGCCCGGGAACTGGTCAAACGCCCAGATCCTCGCAAGCATAATATCATTGGCACAAAGTGGATCTACCGCAACAAGCAAGATGAAAATGGTCTTGTGGTGAGGAATAAGGCACCACTAGTAGCTCAAGGCTACACGCAGGTTGAAGGAATTGATTTCTTTTGATGAAACTTTTGCACTCGTCGCTAGACGCTTTTGAAGATCCAAAGAATCAACCCCTGTGTTTTGAAGATCCGACAAAGTCTTCAGACTAAATAAGGCCCTCTATGGCCTCAAGCAAGCCCTCAAGCGTGGTATGATACATTGAAGGAATTCTTCGTGAAGAATGGCTTCACACCCGTTCACTCGACCCTACTCTCTTTACTAAATCTTATGATGGTGAACTGTTTGTGTGCCAAATATATGTTGATGATATTATCTTTGGCTGATCGACCAACGTTATAGTGATGAATTTGCCTATATGATGAGTGAAGAATATCAAATGTCTATGATGGAGAGTTGAAATTCTTCTTAGGTCTTCAAATTCACAACAACACAATGGCATATTCATATCTCAGAGAAATACCTCAAAGATGTCCTCAAGAAATTCGCATGCAAGATTGCAAAGGCGTCAAAATTCCTATGCCCACAAATGGCCATCTATGCAATCGATGAAAATGGTATTGACTTCGATCACAAGGTATACCGCCCATGATTGGTTCTTTATTGTACTTATGTGCATCTAGGCCCGATATAATGCTTAGTGTTTGCATGTGTGCCCGATTTCAAGCTACATCAAGGAATCACACCATAAGGTGTGAAGCATATTCTTCGATATCTAGCTCACACACCAACACTAGGATTATGGTACCCCAAGGGCTCTACTTTTGATCTCATTGATATTCTCGACTGACTATGCTGGTGATCGTGGACCGCAAGTCAACATCTGGTACTTGTCATTTCTGACGATCTTTGGTCCGTTGGTCCTCAAGAAACAGAATCGTATCACCGTCCATCGCGAAGCTGAATACATTGCTGCTGGCTCGTGTTGTGCTCAATTACTATGGATGAAGCAAACCTCAAGGACTACGGCATCAACGTGAAGAATGTGCCTCTCATCGTGACAATGAGAGTGCCATCAAGATTGCTCACAACCCAGTTCAGCACTCAAGACAAAGCACATTCAAATTCGCCATCATTTTCTTCGTGATCATGTGTTGAAGGGCTACATCTCCATCGAAAGCACGTGAAGATCAAGAACAGCTAGCTGATATCTTCACTAAGCCCTTGGATGAGAAGAGATTTAGCAAGTTGCGTGTGAGCTAAATATCTTAGAATCTTCAAATGTTCTTTGAAAAGGCACACATCCTAACACTTATGCAAAATTGATGACTTAGATGTGCAACACATGAAGAAACGTTTTCTTCAATCAATGAAGAATAACACTCTAAGTGTGAAGAAATTAATGAAGAATTTGATTCTCGTAACCCCACGACAATTGTACGCTGTGTCTGAAATCATCATTCTTATACGGTGGGTCACGCCACCACCAAAGTTGAAAATCTTCAATTTGAGTTTTTCCTCGCTTTTGAAATTCTTCGCTTTTTCAAATTCTTCAGCTTTTTCAAATTCTTCAACTTTGCAAATTCTTCACTGCTTCCGCTGCTTTTCTTCATTGGCTATATATATATATATGGATTTATGTCCTCTACAAAGATTCACTTATGGCTATTTCTTCAAGTCGCTTTTCGCTAAGTGAATGTGATCGGACCCTTTCCTCTATGCTATACTCAACCCAATCCATTCACAAATTCTTCATGTGCGTTCTACTTTGAAACTCGCTCAAATTCTTCATCGTGTCCTTGATACCAAGAAATTGCGAACGGAACTTTTAAAACTAATCTTATCCAAACTTCGATTTTACCATTAAACTGCTCCGCATCCCACGATGCATTATTATATCCACCCACGATCGCACACGATCTCCACTACACTAGACGGGTGACACATGTCGTGAGAAGGAAGCGGTCAGGCACGCTCGCCCTAAATCTTCTGGACGAGCCGCTTTTCACCGTGGCTATAAATACCCCTCTCCCTTCCTCACTCTTTTACTCCGCCGATCTCTCTCCCGCCGAGCTCCTCGAAACCCTAGAGCCGCCGCTACTCCATCGTCAGCCGTGAGGAAAAGCTTCACCGCTTTGACCTCTTCGCCGACGATCGCTACCGACCGTGGAATTTCTTCACTCCGCCGCCGTAGCTGATTTCTCTCGCCAAGTTAGGGCGGAGAAGATCTGAACGATTTAACTTCTCAACTGTTCATCTCAGTTCGTCGTGTTCTTCACTTCGGGTAAATTAAAAGTTACTTTTATTTACTCGCTTTGATTCTCAAATTTTCTTCAAATTCTTCAAAGGTGTTTATTTCAAATTCTTCACACATATGAACACCTCAAATCTCTTGACTCATTTCTCTAAGCTATGATTTTCTTCAAGATTCCTCAATTGTGTGGATCTTCGATCTATACAACTCGAACCTAAGATAAAGAACGCTATTGAAATTCTTCAAGGCTCATCCGTCAAAATCCTCAAACTTGTTCTTTTGAAAACCTCCGAGAACGATATGACCTCTTCAAATTCCTCGCACCTATACTCTGCTCACAGTACAAATGTCCATCGCTGAATCCCTAGGTTCTCATCAACTTAACTCATTTGCAGCTCCTCAAGAAAACTGCACACTTCTTCAGAGAACTCAATTGTTCAATTTCCTCACCAAGAAAATGGCGATGGTAAGAAGCCGCAGAAGGGAGGAAAGAAACCCGAGGTCATGACAGATTCAAATCCCCGAGGAAATATATGCCGACTATTGCACACCGATGAGGAAAGTAAAACCAACGCAAGGTGCGATTCAGTAAAATTGAACGGAGATGGGCACGGAATGGAAGGAATACCGCTATGTTACACCTAAGTACATGAAGAAATTCGCTAAATCCTCCATGCCCAAGAGCTCCTTTGGCACCTGGCCAAATAGCTGATCCCACTAGCGCCAAACGCGTGAGGACTTTCCGATGAGTGGGCTAAACGCCAAGCAAAGTTGGCTAAGCAAGCAAAGGAAGCGTGAAGAAATTCAATGAGGATTCTGCCGCTGCTGCCGCACATCGAGGTCTCGCCAAGCCGAGGAAATCGATGCAAAAGAAGTCTGCCAATAAGCCAAGTGTTTTTCATCCGTGCCCTCACGGCCAAGTTCCTCGCCAGCCCTCAAGGCAAATTCTCAAGAAGAAATTCTCACACCGCCATCGCTCCATCAAAGTCCTCAACTGTCTGGCCCAAACCTTCGCCCAGTGCACCTAGCCACATGTCAAAGGACTGCTGGTTTTCAATTGCCTCAGCACCTCTCGCAAATTCCTCACCGCTTTCAATTCTTCATCCGCCCGACTCGCTAAAGACAAAAGCAACAATGGACGTGGTCCTCGCCTAGCCCAAGGAAGAAACAGCTTGTCGTCCACGTACATCTCGATGATGAGGCATCCGATGAAGAACTTGAAGAAATCATCGAGACCGCCAAGTTAGAGCCGAAGAGCCAAGGGAACATCTGTGCAACGCTTTTGGACCCAAGAAAGTCCTCGATTTCATCGACCGCACAACGATCCCAATACCCTCTCGCTCGATCTTCCTTTGACACCTGGTCAAAGTCATATGTTGACTCACTTCATTGTCAAGAAAATGGAAGTTCGAGAAGGCGAAGGAAATCAAGAAGGCTCAATACAAGAAGGAGAGGTTCTGAAGAAAATGTTGTCAAGATGACACCGAGGAACTCCTTCAAATCCAAACTGAAATTCGTAACCTCAAGAAGAACTTTGACACATACTATGCTGATTGGCAAGTAGTCAAGACCAAATTCGCTAATCTGACGAAGAAGCTCACAAGTGTTGCAGCACCTGCAACATGAAAATCCTCAGTCAAGCCTCAACTCAGCCTCATGAAGAAAATGCTATTCCAGCACGATGAAGAAGCTCAGCCGCCGAAGAAATGCTGATTCCAGGCTGATGAAGAAATTCCAGCCACCGAAGAAATCGCCAGGCACCCACTAGTGGTGCGCTCAAGAAATTGCTCAAGACAGGGAACTGCATCGCTGTTCTCAAGAAATCGCACCAAATTCCTCAGCTCCTCCGCGCCAACTCCAACTCCAATTCTTCCATCCGCTTCGATGTGAAGAAACCAAGGCTCGGAAAGAGCTGCTGTGAAGAAAAGAAAAGCATCACCAAGGCATGATTCTTCGCTGCAAGAAAATGAAGCCAATGACCAGCTCATTGAGAACCCGATTGATGCTATTCCAATTTCTCCATACCTTCAAAGGAAGTGGTTCCTTTTGGAGAAGAATATGAAGTGCCAACCGATTCGATGAAGAACATCAATCTCCGCTTCGTCGAGAAAATTGATGAAGAAATTGAAGTGGAAGCCGTCCTTCAACCCCAGCCATTCCTCATCGACCATGAAATTCCTCAAGATGGTGCCGAGGAAATTGAAAATGAAGATGTGGATATTGGATGCACCACTCCAAGAATCAATGATGACTTTGGGAAAGTCAAGATCCCAATACTCCGCTCTTCACCCCGCTTCAACAAGTTCCTCACTCCACCGCACAACAGTCCAAATAGACTCAAGAAAATCAACCCATCGGTTCTCAAGATGAAGAAATTCCAGCCACTAGTGCCGATGAAACTGCCTGCTGCTGAAAATCCTCAGATCGCACATGTTGAGGATCAAGAAATTCCTCAAGTCAAGAACCCGAACTTACGATTCCAGAGGTGGTGATGCAACTGATCGACACCCCTCCGCCAAAGCGTAAGAATCCGCTCTCAACCAAGCAAAAGTTCAAGGCTGAAGATTTCTTTGCCGAGCATGTGTTCTTCATCAATATAATCCTTATGATTCGCCGATTAGGAAGAGGCGCTCGACCGCCACCAAGCCAACTTCTATTCCTCGCTTTTCAACAAGGACAAAATCTTCGATCATGCTCATATTCCTCATGTGGATATGGAGTCGCAGTGCGCCAGTGTTCTTCACGATGCAGGTCTTCTAAACTTCTACACCGATATTTGTGATTGGAATGAAGAGCTAATTCTTCATTCTATGCAACCCCGCACATCACCGGAGACGTCAAGATGTGACTTCATGGGTCTTGGATTGATGACCGAAAACACTCACTACAAGGCTCCAAAGAAGTGAATTGCTTCGTGCCCTTCCACTCTAGTCCTCCGATTGATGGTGCACGCCGATCTATGAAGAAAAGGAACTTTCAAATCACTATATGCAAGTGTTGATGAAGCCTTTGAAACCAAGGCAAGCTCCAAGGACCAAATTCTCGTCAAGGAATTATTATATGTGCCTCGGACCGCCTATCGAATTTTGACGAAGACTATGAGTCCTATCAAGGGCCACGACTCGAATGATGAAGAAGTCGCTGGCATCATGAAGAATATGCTTTTCAACATCATCCATGCATGCTCTGGCCAATTTCCATGATTTCTTCATGAGGACTCGCTAACATTGCCATGTCACCTTTTGAGTCTGAAGCCTTATGCGCCTTTGGATTATGAGATTCATCAGTCAAGATCTTCACCAATTACAAGGTCGACACTTTGAACCACCGCAGCTACCGCCTCGATTGAAGTCCTCAAACGCCAATTGCCTCACCGATGAAAAGGGAAAGGCTGCTGCTGTGATAGATGAAGGCATTCGCCCATTGATGGACACAAGCAAAGCAAAGATCCTACTCCACCAATGATGACTCGCCACACATGACTCAAAGAAGAAATACCTCGCCACATAGTCCTCAAGCTATCGCACCTGTGGTGATGACTGATCGTGAGTTACTCCTCGCCTTCATCAAGGTTGATCGCAATCACAAGTGGGTCAAACGCCGCTTGGTACTCTTCTTTACAACCTGACCTCAACTCACAATGCAGTGAAGAAAACCACTACTATCTCCATGAAACCTTCAAGCGCACTGGCTGTTCTTTCACATGTCTACAATGAAGAAGAACTGAAATCAATGGGACTCAAGGAAGAATTTGACTGGTCTGCACCTCCTCCAAGAAATTCAAGAAAGTCAAAGTTCCTTCCTTAGTGGCCAGCTCTTATTCTTCATCTCGCGACATCGATGAAAATGAAGATTTGGAAGACATCGCTGCTGGTCCTACTCAACGAACAACCCAATAATGTCAAGCGCCCGCCTTCAACTTGAAATTCTTCAAGAGCGTTAGTCCTCGCCGATCCTTTTGGTCATTCGATGACAAAGGGGAGAAATTTGAGTTAGTCTTCAAGCGGTCTCGTTTTTGTCTATATACAATATTTTATTAAGTTACAACTCGCTCTTCCAAACCTTTATTGGATCGAGTTGTAATCTTAAACCCGATGGTGCTTTGATACTTTTGATGCATTATGCTTTTGCTCTATGCTCGATTAAAGTAGTGTTGATATGCTGATCCTTGTTATGCTCGATCCTCATGAGCTCGGTGAAAATCTTCAAATCGATTTGGGATCCGATACTCAAATTTGAGTTTCAAATTCTCATACGCATTGGGCTCGATACTCATTATGCATTATTTTGCATGCTCGTTATATCATCAAGCACCATATTTCATCATGCATTTCAAATTCTCATATTATATGTTAAATGCGTATGAATTACAAGATATAGGGGAGATCTCCATGATTCAATTCTTCAAATGTGCATTGCCTCAAAAGCAAATTCTCACTATGCACATCTTCGTGGGGAGTTCTTCTATATCTTGCAATCAAAATCCTCATTATCAGATTTACACTTCATATGTTTATCCTCGTTGAAAACTTAACCTATGTTGTCATCAATCACCAAAAGGGGAGATTGTAAGTGCATCTAGTGCCCCTTAGTGATTTTGGTGTATTGAAGACTTATAGGTTAAGTAACTAATGCGCTTGTGAGTGTACAGGTCTATAAGTCTATGAGGAGTTTGATATTTACAAAGGAAAGTCTAATTTTAAAATGAATTTCTTCAATCAAGAATTTGATATTCAAGACTTTCAAGACTTTGAAAGTGAAGAAATTGGTGTGATTTCAAGACTTGGTATTCATTTGAGGAATATGAAGCGTGAAGACTTTTGTTTTCGTAGTTTCATTTTTCTTTCTTGAGTCATAGGAAACACCGCATCGTTAAAGGGGGTCGAGGAAATACTAAGGAAAAATTTCCATTTGATGCTCAACTCAAAATCCTCACCTACCAATCCTTCGAGTGAAGCCTTTGAAATCTCATACAGCTTCACTCAATTTCTTCAAGGATGTAGACGAAGCTCTTCCGTCACCGAGGAATTTGTTCGATCGAGGAGTTAGGAATTCGCCAGGCGAATTGCCTACACAAAGGAGGAACATGATAGCCCCGAGGAATTTGATATTCAAAATTCCGACTGCTGCTGTGGTTGCTACGCCACCTGTCCCCAAATATCTCCACCTAACGGTCATATCATTGAAGGGCATTTATGTCTTATCATGTCGGGCTGCTCCCTAGGCTATAAATAGCCGCCTCTACAACCACTAGTTGGTTGGCTGCTCCGAGAGAACTTGACACTTGTCATTTGAGAGCAACCCATCCTCCGAGGACTTTGAGTGAAAATCATCAAGTGAGGAAAACCCAAAGTGAGGAAAACCCAAAACCAAACCCCAACAAACCCAAAGTGATTGAGCATCATCAAGAAATTGATCCCGTGGATCCGACGCTTTTACCTTTGAAGACTGTGCTTCTTCCAGACGGTTAGGCGCCACGGTCTAGAGCATCCAAGAGGAATTGTGGATCGCCGAGTGACCAAGTATGTGAAGGTTTGGAAGTCGCTCAAGACTTACCACGAGTGATTGGACGAGGTCATGGACCTTAGTTCAAGGAGAATACGGTGAGGACTTGGTGTCCTGAGCTGCGTGCTCTCAAGGATCGGGTGTCCGGGTGTCCTCGAAGTTTAAATACTCACCGCCCAACCAGACGCATAACCGAGACAAAGCAGTTGGAACTGGTCTACCAAATCATTGTCTTCACCAACCTAATCTGGTTCTATTTCCTCAACCCTTTCATTTCTCATTATCGTGTTGAGTGTTTGTCATATCTGTGTTTGAAGACTTTGATCAAGACTTTCTCAATTTCCTCGCTCAATTTCTTCACCGTTTGTCTTCATCTTGTGTTATCCCGTGATTACGCTTTTCAGACTGTGATTGTCTTCATTTCATCATGATGACTATGCATGTAATCTTCTATGCTTACTCGAGTACTTATTCCGCTGCATGTATTTCTTCGCTAAGGAATTTCCTCACCGCAAATTCTCAAAGAAGAATTTGTAAAATTCATAAAATCGCCTATTCACCTCCCTCTAGTCGATATAACGACTTTCAAGACATCACCACAAAGACCTTTACTGCGTTTCGACGCTGTTGCACCCCTTTGTCCGATCCAGAGAGCTGCCATGATCCGCGATCTACCCAGCCAGACCGTGATGCCCTGTGGTGTCGGTTGCATGAGGTGGAGGCTACTCTCAAGACTCGGTCCTCTTCTCGCCACTTGGGCATCGGGTTCTCGCACAGAGTATCCGCGCCCCTGTGTCACCGACATGGAGGACTATCCGCTGCCACACTACCAGCTTTTCAAAGCATAACTACCTCCGTAGCATCAATGGGACTGATGTAGGCTTGCTTGTTAAGTGTTAGATGCATTCGTCATGAGCTCATGTGTCGCTTATGATGTCTTAGTCTGTAATCAACTCGTGTACCGAACTCTATGCATGATCCCTTTTGTAAGATATGCCGACTACTATGTAGTTTCTATCATGTCGCTTTCATTATGCATGTTTGATCATGAATGATTCTTGTCCTTGCAAATTTCTCAAATGCTGAACTACCCCTCGTTATATATTAGCAGGATGGTTAGACCAGCTGGTCGTGGTCGTGGTGGCAACTTCCCACCACCGCCGAGTACATGGCTGGTATGATCCAACAGCTTGAGATGAATCGCCACCATGGAGAACATGATGGCTCAGCCTCGCCCCAATATGAACCAAAGAGCCAAACACAACAACTCTGCAGGATTTCATACGACTCAACCTAAGTGTGTACCGCAGCTCAACCCAGCCGCTAGATGTGATGATCGCCCGTGACATCACCTATGAGATGGAGTCTCATGATGTAGCCCCCGCCAGCTATGTCACCTTTGCTTCCTTCTTCTTGAAGGGACACGCAGCTCAATGGTGGGACAGCCACAGCGATTTCGCCAGCTTGGAACAATCATCACCGCCGACTTCCAAGTTGCTTTCCGTGCCCGCTTCATCCTCAAGGAGTCATGGACCGAAGAAGCGTGAGTTCCGCAACCTCACCCAAGGCAACAAGACTGCTGAAGCTTATCACGGAGTTCTCGGACTTGTCTCGCTATGTCAAGAGGACATTGCAACCGATGCACGAGACAGGAGAAGTTCCGTGACGGCCTTCAAGTCGACATCAAGCTCGCACTTCTAGTGCACGACTTTGCTGATTTCGCCACCTTGGTGAACAAAGCTATCAATGTCTAAACTGGTCTGCAGGAATACCAGAGCTCTAACAAAGAACTGCGACACGGGCTCATCTTCGGCCCGCCCTCGCAGGTTTAAGATATGGATTCCCAACAAGATGTACCAGCCAAATGCACTCGCCCCAAGGCGTAGCTATGCTGCACCTCGCCCCGCTTACTCCAACTAGGCAGCCAAAGCTTCCAGCTCCACCACCCCAAGCTCCTGCTCCCACTCCCAATAATGGTATGTGCTACAAGTGTGGTCAACCAGTCACCGTGTTAGGGATTGCAATCGAATCGTAATCAATCGGCACTTCCAAGAATCGCCGTGGAAGCAACCAGTCCCGCAACAACAATGCCAAGCCTTATGGTCGAAGTTCATGCCAACCACGTTGATCCGAACGAAGCTCAAGACCAGCCTGCTATCGTGATGGGTACACTCGTAAATTCAAGACTGTGATCTGCTTTATTCGATTCAGAGCATCACATTCATTCATGTCAAGATTTTGCATACAAGCACGACGTTAAGTGTGAGGAGATGAACTCTTCTAGTAGTGGTAAAACCCCTTGGGACAATGTCAAACCTCCATGGTTGGCGCCGACGCCCCGTGGAAATCAAGGGCTGGAATTCTATGCCTCACCCATTATCCTCAAGACGCCTAACATCGACCTCATTTTGGGGATGGATTGGTTGAAAGCGATATCGCTTCAATCGCTTGCGCCACTAAGACCGCCCATCCGCTACACCTTCTCGATGAAATAATAAGCTACAATGCTCGTCTCGTTCAGATGCCGAGGCAAGGCTCTATGCATTGAATGCATTGAACGCCGCACCCTCGAGGGCATTGAAAACATTCCTGCTCATTCGTGATTTCCAAGACGCCTTTCCAAGAACTTCCAGGATTCCCTCGCTAGAGCTGTCGAATTCGCCATCGACTTGAAACCGTGCACCACTCCTATAGCCAAGCGATCCTACAAGATGTCGCCGCATGAACTCCTTGAGCTCAAGGAGGAAATCGACAAGTCTCTTCAAAGTGGTTTCATTCGCCAAGTTGCTCTCCTTGGGGAGCACCTCTCTTTGTCAAGAAGAAGGATGGGACAAACCGATTGGTCCAAGACTACCGCCCTATAAACCAAGCTACCATTCGTAATAAGTATCCTCTTCCTCGGATCAATGATCTTTATGATCAACTGGCTGGTTCATCGCTGTTCTCTAAACTCGACTTGAGGTTGGGTTACCACCAGATCCGTGTTCGTGAAGAGGATATCCCTAAGACCGCATTTGTGACTCGTTATGGTTCATACGAGTACACCGCCATGTCTTTCGCTTAACCAATGCTCCGCCACCTTCTCTCACTCGATGAACTATATATTCATGGATTACCTCGACAAGTTCGTCGTGGTTTATCCGGATGATATCCCGATATTTTCCAAGAATGAAGAAGAACATGCTGAACATCTTCGCCTTTAGGCCGGAAAAGCTACGAGAGCATCAACTTTATGCCAAGTTCTCCAAATGTGAATTTCGCTTCCCAAGTAACCTATCTTGGGCATGTCATCTCTAAGGATGGTATTGCCAACCCCGAACGAGTTCAAAGCTATTCTCGATTGACTCCTTCAAGAACGCATAAGTCGAAGTTTTTCGGTCTCGCCACTATTGCCGCCGATTCGTCGAGAACTTCTCCAAGATTGCCAGCCTCGACTAACCGCTGTATAAGGGCGCCAAGTTCCAATGGATGATAAATGTCGTGAAAGTTTCTGTGCACTCAAAGACAAGTTGACTTCTGCCCTAGTGCTAGCTCCTCCCGATACTAAGAAGGACTTCATTATTTATCGCGACGCTTCCGCCAAGGATTAGGGCGGTGTCCTAATGCAAGAGCAAAGTGGTTGCTTATGCCTCTCGCAATTGCGCCTCACGAAGAGAACTACCCA